>JAMKCF010000016.1:3460000-3807500 GCA_023634235.1 Pisaster brevispinus | reverse complement strand
TCAGATTCTGCGTCATTTCGACCCATGCCTGGTTGACTTTGTCTCAGATTCCGCGTCATCCAGCATTCCGATCCAGAAGTCTTCAGAGTGTAGATGTCCTAAATAGTTATCAAACTGAGCAAACTCTGTGATTCGGATTGAGCAATTCTGCAATTTGATTGACCTTGAAATACGTGACTTTACTTTGTTATGGGAAGACAATAGCGACTTGTGAGATCATTGGTAAGATTAGTTCTTTGTGGACAAGTGATGGCGCTTTCATCGCTTTACAATTGTCAGCCCGATCCCATAAAGACAGGCCTAATACCATCCCTTTGATAGACATCCAACATGTAATGACGGGTAAAGACAGGGGAACTTAGCAGTAGAGAAAGGACTATAGTGTGACATGTCACTACTGGATCTACAATACAGTGCGCCACCAAGAGTTTTGCTTGCGAAGAATATTTTTCACAATGAGTCATGTGGAAAACACGAGAACAATCATACGAAAAAAATTGAGTATAATGTCATATCCGAATTGGCAGTTACGGCTGTGGCTATGGCAGGATCGTCACTTCATCATGCGTTGAGATAAACGACGTCCTTAGCAACTCCCTTAGCAGCAGTCGTAGCTGTAGCCGTAGCCGCCAATTCGGATACTGCCTAAGGGTCTTTTCGAAAGAATGGCTTTGGTTACAACTTGGGCTTTGTCCGCCAGTTTGAAGCTCTTTATCAAAAGCACACGTTTTTGAACAACTGATGGAGCGTCAGTCGTAGTCAAAGCCGAAGTCGTAGTTTTTCAAAAGGACCGAACAGAATACGTCTATCTAGCAAGATGGTTTCCATCTAAAGAACATTTTTTAAGAACTTACTCGTCGTGGTTGGCGATGTGTAATCCTCGCTGGTAGTCCATCTGGTGTACTGACGTAATGGATGGGAAGGGTTGGGTTCCTTCTACGGCGCCCTCTTCGCCCTGTCATAAAGAGTATGTGCAAATCCGACCATAAAAACCGTAAGACAGGTTGGTAAAAAGTCAACATATTAGTTTAAATTGTATGAACCGGGGTTTTTTTTACATTGAGTTTTAAGCTTTGTGTATAACCACTGAATTTAGGATCGGTTTGTTTTTTCTGCTTGATGACTTGCCTGCCTACCATAGAAATGGAATATGTTTTGCTCTTCAAGAAAAATGCCACTTAAATGTTTAGGTTTGTATGTTTGTGTTTGTGTTTGTGGGAGATGTGGGCAAAACACATCAATAAAATCTCTTCTTGTGGGGTAAGAGTCGTAATATGTATTCAACTTTTTGTTAAAATCATATAATTTTTACCGAGTTATCATGAAATAAATCAGTAAATAAGGAATTTTTTAAATGCCTAGTGACGCAGACTTCTCGGGAAAATCAATTGTTCTCGTTAAATGTGCGCATATCTATAACAAAGTACACAACATTCTGAATCTTTTCCCGTTTATCTGCTGCCACCTATCGTCCGATTATTCTCTCGTTTTCAATCGACTGAGTTACCTTTTCCCCCATGCTTGGATGGTACTGTGGTTGGACGCGATTTGACAACCCCACTTGCCCTTTCGGCTTACTAAGACCTGATCTTTGCTGATGGTACTCAGACGGAACTTGAAGATCCAACGGTTCAACATCCTCGCTGTTAGTGGAGCTATCACCCCGAAGGTCATATCCTGACCTGCAACTCAGATTAAGAGGCTCAGGGTCGTCGTAGATGGGGCTGTTGCTGGCTTGAACGTCATCAAATGCCACAATATGGAGATTCAGTGACCTAGTTGTGTCGTCCTTGTCCTTAGAATTGCTAAGTTGCTGAACAGTGGAAGGCTTCATGTCTGTTGAGAAAAAGTAAAGCAATCAACTTTCGATGACAGCCTTAAATTAATTCTTGACTTTCCTGAAAAAAGAGTATTGTCAGACTCCTTGCATTGATCCTGACGGTCTTCTAGGCATTAAGTCTCCTTTGATCGCCTGTCGAGGACCATGTCTGTCTCTTTTCAAAGACTTGGACTGTCCTCCAACCGAAGCCTCCTCCAGTTTTCTGGCAAAAGGATCCACCGCAAATCTTAAGAAGATTCCGGTGGTCTGCAAGGGTCTTCGGACAAAACATCAGTCTCTTGCTTGGCCTGGACTACTTCGGTCTCTTTGTGTGAAAACAAGGTATTTAGAAAAGGACGATCATCCAGGCAAGAACTCCGTCAGTATCTTGTCAAAGACTTGTTAGTTTCCTGAAGAAAACTCTCTCGGGTTCTTGTTGAAAACTTTAGTCCTGAGGAATCATCTCTTGGAAAAGACGCCATCGAGGATTTCTTCACCACGTGGCGAAGAATCCGTCAGTCTCTTGGCAAGGACTCCAGTCTCCGATCGGCCAGCAAATGTGTTTTCACAAAAACTCCATCAATCTCCTCAGAGAGATTTGGTCTCCAGTTTCCTAGGAAGTCCCTTTGGCACTCGGGACAAAGACTGCGTCAGTGTCCTGGCTGACTAGTCACCGTTCTTTCCTTAAAAAACAATGTTTTTAATCTTCTCTAACAGAGATTCCATCATTCACCAGTTTCCTGGCAAGTCCCCGTGAATCTCCAAACAAAGATTAAGTCAGTGTCTTGGCGACTCACCGTCACTCTTCTTACCAAGACACTATTAATTTCCTAGTAGAGATTCCGTCGCCAGTCTCCTAACAAGTCACCACCACTCTCTATTCAAATATTCCATTAGTCTCCTTACAAAGACTCCGCTAATCAAGGTAAATACTCCACGAGTGTCTCAGCGAAGACCCTTTAGGTTACCCGATGAAGAGACTTCAGTCTCCTGAGAAAATACACCGTTAGTCTCCGGCAAGTACCCTGTTAGTATCTCGGCAAAGGCTCGTCAGTTTCCTGACGTAAATCCTCTCGGTCTCATTGTGTAAATCCAGTCCTGTGAAAGAATTCACGATCTCTTCGAGAAGACTCCTGTTTCAATCACCCTGCGATGACCTCGTGAAGATTGGCCTGAGTATACTTTCTGACCAAGGATTTTGTGATACAACTACTAACTTTCCATTTGTCTACCTTTTGAGCTGAATAACCTTACCTTGTCGATCCCAAGTCGGGTCACAGGTGGTCATACCAGACACCGTCATGGAATTCCTCCATGGATTCCGGACCAGGAAGGACTTCGGCATTTCTGTAGAATAAGTATAATTATGGACTGTAGTGAGGCAGTAATCACAGGAATTCCTAATTCTGGGAAGGTTCCATTGGTAAGCAAGAAAGTTTGATTGGCAGGGGGATAGGTGTTGAAAACCAGAGAACCTAGCACAGGTTGTTAGGAAGCCTGTTACAAAGAACATTTATCAGAAGGTTCAAATCTGGGTAGGTCTGTCTGTACAATTTTGTGAATGAAGTATATGAGTGAAACAATTTCAGCCCCTCAGAAACAACTACTACATAATTCTGGGACCTAACCCCCTCTGAGATTTGTGAAATAGTCCAGTCTAAGATATCAAGGACTTTTACTCCCCAAGGGCATTGCGTTTTGAGAAAACAGTGTAATACATAACATGGTACCCCTGCGTGACACCTTTAATCAAAATCCCACTATCGGACAGCATCTTTAACTAATTGAGTGTTCGTTTTAAAATTAGCGTGTAATACGTTTTTTATGAAGAACCCAATCACTTTCAAATGGCCAAGACCGTTAGATATGGCCCTTCTGACTAAATAAAACAAAGTCAAGGAAAAACATTATTTTAGATGACCCCATATTTGTCTATTAAGTTTATACAACTTTACCTTTAAAAAAAAACTCGCACGCGTACACGTGACAGTTTTCAGCACTCATTTTATAACAGCGGGTACTACGTTGGAGATCCTTGGTGTGACTTATCATTGCAAAATCAATCTACTCAATTCATCCAAATAAACAACCGGAGCTCCGCTTACAGCCTTTGTACAAGTGCATGTACATAAAAGAAGCACCTTGGAAGCAATGGCTCGTTTCACCCAGTATGGGTTATTAACCACAAAGCTAAGTAGCTGCTATACAATTCCTATATGAATTCCGGTAGAGCTGATCAGTTATAAATAAATAAAAAAATAGTGAAAGAAAAAAACCAGTGTAACAAGACAATTGACGTGTTATTTGGCTAGGTGTAGTTGAGGAACTTGGATTTGTTTAGATTAAAATAGATTGGTGGAGTACTGACTTTTTAAAAATTAAAATTGAACAGCCATCCGTTGGCTTCACTGAAGGTTAAAAAGAAGAGGGCTAACTAATCGTATTGCATCATCATTTTATGTGTACAATACGATTTGTACGATGTGTGAGGTATATAAAACAAATATAGGATGCATTTAACTCATACAATGTAGAAAATAATCACTCATTCAAATCTGGACTCTTCCATCTAATTCGGCTTCGCTTCGTGAAATGGAAAAGTCAAGATATTAACTCGTGACATTACGCATCAAATATTTGCACAATGTACAAATGTTTTTCTGATCGAGTGTTAATTGGTTCCCAATGAACGGTTCGGAGAAACGCAGAATAAGAAAACTCAATGCTTCGCTCGCCGCTAGTGAGAGCTGGTCAGGTTTGTTAAACATTCTGTAACCGTAAGAGGGCGCGCTACTAAAAATTATCACATAATATACCTCTTTCTGTTGCAACGTCACAGCCCAAGTTTTTGCCAAACAAGGTTGGAAAACTATTAAAAATCATAAAAACAAAGTAAACACAGATTGTTACAGTTTGTAATAATGCTACACAAAATATCAAAAAGTAGTGTTGAATTTGTTTTTGACAAAGCAACCAATCATGGGGTGTATTTTTGTTAATTGAAAAATTGCAGAAATGTTTACTTCGGTCACAACATCTGTTAACACGATTGAATTTGTCGCTAACATTCAGCTGCCCATGCCAACCAGCGCGGTTTGTTAATCCACTATCGATCACTGATTAATATGAGATGCATTGGGCCACGATTAGAGCTTAACCCTCTGCCAATGTTAGTGGCGTGTGGTGGCCGCCGAGCGGTAAAGAGCACCCGTCTGAAGCTCTGGTGTTTCTGATAAGCAGATTGTGGGTTCAAGTCCTGGTCGTTACACTTGTGTCCTTGGACAAGGTACTTTACCATAGTTGTTTTGTCTTTCGGATTGGACAAAAAAGAAACCGAGTGGTCCCGTGTATTAGGATTGTGATAGTGAACGCAAAAGAACTTAGAACACGTAGCGTGGAAGGAGTTGACTCGGGTATTTCTGTTCACATAGCCAGCACCCTTGCTTACAGGTTTCCTCAGGCTTGCGAGATACAGTGATTAAGTTCAACTTTGAAGCATCCTTGGTTTCATTACCAAAAGTATTGAATAACAATAATAATACCGTTCTGATTACGAAGTTTAGGTCTAGACTTACCTAGATAGTAGTCAGGGAGCCGCTATGAACAAAAGTTGAACGCAGTATTGGACCGCATAACACGACGACCGGCTTGTAGACTGTTCGACCGTACCAGTACTGGTATCTAAACGCTGCCCGTTATATTATGATACCCGGGTGTAGCTTCATTCCACCTTTGTGTTTGTCCACATAAGCTACCAGTTACTAAATATCAGTACCATTTCAAAGTCCCATGCATGCTCACAGACCCATGAAGGTTTTAGGCTGCAGAAAGGGTAAAGATTTGCAAGGAACAAATTTCCATAACCGTTCAACCCGAAAGTTCACAGTGGTATCATTTTAACAGTTTTCGTCCCGCTACAATGCCCTTGCCAGTTGTATTCATTGGAAATTACCGTTTGGAGTCAACAGGACAACTGTTGCTAACAATTCGCAGTCCCCACATATCTCTCTGAATGAAAACTGGATGCTTGTTTCTCCTTTGATTTATAGCCAGATGCCATCAGAGCGAAACGGCTTATGCCATTGTGATTCGGTTTTCCCCATGCCCGAGTCTCCAAAAAAAGTATCGACATATTTAATAACAACTTATTAAATCCCTCAGTTACGGGTTGAACATTGGAACTGATAGTAAACATAAACTGTTGGCTATACCAAATTCTTACCTTCAGGTAGGGTCATACTTTTTAGAAATTACCCCCAAAATTTTGTGATTTCTATCCAACAACGTAACATAAAGATGGTGATGGTAGTAAGCATCCTGTGAAATTAGTTCGTCTGAAATGCCCCCGTTAACTAGAAATCAATAACAAATATGTCGACAATTGTTTATCTCCAAAACTCACCGCAAGCTGAAAGTGATCGGGAAAAACCTATATTATTAGTATTACTTATTTATTTCAACCAATTACCCAAACATACAGACGAAAAAATACAGAATATAAAGTGAATAGCACAAGGAACAACGGGAAAAGGTCGAGGAATTATCAGAGAACTTTGAAATATTTCCAAAGTATCAAAATGTTCATATTTGGTATGAACTCACTGGCCTTCTCATTTTTTAGGGATTTTTGAAATTTCTCCAAAAATTATTCTCTTGAAATTTTGAAACTACCTCACATACCTTCTTAATTTATTGTGAAGTTTAAAATCTTGCTAAAACTATCCCAATTCTCCTGGAATTTGAAAATTTTTCCATAAAAATTCTCAGTTATCATGCAAGTTTGAAATCTTTCCGGAAACAAACCCAATTCTCACGGATATTAGAAATAACTTTTAAAACTTTCTCAAATCTCTGGGAGAGTTTGAAATCACTGCTAAAACTGTCCCAATTCTCGTGGAATTTGAAATGATTTTTAAAACCTTGTGAATTAACAAAGAAGCTTGAAGTTACTTGTGAAACTCACCAAATTCTCATAATATTTGGAAATTACTCCACAGACCCTCTCAATGCTCAGGAAAGTTTGAAAGATTTTCCTAAAACTATTCCAATTTTTATCGAATTTGGAAATTACTCCACAAACTACAAGTGAACTTGAGAAACACAACAAGTACAATCGCGATTACCGTGGAGAAGTGTGGAATCCTTACCACAAACGCAACTATTTTGTTTGGTTCACTAAAGTTTATTATATTCCCCTCTATTTCTTTGTATCAAGATATTCCACTGAATACGGAACCAGGACGGGTCACACCACAATGTGTCCATTCATTCTGGTTGCTCAAATAGTGAATTCGAACGCTGATCGAAACGAGTAATGACAATCACAATACACACAAAAACGATGAAATGTTCAGTGAAAGTGAAAGTACACGTTTGGTAGTCTCTCTTAAAATTAATGGCAATGCAAACCTATTGGTCAGAAGCCTACAGCAGCTTTCGGTAGTATAAAACATTTTGAGAATAATTTCACTTCGAAGTAAGGTGGTTAGGTAAAAAGATATCAGTTTTTATACACCGAAATCGTAATATAAGAAGCGTTACTGTCAGAAACGTTTCTCGAGTTGTGTATTCCTATTGGGGGGGGGGGGTATTCTTCCTGCGTGAACATATTCGCCCCGGATTTTTGGCGATATCTCAAAAACGCGAAATGAAATGAAGTGTTCACAGGTTGGTTTTATTGTATACATCTAAATTTATATAGGATTTTTTAAAAACCGAACGTTTCCAAAAACCAAAGGTATACTTTGCCTATAAAGGCAGCGCCGGATCTAGGGTCAAATTTTAGGGGGCACAAGGGGTGCACCACTTTCTCTAGGGGTCACTTCTGGCAAGATAAAACTGTAGTTTTCGTTTGCATTTCCTTCTAACACTAGCCCCTTTTATGTGCTCTTGTTATAAAGCCATCTACTATTTTGTGTCAGATAGTCAAAAATATTGAAATCATCACACTAATGCCAAGTATAAAAAGTAACATTTTGTTCAGGTAACTTTTAATCTAAAAAGTCCCCATTTCAAATGGGGGCATGGGGGATGGGCTCAGACATCAATGGTTGGGGTAAGAGGGCACGCCCCCCCCCCGGGGCACCCTATTTTATTATTATTTTTTTAATTATCGTTTGGTTGTTGTGGTCCTCGCAATGTTGGTTTATCTACTTCAGGTTCCGCTGCAATAACAGTTGTCATGCTGTTTGCGTTTATTCACAGAGTTTGTTTATACATATCGGCACAATGCCGTAGCAAGCTACAGTGTTTGGAAAGGCACCTACCATAACTTGTTTTCGATCAGCTTTTTGACTTCAATATTCAATCAACAATTGTAGGTCAGTCGTTGTGATGTGACCCGTCCTGTTTCGGTGTTGGAGCATGAGCGTAGTACACTGAAATCGCTGAATGTTTTGGATGGGTTTATATTGAAAATGTACAGACATAGAGAGGAATAGAAAATCTTTAGTGAACAAAACAAAATAGTCAAGATTGGAGGTAGGATTCCACATTTCTCCAAGAAAACCATTTGTTAATGTTTGTAGTGACCCCAAGTTCACTCGTGGTTGAAGGCATTTCCGGGGTGAATCCCAAAATCCATGAGAATTGGGAAAGTTTCAGGAGAAGTTGAAATGGTCTATAGAGTAATTTCCAAATTCCACGAGACTTGGGTTTGTTTCAAGAGGGATTTCAAACTTCCCTGAAAATTGAGGTTTATGCATTTGGCTAATTATCAAGTCCATGAGAATTGGGAAAGTGTCAGGCAAGATTTTAAAAAACTTTTCCTATGAGGTTCGAGACGGTTTATGGGTAATTACAAAAATTATTTCCTTCTTGACGGTGTACCTCACGCAGTGCATTTTATATTCTGTAATTTCTGTATGTTTGTGCAATTGATGACATAAATAATAAATGAATGTTTTCTCAGTGCACTTCAGCAACAATAATTTCAATGTCAAGAATAGTCAATCAAATTCACACATGTTTCCTTAATTCGTTCAGTTTAGGGTTTCTTTTCAGCTACTGTCAGTTTGGTTTCAATCAGGCTTGTTTTGGTCATTCTATTTCGTTTGTAGGCACCATCAAGACCAAATTTTTACAATTCTTCAGTTAACTTTCTACCACCCATTTACACATTGATGAAAATGGATGATAGACCAGCCCCTTGCTGTTGGCTTGTAAGACAACTAAAGATCTTTGATACCTAACGATCTTGAATGATCTTATTTGACCAGTGATTGCTAAACTTTTGAAGTTGAATAACTGAAATTACTCATTTTGACCGACGATTGCTGATGCAAACGAGAATTCATTTTCAAACAAAATTGAATGAGTCTCTGAGTGTTAATTTGAAAGTGTTTTGGTTGATATTGTCCATGAAAATCATTACTACTAAATATAAACATGATTTGTAGAATAATTCCGTATGTAATTTTAAGAATCAAATAATCAACCACAAACGAAAACTGGCGGGCTAACACTGTAATTAATTTGACTGTAATTAATTTGGGTTGAAAAGGGAAGAATTGTACTATTGATATTTGAGTGGAAATAAAGAATGGAAAGTCAGAATATTTAGGGAATAACAGTGTGTGGAGCCGGTCTTTACTGCGTGGTAATGACCGGGTTGGTGGTTGGCTGCTATTAATGGACCGATCCGATAACCCCCCCCCCCCCCGTGTTCTACGTGTTTGGGTTGGAGTGAGGGTTAGAATTTGTAGGGGTGTCGGAACAGGGGTGTCGGACCATAGGGGTGGCAGAATATAGGGGAACAAAAAAGTGTTGGAAAATAGGAGTGTCGTGAAAAGGGGTTTCGGAATAAAGAGGTGTAGGAAAATATGGGTGGAAGAACATAGGGGTAGAGGAACATAGAGGTGGATGAACATGTGGGTGGAAGAACATGGGGGTGGAGGAACTTAGGGGTGATAGGGGTGTCTGATCATAGTGGTGTCCGCACATAGGGGTGTCGGAAAATAGTTGTGTTATCAGCACAAGAGGCAAGGTTGTTTTTGGAAAATGCTATTCGGTTGGTCTTTGGGCATGGATTACCATTTGACGCAGTGTCAATGAACGCACTGATAAGCACAGTGTAACGTCTTATTGACCCCGTTGGGCTGGCTTTGTACTGTATCTGTCCAAATTAATAATAGACAGTTCATTGAGTTGCAGGACCTTCAACCTGCCATGACACTTACTTCCATGGCTGTCAGTTGTAGTAATAATTCAAACAGCTTTTGAAATTTTGATTTTTATGATCAAATTTAGTGAAAGGCGAAGATATTTTTAATGTGGATGGGTATTTAGGCCGTGTCCGAAACGGCGACTTCGGCTACAGCTACAGCTAGATCAGCACGTCTGCCAGTGTTGAAGAATAGGCAGACGCGCGCGACCTAGCCGTAGCTGTAGCCGAATTCGCCGTTTCAGACACGGCCTTATTATCAGCATAGCATTTGATACTGAGTTCTTGAATTTCGTCTTCTTAATAGTCAATGACATGTTGTGTGTTTACTAAGTCCCTCCCATTCGACATGACGTCACAGCAACCTTGTGACGCTATTTTGCATTTTTATGGTAAATATGGCCGGTCACAGCCCAAGTTTTTGCCAACCAATGTTGGAAAACTGTATCGTCCGTACAATATCGCTTCAGAAATGTTCCAAAAAACAGTCACGGTATTTAAACACACAGACATGACAAAAAGTACGATGAGTCCAACAAACCACAAAAGAAAAGTAATAGCTACTATGCACGCTCTACATGTACATTGTAGTATACAGCTCAATGGTGCATCAAATTTGCATTGTATAGCTCAGCTGTGCGGATGAACTTAAGTAGGCACCGTACTTGTTGCTCCCGTCTTGTTGCGCCCGTGATACTGAGTTGAACGAAACATTCCATCATTTGAAAAATAAATGAAATAAATCCAAAAGTTAATCCAGGTGTGATCACTTTTAGCATACAATGGTTTATTGTTTATGTAATACACCCAAGAAAACAATAGTGGCAAAGTCAACCGACTTTGACTCGGTGTTGCACAGGGTTACAGCTCTAAACACTCCAAGGTCAGAATTGACCCGGACTAGACTCCGGGTCCCATTTGGGGCCTAACCAATTCCGGGTCAGTAGACCCGGAATCTATGTCAAAATGACCCAGAGAGTAGTCAAAGTGACGCGGATTCCAAGTTGAATTCACATTTTTGACCAGTTTGCGGGTCAGCTTGACTCAGAACTGGGACCCCTTAGGACCTGGCATTCGGGACATTTCTGACATGGAAGCATTTAGTCTGGAAACACATGGTAAATCAAGTTACCTGATCTGGGGTCGATCTCACAATGCACTTAGATTCGTTCTCAGTTTTACCATAGTGATTTGTTTTGTGACATCACACTTTGCTTAGCAATTAGGAGTGATTTGGAGTTGAGATCAATCTTAACTCTTTGTGAAATCGAGCCCAGGCATACCACTTGAATAAAAGTCTAACAGTTTGATATGTAGGTTACTATGGTGATAGACTTTGAGGATAGATCCTCATTGGTCACCCTGTGAAATGACCTTGAGTATCCTCAATGGTCACCCTGTGGTTTTACCCCGTGTAATGACGTCATCAAGCCGCTATCTTAGAGATGAAACGATGATGAAACAGGGGAGAACGCATGTTTGTACGCGCAGCACATAGGGTTGGCCGATGAGCAGCCTTCTTTTGAATACGATTTTTTTTGTAATAATACATGGAATTTACAACAGTCAACAATGTAATTACTTTAGCTCATCTTGTTCCTTTTGAACGCGATATCAAAATGTGTTCCCCTGTTTGTCATTAAAAGGACACTTTGCCATTAATTGGGAGCTTTGGACTATAAGAAGCGTTTATTATGATATGAATATGATTGGAAAGATGTTAATGGTCCACACAAATATACCTCGAAAAATTGTGGAGTGAAAAGTTTGGTTCTACGAAATGGCGGACCGTGTAAGTTCACGAAGTAAAAAAAAATAAATAAAAAATACTTTGACATGAACATTCCCAACCATATTCAATTCAAAACAAACGCTTTTATAGCCCAAATCGCCCTATCCAAGGCAGCGTGTCCCTTTAAGATGTTGAAATGAACCGAACCTCTGACTGATATGTCCTGATCCGATTAAAAAGTATCACAATATTTTGAATATGAAGTTTAACCTGGCTCAGAAACCATTGTACACACTCTAAGTACTTCCGGGTCAGAGTTGACCCGGGTCAGAGTTGACCCGGATTCAGGATCCCGTGGGGCCTGACCCATTTCTGGGTCAGTGTCAAAATGACCCCAAATGGGTCAAACTGACGCAGAATACTTTTTAAAATCCTATTTTTGAACCAGTTTCAGGGTCAGCCTGCCCTAGCCAAAGTCAGAAGGGGTGTCATATCTGCTGGCATTATTCAATTCACAAGTATGATTATCTAACTGGTGGTTGAATGATATACACTGCGGATCCATAGAGCAGTCTCGCGCACAGATCACGCTACATGGCCTTTTTGGTAGCATAGGAGTAATTTTTCAAACAATGTCTAATGATCCCCAAGAAAAATATATGAACTTTAAAATATGAATGAGTTTTCTTCATGGAGATTGCCTGGAACTGGTTGCCTGTAAATTGCCTCGTGTGACATGTAGAGGTTAACTGCAAACTAAATACCGTTTGAATAATACACATTTTGTGACTATGCTACTCCGTGCAACTCTTACTATTTACATGTTTAACTATTTTATACAGGATCGGTAAGGATAAAAATTATCATTGTTTAGTTTTAGTCTGAAAGCTTAATCAACCATTTTTGTAAGAAATATTTCCCTCTGGAATGAAGTCAAGTTCAATAAAACTGTATCTTTACACCCAAAATAAAAACGCAGCCACTGATTTCGGTTGTTACAACCGGACGTAAGGATAATGTGTTCACATACCGAATAACTGTGCATGATTTTTCACTATTTCTCCTGACTTTAAGCCCAAATGTTCATGGGCTTGTTATTTCATGTATATTTTTTAGCTCTACCAATCCTGCATGTTACAATGCTTAATTAAAGAGCAATTGAAAAATATCGTCGTGTGCCAGGGAAAAGGGTGAAAGGCCGTCTCCTTCCTTGCAGACAGAGTGCAACTTTTAATCACAGCAGAAAGTAAAAGCACGACTGGTTTATATTTGTAGCTAAAATCACTCCCAAAATAATGCCAGTAAAGTTAGTTTGATATTGAACATTTTAACGATCACTTAGGTTTGTCCAATATTGATGTTCAAGGTAGATATTCACTGTACAAACCCCTTGGAATGTCCAATATCGAAAAAGAAAATGACATTCGCTGTACAAGCCCATGTGAATGTCCAATATAAAGCTAACTTTACTGTCATCCCAAAATATGGTTTAAATTTTAAATTTTCAGCAACAACTTTTAATAATGAAAAAAACCAAAACCGGACTTTCACTGTCAACTTTCTTGAAAAAGACTTTTCATACAGTAGTATCTTAAGACCTGTTTTCAGACCGGTCTTACTTTCGTACTGGGCTTCTTCCAGGCACACGACAATATGTTAATATAAAAGTAACTGAGTTACTCTTTTTTTGTAAAATGTTATAAACAGTTAATACATTTATTGTTATTATTATTTAATTACTATTATCATTGTTATTTTTTTTTCTGTTGTTGTTGTTTTTTTGTTTTTTTTTCTTTTTTTCTTTTTTCTTTTTTCAAAAGCTATAATATCTTTTACAGACTTACAACACTACAACCATCGGAGATCCCGTTAAAATTGTCTGACTTTGTGGGTGTTTACTATTAAAATAAGCAACAGTTATATATATATAGACATTATTCTAATTTTAAAATGTCGCCAACTCGCGGCAGTTCATATCCTGCCACAAATTCATGACAATGAGATGGGCATGCGCGTGATCATGTGACATCACTGTGTAAAAACATACAATATAGATGTGCGGAAAAGTAGGTCATCATGATTTTTGCGTTTTTTCACGAGGTGATAGGCATGTTTGACTAATTATTGTGTTAAAAAAATAAATTAATCAACGTTTTGGTATTTGTTTCTTGTATTATCGATTTAACTCTTAGAAAAACACATTAGGGCATAAAGCATAAATTGGGCATAACTCCACAAGAATGTTTTGATACTGTAGAGCTTTCAGTTTTAAGTTTAACACCATTTCAAATGCACACATCTCGAAATGGTCTTTTAACGCATTTTGACACGCCCGTCCCCTTGTGAAAACGGTGACGAAATGTCCCATTTCATGAATCAGCATTATGTAGACAAAAACCAATCGATGGCCCTACATTTAATTGTAGATAAACCTGCAGCCACTCATGTCACTGTCGACATTTTTCGTCAGTTGGAGTGAGTTTGATGTGTCAAAATATGTCCCTCTGCTATGTTTTGTTTTCAGTAAGCTCGATGCCCGTTCGAAGAGATCGGCACGGTTGTAACATGACCAAACACTGCTCCAGATCTTGAGTTTATTTGACTAGCCGTATTTTCATGCTACATTTCTTCAGGGAATAATAAAACCCTTTCCAGGCGACCCATTGTAATCCCTGTCCATATGACACATCCCCCTGGTGCCAGTATAAACCATTCAGATGAGACGCAAAGCAGCTTCGAAACCACCATCCACCTACATAATGTTGAGCACAGTTGAAATGTCTCCCATCATTGTCACGGTCCTTTGTTGTGAAGGAGTATCCATTATGATGTATCATTGAATCACCAGCTGCACTCTGACTGTCATATAACCCGATATGGAGAGCGTACTTGTCACCTGTTACAGCGAACTCACTGTAAGAAGCCCAGGATGAATTGGACTCCCAGTCTTCCATATCTACCCTGAGTTGCCATTGCCCTGATCCAGTGAGGTTACGCAGGATATCATTCCCTAACCAGAACTCATTCTGTAGATCACCAAACCCGGATTGGTATTCAGCCCAGGTACGGTAGAAGTCAACAGAGCCATTTTGTCTCTTCTGG
Organism: Pisaster brevispinus; assembly: GCA_023634235.1. Lineage (NCBI taxonomy): Eukaryota > Metazoa > Echinodermata > Asteroidea > Forcipulatida > Asteriidae > Pisaster > Pisaster brevispinus. Next base: position 3,792,686 of record JAMKCF010000016.1, on the reverse strand, counting down.
AACACGATCCAGCCTCCTCCATCTGTCTCCATGTCACAGTAGACATGTAGTCCACCAGGCAGACTTGTAGGAAAGATGGTGTATATGCCATTTTCACGGTAACCAGCTTGGTACATCGTCAGGCAACTGTTGTATCTAGTTGTTTCTGGTAAGGAATATGACAGCGTTTTCAAGTTGTAGTCATAATAGACACTTCCTTGCATTCCAACAAAGTCTGAAGGGGTGTCATATCTGCTGGCATTATTCAATTCACAAGTATGATTATCTAACTGGTGGTTGAATGATATACACTGCGGATCCATAGAGCAGTCTCGCGCACAGATCACGGGATGAGAAACAGTCTTTAACTGAAAGACATGATTCAGCAAGGCGTGGTTGGTAATTTGATGACGATATAGGGTTGAAATAAACCTTCGCTGATTGCCACACTGACCATAATGTACCATGAAAGTCAAAAACAAGGCTTCTAGAAAAATCTTCATGACGAAATCATAGATATCTTAAACTTTATAATGGCTGGCTTTGGTTACCTTAAGTCGAATGACAAAGGTAATTCAAGTTACTCAAATCATCTCCATGCTCAAAGCTGCCACCGTAAATATCATCTACTTTTTGAATTCCAACCGGTTTGTTCTGTCGCAATGCTGTCACAACATGGTTACTCATGGCAACGAGTAAACAAAGGCTGTGTGAAACATTAATTGGCTGTTCGGTTTATTAAGTACAGGGAGGGGCATGGATATTCATGATGATTACTCGGTTAATAAATAAATTGCCTGAAACATCCTTTGTTTCTAGAAACTGCAATTAGTCTTCGAGAAAGACTCTGCGAGGGTCGAAACGTCTGGCCAATTACTTTCGCTGTTATTGAAATTATACCATAAGTTCATTGGTACGTAGTTTGCAACAGGTATTTATATTTTATCAAATTGCATTATGCACTGAACTGTAACTCTAATTTTCAAGGCTAAAGCCGATTACATTAGACAGCGAATACCAAACTACAGTGGCACAACATTATAATGTTACCTTTACGTTACTTAACACATTAGACGAATGTACATGTTTAATACATAGACAATATTATTGTAAGGCAAGAATGACGATTGTTACGGATTATTTAAATTGTCAAGTAATAAACCACAAGGGAAACTGACTGGGACACCGGTTCGCATCCCACCTCAGACAGACAGGAACCTTGCATGGATTAAGTTTCCAACCGCTACCAGATTGCGTGGGTTTTCCACATTGGGTTCCCCCCAAAAAAATATAAAAAACTGAATATTTCTTCCGAAGCATTCAGTCCCTACCCGATTACGTGGGTTTTTTCCTCCCACATCTAAAACTGAACATTTCTTCCGAAGCCTTGCATGTGGATTGGATTTTCAGTCCCTACCTGATTGCGTGGGTTTTCCCATTGGGATTTTCCTCCCACATCTAAAACTGAATATTTCTTCTGGTTTCTTAATCCCCATCCAGTTATTGGCACTTGCACCGTTTGATGTGTAATGAAATAAATAAATAGTTTGGGTTTGAACAAAGAAAAAATTAACGTACCGGCGCTCTACAAAGGTATTGACTAATAGGGAGACCGCCAACATAGGGCTGGATAGCTCAGTTGGTAGAGCGCCGGTACGTTAATCCGGAGGTCGTTGGTTCAATTCCCGCTCCAGTCAATTTTTTTTTGTTCAAACCCAATTGATTATTTAAATTGTCAGCATAGCTTTATGTTAGTGAGTATAGATGCCTAAATGAACAAGGTCTTCAAAAGCATATTATTTTCCCATTTTTGTTATCTTTATTTCACTAAATTTTGTTTCAATTTTGCTTTATTTGCAATGCAGAACTTATGAATGTTTATTGCAAAGTAGCAACGAGTGCTACATGGCATAGGCAGGAACAATATTTACATGTACACATGTACCTATATATACACCTTATGCACACTTGAATAGGGGGTTCACTAGAGATAACTGAGCATTTTCTATTGTTTCGTTGTCGGTTTACCTCTGAGATGGCAGCTGGATGACGTCAATCCATAAGCTCTATTGTGACCAGTCGGGCAGATAATTTGTATTACAGCTCGGTGTTAACCAGCATTATTTGAAGCGAAAGTAATGACAATTTACGAAGAAAGAAAATCAGAAAATCACACGAATTTATTGCAGCGAAAGACCTTTGTTTTGTTTATTTGTGCCACAGTGGCGTCAAAACTCGATGGAGTTTCAAACAAGAACAATGTTTGCTAAAAAAATGTGTATGCATTCAAAACGTTTAACATTTTCTTCAAACAATAGTTGTTTACACTATACAGACATATATTCAAGTTTTGTTGAGAAGTATACAACAATAATTATATTTAATTGCACGAGAAGAACTCATATACATGTATAAACACTAAATCTACATCAACAACAACAATAACATTAACAACCACAACACCAATCTAAAGTAAATCGACCTAACAACAAAATGGACGGAAGTCATTGATTCAAAATTCATTATCTGTACGAAAGAATAAATTAGTAATGTATCATAATTATGGACGGCAATTTTACTAATAACATCATATCTATTTAACTGGTTAAAGACAAATTACAGGACTTGTAATTATGGAAAAAGAAGCATTTTTGGCCATTGAGAAAATGGTGCTGACCCGTAGTAAAACACGGGTCACGTAACAGTTCACACAACCAACATTTTGTAAGAGTGGACATTTTGTATGTATAATTTACTAATAGGAACTCATGTCCATGGTGAGATAACGCGTTTAAGCGTTACATACGAAGGGTGGACCCGACAACAGAAGAGGTCCACAAAATGTAGAGAATTGAAACACTAAGTGGACTTACACACGTCCACATAGTGTGTTTACAGAGTTGAAGTTTTGTTTCCATAAATGCACAGATTAAGGAATGTCCACAGAGTGTATTGTACACAGAGCTGCGTGGGTAAGCATACGAAGTGTGAACCTGAGAACAAAAAAGTCAACACAAGTCAAGGTTTAAAAATACTACGTGGACTTACGCACGTCCACACAGTATTTTTTACATTGTGGAAGAATATGATTTGTCCACAAAGTGGAATGTCCACAGAGTGACTGCCACAAAGAGCTGTGTGTGGTTTCGTGTTTGTAATAACGAGTCAAATGAGCTACGTATATTGTAGACAATTTCAAAGTCGTCTCATTTCAGCTAAAAGCCATTACATCCGAATTAAATACAAACGTCGCGAGCTTCGTGTAGCACATACATATATATTGGAAATAAATGCTTAAAATACCAGTGCAAAACAAACAAGACTTCTAACAACCCACGAAAGGTGCAGAAAAGAAACGTCTAAAATGCATCAACAATCACAACTTACAAGCACAAAACCACGTAACATTAATGTATTACCATAGTTTACAAAAAAAATGCCGTTTCATTGATTTGACCCTTTCAAATATTTCAATACAACTGTACAAACACGTGAAAAATTAAAAAATATATATAAACAACTCCTAACACCTGTTTTGTGTAGAACGTTGTTACTCTGTTTATACCACAAGAGTCAAGAATTTTCGTCAGTGTGTCGTCATCATAGACTGTGCAAGTCTCACGCGTATTCGAACTTCCGAGACCAATTTAAGTGTGCGCGATTCTGTTTCTTCAAACACTTTAGTTTGGCATATAGGCCTAGTTTATGGCTACAAAGATGTTATCAAATTGTTGGAAAAAAATTAATTTTGATTAAACAAATTAACAACAACAAAACTCGAGAAAAAGACTTAACCTCCGTTTCCGGTTGCTTGTTAACAATTAAGAATTTTGCCCGACGGACGTTCATCAATAAACCTATGTAGTGGTGGCACAAACTCTGGCCAGTAAAAATAAACATCCTCATCCAAAATATTAATTCTGTTTCAATGTTAATTTTAACAAACAATTTGTAATATATACAAATAGAATTGTAAAAGAAGATTTGATTGCATAGAAAAATATAGTCTTCGTTCGGGTTGTTTTCTCATTTTTTCGATATGCGCGAGACTTGCATGGTCTTTTGACGTATTGTAAAAACCTTTTCAAAATCAAGTGAAATAATTAGAATGAAATGTGTAACATTTAATGAAAAGTATACATAGATTAATCTCCCATGTCGGTTGAATTGCAGCACCCCAGAGTTCTTATATACAATTAAAATGTATTTGTTAAGTGATAGCACACCCACAAACTTGTTGTTTTGGGTTTGGTTTTGCCATCGTGCCGGAAGGTGGCGCTTGACACCATACAGCATTACAACGAGAGTTGCGACATCTTTGGCCCAATGTCATAAAGCTGCTAAGCGGCCGATTTTGTGCTTACTGCGCGAGCTTCCGCTACCATTTCCGGCGCTTACTGTATGAAAATAAATGGCGTAACAATGCACATCTACGGTGAACGCGCAATCTGGCTGCTGTCTAATTTTCTTGCTAACCTGTGAAATACGCTTACGCTTAAGCTAATCTTTCTGATAGTTAGAACGAAAATTTGCTTACCATTGAACAGCGCTATGATATTGGCCCTAGGTCGTACTCCACATCGTCCGCTGCTTGGGTGTGCATTGCATGGTGGCTTACGAGTCTGGTTTCCTACACCTTGTACATGATACAACACAGTCCTCTACTCACACCGCTCAGGGCCCAATTTCATAGAGCTGCTTATTAAGTACATAAGTGTATAAGCAACACAAATATGCTTACCAATACTGTAAAAACTGGGGTATTGACTTTTACAAAATGGGTGTTGTCACATATAGATACTCAAAATTAAAACCATGGGGTGCTACAATAACACCAAAGTAATTGTGTTGGCAGGAATTGGTGTTATTTTTAAACCCTATGTTGTAAATTTTGATTATTTTTTTAAAATCTATATATGACAGCACCAATGGTGTAAAATTTAACACGGTTTTTGCAGTGTATAGGTTATAAACAAAAATACCATGCCACACATACTATGTGTGACTGGTACTCCAAAGCCCAAGCAGAGGTTTCAAAAACGATCATTAAAACGTTAAAAAACACATTATTACTTAAGCTTTAGACGCGAAAAGAGTGTTACCAGCCTTAATAAGATCGCTGGTGCCCTGCACCTTTTTGCTTAGTATATACAAATAGATTTAATAAATACTTGGCACAATTGTTTGCATGCTTTGATTGTTTGGAAACCAGTTAAGGACGGAAACACTGCTTGGAATGGAGACTACGAGTCGATTAGAACTCATATATAGTATATTTCTGGTAATGTTATCACTTGGACGGATTAGTGAAATATTAACATTAAAGTATTTTATGTGAAACATCTTACTACTTATATGTACTGATTTAAAATATACGTATCCGGACGGAAGGAAGAAACAATGGTTAAATATCATATTTTAGTTTACTCGAGTTCTTGATCGTTACATTAATCTTTTCGTATTCTTCTTTTTTTATTTGTTAAAAAGTTAAATATTTCATAGCAAACATCATACCTACAAAATTGAGGAATTATTTCAATTATTTCAAGGTTGTAAAATTGGCAAACATACTGTGTAATAATACAAACAAGTTTAAAACATTACTTTGAAATCAGATATTTAACGAATCAACAATATCCATTCGTAAACTTTGACAAAAAAGTTGCCTGGACGACGCCACATTTCTATAAGGCTTTTACGTCGAAATTAAACAGTTGTTGCTATGGCTTTGGCCTAATGATAAGGCAAAGCCAGAAGGCGTCCAAAGTTCAAAGGTCATCTGAATCACACTAACGGTATACGGTACTTATAGAGACATCCGAAGTCGTCAGGTTGGCAAGCTTAAAGGGTCCCATTACCTTCAAATCTCTCAAACTTTTGCTGTTTAGAATTGCTCCTTGTCCGTATTTAAAAGTTGTAAATACACTGAACACAAACAGAGTGTTGTACTTTATAGTGAGTAGTGGTGAAATCGATAATTGTTTTCCTTACTCCATTTTTAAAGAACACAGAGCGAGACTGTTATGAAAGTTTCAAAAGAGAACACAGGTTCATAACTGATATTTCACAAACAAGGGGGGTTACTCCAGGCGAAGGTTTGGAAACTTTATGGTGGGTTTAGGGCATTGGGTTTCTTTACATTTATCAGAACTGACACATTCTCATTTTATTAACTCTGGTTGTGAAGCCAAGGACTCTCAGAACAGAGAACTTTGACTCTGGAAATACAACCAGAGGAACACACGGTCAGCAATTTTGTGGAGTCACAAATTTTGTGCTGCAAAATAGCGGGCCATGTTCTGTCGTGAACTTACACAAAAACCTCACAATTTCAAGGAATATTTATGAAAATCATTATACTGTACTTTTAAAGTATCTGTCCAGCCACATTCCTTTCGTGACAAATCCGAAGGCAGTGTGTCCCTTTAAGGCCTGTTTATTGAGTATCTGCAGAAAATTACGCTTTCCTAGAACCACGTAAACAATTGATTAATTATGGTCCGTCCCAATTTCAGAATCGGCCCAACTATAGTTGGGACGGCCCAACTATAGCTTGGATCCAGAAAAAATGCCATAATACTAGCAGGTGGCGCAGGTGCGTGTGGAGCTAGTTGGACATGGAGTAATGGATTTTTGTTGTTACAATCTTGTTTACAATCACATACAATCATTGTAAGTCAGTGGAAACTTGAGATGATTGAAAATTACTTTGAAGGACCACTGACTGATTGCAGCATCACGCAATCCCAGCTGTAGATAGGTCGTCCCAACTGTAACACTAAAAGTGGAACCGGTCTCAACTACAGTTGGGACGATTAGTTGGGACAGTTCTACTGCTGGGACGGAACATTTACACCGTGTTTCTGTACAATCTTGCGTTTAGACCTCTCAAATATGAGATATTTGAGGACGCTAGGTGGCAGCAGACTTACCAGGTATAGTCCATTGTTCAATGCTCAAAACTACGTAAACAATTAAAATTTACGTGTTAAGACCACTGCCAACTAGCGTACTGAAGTCTCACATTTGAACGTACATACTATAAAAGTGTGATTGATGTGTCTACCTTGTCCCCACAATTAGCTTTACCTTCATCCACAGGCCTTGACGACACGGGTACCAACCCACAGTTCGTACTCGGTACCGCCGTTACAGAAGATGTCACCCTAACAGGCGAAGATGATCCGGACATCGGATCGGAACCAGACTCACTGAAGGTGGGTGATGCTGCCCCGTCTTCTCTGCGCAGTAGCTTCTGGAACTGTATCTTCTCCTGGAACTTCAACAGCTCGACACTGTTCGGGTGGACGTCTCGGATGTGTTCGTAGTGGTCTTCGGCCTGTTCGGTGGTTCGTCCGCACTCCTCGCAGACAAAAACCTTGGAGCGTCGCTGCTTGTACTGGTAGTCGTGCAGAAGACGATGAACTTTGGATAGGTGTGATTCGAGGGAGCAACGCTGGGTGAACGCCTTGTTGCAACGCTGGCACTTGTACGGCCGGACACCTATGAGTCGTACACAATGGAGCAGAACAAGAAAAGTAAACATAAGTGATAATGTAACTACGGAGCTCCGGAAGTGCCATACCACTTATGCATGAAGAAATAGATTATCTCACCAAGTCGTCCTATTTGTTACAGTAAGTCGACTTGTCCTGAAAAGCTATCTCGCCAAGATGCCTTCCTGAAACCAGGAAGTCGCCTTACATTTCATAAGTCTTTGCGGGAAAAGTGTTCTTGGTAGGCCGACGACGGTAAGTATTAGATGTTAACGGCTCCAAGGTCAAATTCAGTTTTGTGATGCACTCATGTTCCAGTAGGCCTAGATTAGGCCTTTGTGAATGTGTAAGAAATCTCAAGTCTCTGACCTCTTGTTAAGGAGGCAATTTCATTTTCTTTTATACTCTTCCATAGCAAAATTCGAAACAAGACGTCATTGGATAACAAAAGCAAATGAATTTGTACATTCCAAAGAGAAATTGTTACGTCAGTCCACAGGTCAAAATCAAATTGAATATATTATCAGGAATGAACTAATAACCTATACAAACATACGACCCAATTGGACGTTTTCGGATTTGGACAAAATTCACAATGGAAAGGTAAAAAACAATGGCTTTACACACAGTTTTAACGTGATATTAGAGACTTTTCTACTTTCACAACGACTCGCTATCTAATGGAGAAAAAAATACATCTCAAAACTGAATATGCTCTCGGAACCCTCACTTTTCTATTTGGTTTTGACCACCAGTCAATCGGCCAATCGCAAACACAAACAAAACATATTTAGACAAAAAGAACAAAAGGTTTACAGATAAAAGTTCGCTTTACATTCCAGTCTCTTTGGAACCAAATATTTGGGAACAAGTGGGCGTGGAAACACTTAAAATTTGAAAGTAGTTTTGTAGAGCAAAACTTCCCAGAGCAAGGTTCGTTCATAGCTTTCACTTGGTGCATAATCACAGGACACTACACATAATTGTACACAATGTTTTGGCATAGCCCTAATGCATATGACGTCATTTGAGTAGGGCGCCCTCAGCTGGAGGTCAAAAGTGTTTTGCTCAAAGGCTGAGCCTATACGCTCCGCGTACATGTGCGTTTTCCATTGTTTCATCATCGTTTTACTTCTAAGATGGCGGCGTGATGCTGTCAATGCATAATGTAAATTCGAAATTCCTGAAGGTTTATGTTTTTACGGAGATTTGAGCACTTTACCTGTGTGTGTTCGAACGTGACGTTTCAGATCAAACGTGTCGTTGAACCCCTTATTGCAGAACGCGCAGTTATACCGCTTGAGGGCGCTGTGACATTTCATATGGCGATTCAGGAGTCGCTGCAGTGGAAACACCTTGTTGCACACCTCGCAGAGAAATGACCCGTCACCCATAGTGACCCCACTTGAGAGATGATTGCTGTGTCTCGACCTACCGGGAGCGCGCTTCAAGGGGGCGTAGTGACCGTTTGATTGGCTGAGAGTGGCTGTTGAAGTTGGAGCATGCGTAGTTGTAGGCAAACTTTGCTGAATTGTTGGAGGAGAAGTTGTTGAAATGTTTGTATTCGGAGTTGTAATGATCTCGGCTGGAGCTGATCTCGGAGCTGCCGTGGAGTTGTTTGATAGTGGCATGAAGGGCGGTCGAGGAAAGGAGGGTGAATGAGAGACTGGTGGGGAATGAACATAAGGAGTTGCAACTGGTGTAGGGAGATGAAAACGGCTGTCTTTCACCTGCAAAGGATGCGGTGGAGGGAGCATTGAGCTTTGTGTGACGTACGGGACGAAAGGGTATGCAGGTCGGGCATGGGGTGAGGGAAACCCTGGAGTTCCTTCTTGGAGATGGTAGGGTAAGGATGGATAAAGGCTGTCGGCTGAGGTATGCAACCGGTGAGTGGCACCTCCGCGTTGGGAACTTACATCGTGGTAGCAATGAGCTGGTTGGTGACGGAGAGGACCGGAAGATGGGGTCAGCGGTGGTATGATGGGCAATCTGGGGTCACATGGAAATCTTTGATGAGGGAATGACGGGAAAGGGATCGGCATCTGCCGGTACGGATCAGTGGCATGGGGGTGCATTTGAGGCGAGTTCTGGGGCAGTAAAGATGGGATGTTGAAGAGGCTTCGCGCACCGGACATCTGTTGGTGACCAACACGGGATGATTCAGGCAAGTGGTGGCTCAAGGAAGAGGCGCTTTGATGTCGAGTTTCATTTGGTGATATTGACGCAGCAGGTTGCCGATCTACCTCAAGCTCAGCGTATTGTGTATGCGGGGAAAGAAGCGGCTGATCTGTAAAACTACACGACTGGTCAGGTGTCGTGCGAAGTGACCCGCTGCTCGGGGTACCAGTGAACGGGGACAACTCGCTAGTCTCCCCACTGAGGTCAGATGACGATCCTGAAATTGATGGACTTCCAGCTGCCGTGACAATTGATTTCTCATCAACTGTGGTTCTACATTCTGACGACCTTTCATCGATGGAAGCGCACTCGGCAATGCTCGGTTGTACATCCGTGCTGAAAGTTTGAACCACACTGTCTGACTTCAGTTGCAGAAGTTCGTCCTTAGGAATATAGACATTCTCATGATTTGATTCAATACTTGGTCTATTGCTTGGTGGAGTTTTTGGCGGGACAGTAGGCACTGTCATCACTGTGTGGAATGGAACTGTTGAAGTCTCGTCTGCATTGAGATTAAGTGAGATTGAAGACCTTTTGTGCCTCTTGCGCAGTGGCAGATGCGCCGTGGGCATATTGGCCAAGTTGCTGGAAGTGGAGCTATTAGTCACGCTACATCTCACACTGGGAGTTTCCTTTGGACGGGTGCTCTGCTCTGCAGACAAGTGTCGATGCTCTTCATTTGTATTGGCGGGGGAAGGGGTAGAGTCTGGGTTTATTTCAGATAATTCATTGGCACGGTAGTTCGCTCGTTCGTGGAGAAGATTATTCTCAGGTCTTGTTTGGTCGATATTGTTCTTGTCAGACTCGGCTGTCTCTTCAAATTTGTCATCACTTTCATGGCAAACGATTTCAGTGTTTTCTACAGTGATGTGGTCACTGCTTCTTTGTGGACCCGCGTTCGTGTTGTGTTGATGATCGTTGCCTATCCGCAAGTTGTTCTTTTTAATTCTAACCACTAGACTGTACGGATCACTAACGTGTATCTTGGAGACTTGCCAGCAGTCTGGTTGAACGGTAGGGATTGTTTCTTCTGTACAGGCATGTTTTCTCTTGTTACCCACTTCAACGCCATCTAAGCTTGAATCTTCATCACTGCCACTGATGGAGCGAGATCTGGAGACGTACTGTACAGGAGAGAGTGCGCCCTCTCTTCTCTGGTCATTGCCAACCATGAGGTGTTGTTCGGTTGGGCAAGTAGGCGGTGCGTGAACATCGATTTTGTTTGGGTCCCGTGGTGATCGTATTTCCACTCTGTCCTGCACTTTAGGGGAATCGTCTCCATTCGAAGACAGTTTTGGAGAGGCTGAGCTTTGACTAGTTTCCGTAAAAAGAATCGTCTGCTGGGCGGGTTTAGCTGCTAACCATGGCCGGCAAAAGAGCTCCAATCTCGGCAGATGTGTCTCCGTTTCCTCCCTCCCTTCTCTGACAGTCGGTCTGACGGCGGTGTTGATGCCATTTTGGCATCTCAGGCGATACCACTCAGAAACCCCAGTGAGCAACTCCAGGCCGGTTGGTGGCGCCCTATTTGGCTCTGCTTGCAACAAAGGGGAACGGTCAGGATCAAACACGGCACTTCCCTTTGAAATTCCATTTGCTGGGGGTAAAGAAAAGAACAGATTATTGTCTCCCACATTATGCGATTCCCTTTACATGCAAAATAGCGCGTTGAACGTAGACATTTTAAAAGTAGGGTCAAAAAGTAGATGACCTAAAACCTTACTTGGCGAAAAGCACTGCAATAGACCTTTATCATGGTGCGGCCATCTTGGTTTTTCTCTAATTCAAATCATTGTAACCAAACCGAGGCTTGAAGAAAAAATAGTCTGGTTCCTTCTTGTGCAATGAATGTTAGCATTCATTACTGCTGTTGGATACACGGAACAAGGCCAAGATGGTGGCAACATGATAAAGGTATATTGTTAATTAAACTATTATTTTGAGAAAGGATTCCCTTCGATGTTTCACAGTTTGGGTAATTTTACACCCCAAAACATTTGAATCTGAGAAACGATTCAGCCATGAGTGGGCACTAAAACACGCTAAGCAGATAAAAGTTTCGCTCAGCAGAATGAGGTTTCCAGGGGAAAAATCAGTTTGATCTCGTCCATTGACGTTGAGCGGTACCCAGCTCAAAATGCTTCAACAAAGACAAGTTATTGAACAATATTTCCCAGTATAAAAGCTTAAAATTGGACGATGGCCAAAGTTGAACTGCCAACAAAAATGTCTCCCGGATTGGGTTTGTGCCATTGTTACCCCATCATTGACAGTTATCGTTAAACTTGACAGACGGGAGAAAGGGAACTTGTTAGTTCCGTTGTGAATGGGAACCACCCAACTCGAAAACGGCTTGTTCAAAAAGAAATTATGTTTCGTGGTGTCACAGAGTACTAAATATTATTACAAATTCGTGTTTATGCTATCTTGGTTGATGCTAGTTCTGGCCGATTTGACCTCCAAACTCTGATTGGCTATATTTTCCCGCGTTTTTTCTGGATACTCTCCCTTAATCATTTGCCCCTCTTTTTTCTATAAATGGATATTTTTGTGGTTGTTTTTGTTTATGCCTCTGACGAAGGTCCGGTTTGATTCTTTAGCTAAGGTCATCTCCCCTACTATTACTAATTTTATATATACTTTGTGATGTATTACTTGATATAGGCCTATATATGTATATACATTTTTTAAAAATTGCTATTTTTATTGATTCGAGAAAGTTGTAAGCGTTTTTGAGGCATATCACTAAATAAAATACTAAATAAAATGATAAGTGGTATAGCTAATTAAAACCTAAAAATGATTGTAAATAGTAACGATGATTTTTTGTCAGGATTCTGACATTATGTCACGTCTGTTGTCATCCACCATGCACAAACAAATTTTGCAATTGTCTGTGCGATAATTTGATTTTTAAAATTTGAAACGTTATCTGTGAAATTTCAGAAGTATTTATTTGTGCTCAGAGCAGAAAAGAAAACATATCGTTGTTTTTGCGGCGTCCAAAATGGCGTGTATTATTGAGCCCCACAACCCTAACTTGCACAAAAATGTGAACATTATCCGTGAAAAGTATTTATTTGTACTCTGTTATATCGATGTTTTTGCAGTGCCCAAAGAGGCGTCCTATTAAGCCCAACCCCTCCACCCTAAACGCAAAAAAAAGTTTTCCTCCTTTTCTTTTATTCCCGAAAGTTTTGACGGGTTTAGAGCTTACAAGCCTTTTCCGACCAACGGAGCGCTCCACAATGCAGCAAATAAAAAGCACTGCACAAAAGGTTTGTGTATCGTTACAAAGAAAACCCTGGCCCGCCATCAACTACCAAAATAGCTGTTCTTTTTTCGTGTATTATGGCAAATATCAATATAACTGGCCGTTAACAATGGTGCGTGGGGGGAATTCAAAAGCTAAGTGTGTGGTATTTTGTTGTGATTGTGTGCCCACAGGCAAATGATGTCGGTCGAAATACAGTAAACATGACCGTGGTATTAAATTATACGAAGTCAGGGACCTTGGAAAATGAAGGGAACAAATCAAACTAATGACATTTTCTGTCTCTCGCTTTCCGCACAGATAATACAAACACGTTTTGACTATTTTTGACTATTGGTTAATTTCCAAACCCCGGTTTTCAATAACCACACCATCCAAGTAAAAATGCGAAACTTTCATCACAAGGTGAACAAAAATTGTGTAATCACATGAATAAATAATAATATAGTTTAGGTTTTGTTTGGGATTCTGTGCAAGTCCACGTCGCCTTAATTTGTTTCTGCCTTTTCCCCCCTAGACATAGGCCTAGTAACTAGTTTTACTCAGAAGTTGCAAAGATATCGTCAATGGTCTCACGAATTTACCTGTGCCGCACATCCGAAAATTCCGTGCTCTGATAAAGTTTTGAAATTAACTACTTCAAGCTGCTGTTTCGGATACCGCTTGCTATTGTTTTGTTTTTCAGACGAAAATAAAGCTGACTTATTCATTTGTAAGGAAACTTCAACATGTTGTCATTCTTACCGCTGTGTTCATTAGTAACTACTTCCAAAAACACGTAATCCACTTTGGGAAAATTAAACAAATAATTTGTTATGGCATTGCACACAAAACGCTGTGAATAGTTTGCATTTACGTCACTTGGGGAAAACACAAAAGTCGTATAATTTAGTACAGTGCCAGCACTATGTATAGGCCTATATCATTGAATTTAAAGTGGCGAAATCAAACGCTACTTCGTGGAAACACAAAATGGCAAATCATAGTGATACGTCAGTCATGCTAATGAGTGTAAAGTTACAAAACGTTTACATGTTACTGTGAACCCGTACCCAAGTCAACTCGTACTCAAAAAATGTGAACCCAAGTCAACTCGTACCCACAATAACGCTTATCAGAGTCAACTAGTTCAATCGATAATTTAAGTAATTGAATTTAATTTATTGAATTTCGTTAATACAGAGGTCGTTGGTTCAAGTCCCACTCCAGTCAATTTGTCTTTGTTCAAACCCAAATTATTAAAAAATTTACCCAGTCAGTTTCCCTTGTGGTTTATTACTTGATATTATTTTAATTAAAGTAACAATTTTGCTGAAGTTGGCGAATTGCGGCGTAAATTTTCAAGCCTATGTGTTACTAGTCGCTTTGAGATGCCCGTTTTGGTTTCGTTATAACATTTGAACAAATATTTTAAGTATTCTTGAGAACCATAAAAACAACAAAAGGTCCTGAAAGGAACTCAATATAATACCTCCATGATATACCCCTTGTTCACTGTATAATTATTCATTGCAAACAAGAAAGTTCCGGCTTCCAAAAACAAATATTACCAAAGCTTTATCGATCTGGAAACTGCTCCAAGTTACTGTCAGAATATCATACTACTCCATGATTGAAGCTACCAACTTAACCCAGGAAAAAACCGCCCATTAAATATAAGCAATTACTTATGAATTTACGTTCTTAAACTTGCTACATACTAAAACGAGGGTATGGTTGATTGAATACCGGGAAATGTTACGTAACCAAACAATCAAACAACGCACACAATTGTCAACAGCTGGTCAAAGGTAAATGACCAGCCACGACCAGCAAAAGAAAAATCCCAAAGGTGATAATTGCCACTCCCTCGGGTTGGATGAGGGGTGGGTGTCTGGTTTGGTATTTTTTTTGCCCATGGACCAGATAAATTCTACGGTAAATCACATTTCTGGATTGGATAGTTGGGAATATGTGTCCTTGCTCGATCTATGGTACAATCGTGGAATACGACTGGACGGAAAAAGCAGATCGTTTTATAATTAAACTAGAAATTACGTGTTCGTAAATAAAAACAGATACAATTTCACAAATTGCATACTGAAAATCTTATGTCATCGATTAATCATATGCAAAGTGTGGTCGTAAACCCTTTGAACTTTGAAGCTGTATGGGCCGTAAGGAAAGGTCAAAGTGGGGTATGATTTTTAACAGCATGTCAAAAGTGTAAGATTATGACTTTATGACATGTGGATCGGAAGAGATATGTTTTTGTGTTTAGAACGTCCTCAATAAATCGTGACGTGGACGTCATTTTGAAAGAATATCAGCGAATCACAGAATGAACTGTAGTTCCGCGCACAAAAATGTACAGACCCATTATTATTTGAAACTTGAAATCGTTGGGTGTTTAAGGATGTTTACAAAATTCGTACTGGAGGCGTATTAATTACAATGGCATTTTACCACCCATTTTTTGCCACCCTCAAAAAGACTCTATTGGAAAATGAGTGTATTATTACAACATTGATTTTGACCTCATAACCCCCTTTATAAACACATCTGTTTTCTAATTCCAAATTTAATACGTAGTGACTGAAGTAGAAATTCTGTAGTCGAGCAAAAAAAAAAAAAATTACAATTGTGAGATTGTCTTCTTTTTAAAAAGATCTGTACTTTTTTGTGCCGAATCGTGAAAGGGGAAGGACGGCTTGCTGAATATGGTTGTACGTGAAAGGGGGAAAGAGGTAAATTTTGTTTCTTTCTTTCTCTCTTTCTCTCATTTTGAATTTGAGTGTATTGATTGTTGTGTGTGTTTGTTTTGTTTTGCTTATTTATTTTTATTGAAAGTATTTTTATCTGAGTCTTTTCTTTTCATTTATCAAAACTATTTTATCCTTGAACTTACTCATATTTTATAACTAAACTTCATTGCAATTCACTCACAATGAAAACCAAACTTGTAAACAACTTACTGAAGTGAAACAGTTTTCCGGACTAAAAAAAAACACACCACATCATGCATTTTATTGTGTGCATCACAAAAGCTTATACAATGGTTTTACGATACATACGTGTGTAATGTCGTCATATAACATGTTTATTGGTCTATATATTGTACCACACGAGTAATTATCAAGTGTACTTACTCTCGTAATAAATTAAATTGGTCGTGAATTTTGAAGCAGGGTACTTTAATACTTTGTCTGAATACTTACAAAATGGGCACTTGTGAAAACGCATTTCCTACACAGAAGGCTAGAAGGCTAGAAGCATTATATTGCATTTCCCAGCGGGCAAAGATAGTACTACCATGATGATACATAGCTCATTGAGTTGCATCAGGGACCGTCCAAAAGTTTTGCAGCATTTTCAGGTCGTACACAGAGTGCCAACTTTTGAGTACACTCCCTCCCCAAAAGTGGCGATTATCAATTGTTTTTATTTTAAAATTGATGCACATTAAAAGTACAGGATTACAGCTGACAAACTAGTTGCAGACAGTGTACATTTTACATGTACTTGAAACAACAAACCTGTGAACATGGGGCTTTCATCCATTCTTTGAGTCGGAAAAAATAGTGAAAAACCACACATTTTTTCAGCAATATTTAAACACATTGTCCTTGGGTTTTCATATACAGTTTTCTCGAATATATCTTCATTTTAGAGAGGATTTGTAGAAAAATGGTTCTTGTATAAACTTGATACCTGAAAAGGGACTGGTTTAAAATGCAAACTGCAGTTTTGGGACCAGAAGTGCCCCGTAGGGGAAAAATTGTGCACCCCATTGTGCCCCCCCCTCCCCCCGTCAGACAGTTTTATAAATGTACATTATTAAATGGCAACGCTTATAAAGGTGCTTGTTTTTAGAAAAGTGCAAATTTAGTACTGCTTTGGCTAGAAGTCCGCCCTAAAATGTTACCCTATTCTAGCAATGGGCCATTCTAACAATGGAGGAAGTAAACCATGTCCTTACGACCAATCGGTAAATCCTACTATCGATCGGTCAGTGACCTCTAATGCTACACACCTTTACTGGCCACTCGCTAATTGAACGCTTGGTTGTGTAACAACGTCGTTCGGGACGGAGTTGTTTACAAAAGCCACAGCTTAACAAACAACAACACGGTAGGGAGAATTTCCAAAGAATTCGCATCCACTCCGACCGATTCAACCTACGGTAGGGCCTAGTGTAGTATATGAACTGATAACGGCGATTATCTTCAGTTTTGTTCTCTCTCCATACAGACATGTAAAGCTTACCCGCTAAAAGGTGGCTACCTACGAACAAGACGCTCATTTCATAAAATGTGCTAATGAGATGCAAGATTAGGAATTAAGGATTCAGTAACTGGACACAGGTAAAAGCTCTATGGTAAAATTTAACTGAGTTTTGAGTTAACATTACGAAAGAGTGGCGTTGCTACATGAGGACATTGCAGCAGCATTCTGCAATTCACCGCTCCAGAGGGGTTGGTTTCTTAAAAAGAACAGGTTCCGTAATTCAGGTTCCGTAATTAGGTTCAGAATCCGTAACTGAACGCAGGGTAAATTTGACTTGGTTTACAGGAGCGTTGTTATGGACATTGCTTGTGCAAGTCTCAAACTTCGGGACCAAGTTGGGCCAAACCAATTGAGTTTTTACATGTGGACGATTCTATTTCTTCAAATATGTTAAGTTTAACAATGGTTTAACGTAGTTTGTTGCTATATAAATTTATATGATGATGTTGGGAAAGTAAAATGTATGTAGGCATGAAACATATGATAGTAAAATAAATTTAACAAATCAACAAAGAAAACCCGAGAATAAGACTTGCCTCCGTTTATATACTTGTAAACAACTAAGAATAATTCCCAACTGACGTTCAAGTTGTCATTAAACTCATGTAAAGGTCAAACAAATTCAGTCGTGGCTTGTAAGGTAACATTTTTCGGGAGGTCTGAGAACATTTTCTCGGAATCTCAACAATTTGAAAGACAACTCCAGGGCTCCGTACATTCCTTTCCCACTTAATCCCGATCGAAAGCTGCTAAAACTGCGCACCGGTAGAGCGGTCTGCCGTTTATTCACAATGCCAAGTCCACAGTGTTACGTCATCTTTCATCAGGCCACACACAATTAAGTTCATGGTTACGTCGTCAGCAGACGTAATTATCTAGATCTGAAATGCTTCCTTCTTGTAGCACCTTGAGTGGCTTTTAGCCTATTTTGGGGTGAAATTGCATTAAAAAATAATTAAAGGTGTTTTGTTTTGTTTTAGATTTGTTTTTCTCGTCTCCTTCTTTCTTCCATCTCCTCTTTACCTGTTTGTGCTTGCAGTCTAGCATTGTTTTAATATTTTAAATACGAGAAAGGGAAGTTATTTTACTATTAGTCTTTAGAAAGGGCGATGGGAATTTCAATTTGATTGGAACTAATAAGAACTGACTATAGATTTAAAACCTTGCATGGTGAAAAGGATAGGGTTAATCTAGCTTCACGTGAAAACGTATAATACATTCTTAGAACTCCCGTTATAGAATTAAGCCGGATTCCGGATCCCATGGGGCTTGACCCATTTCTGGGTCAGTGTGACCCGGAATCTGTGTCAAAATAACCCAGAAATTGGTCAAACTGGTGCAGAATCTGAGTTGAAATCTCACGGGTCAGCCTGACCACGAAATGGGTCACCAGCACCCCTGAAACAACGAACACCATAATTTCGTTTTTGAGTGGCCTTCTTGTTGGTCCCAATGTCTGCGCGAGTGTAATCCCCAATAAATGCTTATCTTTTTTGTCTAAGCATGGAGATAGTGTAAAGCTGGGTCTATGATAATCTGAATAGTGACAAAATGCAGGACAATTACCCGTTTACCCGCAATGGATTATATCGAATGTAAGGCGATTGGTTGGGCGTAATTAATGACCGGGTTTTAAAGTCATGTGAGGGCATAACGCCGGATGCATGATCAATGTGCACAATGCACGGATCGTGATGCATACATTGCACGTACTGGTAGGGCATGACAATGGTGCTTATTGTTAAGTAACAACACTTAAACATTTCAGGTACTACTAGTGCTGGGAAACATTTTCTATTACCATGCTATTACTTTAGCCGTTTTTCCCAATGGTTATAACTTTTGTTAAGTACCTGAAACCAATAATGTTTCAATATGTGAATTATGGCATACAAGCTTATATTGAAAGTT
This sequence comes from Pisaster brevispinus, assembly GCA_023634235.1. NCBI lineage: Eukaryota > Metazoa > Echinodermata > Asteroidea > Forcipulatida > Asteriidae > Pisaster > Pisaster brevispinus. Next base: position 3,773,585 of record JAMKCF010000016.1, on the reverse strand, counting down.
ATTGGAGTGGTTAGAATTTCATATTCATTATTTACTCTCAAATTTCATTCTTAAAATGGACGGCAAAGGCAAGTAACATTTCTGTCAATTTTTAATAGAAATTAGGGGGTGATTTCAAGATATTTTCAGTGTGAGCATACAATGTTCTTTCACATGTTTAAAAAAATTATGGTGGTTTCTGCTTTACTTATTAAAAATTAGTTTTTACACCACTGCAATGATATAACATTATTTATACATTAATATTATGCTATTAACATGAAATTCTGTTTAACGCTTTACTACAGATTTGAGTTGTCCCTTCCCTGAAGATTTACGTCGTTTTAGTCGTCCCCCACTCACTTATCTCAATTTCGTGTTGGTCGGATCAATTGTCCCCCATTTATATATCTTTGTCTTGTATTAATAAATATTTAATCAATACATTATTTCTTCCGTATTTTTCTTCTAAAGGCACTCTACTACAAGCCTTGGTTGATTATGCTCGTGAATCCAAAATATTTTCTTCTTGCATTCTCTTATGTACTGTTCAGGATGGAAATAAATATATTATTGAGTTGAACTGAACTGAATTCTAACTGAATTGAAGTATTACTATAAGACGGCGTCCATTCAACCATATTAATCTATGGTCCAATGCGTATTCTAGTTTTCCAGCAATTTTTAACAATTGTACTACTATTACCTAAAATACTCCCTGAACTCTGGGTCAATGACCTAGGGTCAGGCCGAACTGAAAACTTGTTCAAATAAATTTTTAACTCGGATTCTACGTCAGTTTGACCCATTCCTGTGTCATTTTGACACACGTTCCTTAAGGGTTGATTCTTAAAGCGCAGGTTCGATTCCCGATGTGCAGAAACTAAAGCGCAGTGACGTAAGGAGGGGTGTCACGTGCCCCAATTGATATACGTGCTTCACCCCCCCCCCCCCCCCCTTGTCCTCTCATCACCGCTCCATTTGAAACCCAGAATTGAAAGATATAAATTTTCTGGGGTAAAATGTTACATTTTTATTTTTAGTTTTAATTTCAATGTTTTGTTACCGCTTTTCCATTTTCACGCAATGTATTTGTTTGTACACTCACGTCAGATTATCTTGTAAAAAAAATGTAAATGACACAACAAAGTCGCTGAAAAGGGCTTATTTAAGAGAAATGCAAACAGAAACTACAGTTAAAATTGGCAAAAAGTGCCCCATAGGGAATAAAATTGTGCCCGTCGTTGTGCCCCCGCTCGCCCTAAGGTGTCACCTTAGTGTTGGTGCTAAGCGGGCAGATGATAAAGCATGACAATGAACAGACAATTACAAGAATATCGTCTAGATTATTAAAGAAACTTCCTACCCTTAGAAAGGGCAGGGCTCCGCCTTAACACTAGCCCGGCATACTGTGTCTTGTCAAAACTAGTATGGGCTAAAGCGCTAGTAAACACCACTTCTCAACTTGCCCTGTGGGCTACTAAAAACTGTGCAACCTACTTGCTTAAAATGCTTACATTTCTTTTTGTTCAGATATGAATTATACATTTTTTTAATGTGTTAATTTTGGTTGAGTATAACTTTATTTTACCATTGAACTGGTTGTGGTCGCGCTACCATTAATCCACCAGAAAGACACATTAATGTAAATACATGTTTAAAATAATGGGCTACTAAAACTTCCCGTAGAACGCAAAGTTTACTAGCCTGGTGGGCTTTAAAGCTCTACAAAAAGCTTGCGCAAGACCTGAAGTGTTACTGAGCTGTAGGACAGGCAACAGAACTCAAGGACAAGCTCCATATCTGAATGGCGGTAAGATTCGGTTATACATGGATACGCCCTAAAGGCTTTCTACAAGACTGGAACAGCATTCACAATGATATTTCTAAGAAATGATGAGTCAATGGTCGAGCACTGAAGCTGACTACCTTTGTTATTATTCATTCAGTGAACCCAACGACCTACCCGGATATAATAAGTACCTTAGTTTTCGACCATTTAATAATTCAAACCTATGTTAAAGGTATCGCACTGGATTAGCAGTGCTGACAAAATTGTCGCAGACAATGTTCAAGGTTCTATTATTAAATTCCTAATCAGTAGGCCTAAGATTCCAGACTAAAATTAAACAATGCTGTTTTATATTCTCACCATAGAGAATCCAAACGCCATTGGGTGATTTACTGGTTAGAACCTTCTTATTCTTGCAAAATCCAACACCAAATTGTAACCAAACTGTTAGGTTCTGAATGTGGTGGCAATTAGTTTACAACCGTAGTCTTCGGTGGCCAACATAATAGACTGTAAAACAAAACATGCAGTTGGATTTTGATGAGCTCTGGTGCCAGGGAGTAACCGGAAACAGGTCAACTCTTTCGGTACTCCAACCAACTCGTGCTCATTTTGTTCAATTGGTACTCCAACCAATTCGTTCTCCGACCAACTCGTGCCCGAATGCTTTGCATGATGTTGTAGAATGTAAGCTATTGAGAAAGAATCTAGAAGTCGAATGTTATAATGTTTATGAAACAAATATTTCCCAATACTTCAGGTTCCAATGAATGAACCTTGGTTCCTTCTGGTTCCTTGAACCGGTCCCTTTCATCCATGGTTCTACTAACACAATCGGAAGTATAACGAGAGTTCTGTGATGTTGAAAAATGGCATTTGTATTTCCCGTTCAAACCAATAAAGTTGATTGATGTGAATTGAAATTGGGGGGGGGGGGGTATTGTTTGGGTTGTTATCCTCCCGACCCAGTCATTCTGGGTCGATGCACGTCTACAAAATGTCATATGTTGGAAAAATGAGATTCTTTCAAATCAAAGAAATACCTTATATTTATTGCTACAATTTATTTCTTTAAATTTTACATAATTATGTTCTCAGTAACCCTTTGATTTACTTCTCTGGTTTTGTTTTTTTGCCAAACTGTTGAATAAATTCAAAGATAGCATTCAAATTCTTTCGAGAGTAAAGTAAGTTTTTTTGTTTTATTGTTTGTCTTAAAGGTGGTTTACAAATTTAATTTTGTCTTCTAATTTTGTCATGAATATATAACCATTTTTTTTAAAGCGTAAAACCCTACGGCGTAGTCAAAATGTATCCATATTTGCCCCCCCCCCAAAAAAAAGGACATACTGTTATAACAGCTTACAAGTGCACGTTTTAATAAGGACACAAACATTAAACAGGTGCAATTCAGTAAAAATTTACTAAATTGTGGCAGCTCAAAAGATTAACGTAACAATGTGTCATATTCCTCATCAACTTTTCAAAACGACTTACCTATTCTCATCCGATCCAGGTCTGGAATAACCGAGATCGAAGGGCCAGGGTCCCCCAGGGAACTGCTCCAGCCAACGGCATTATTGACTGGTGGCGAGACGGCAGCAGCGGGCGACCTCGCTGGCATGATGGTGCACTTGAGATCGTGTTGGAGTTCGAACCTCCCCAAGTATGTCTACACGGCGAGGCTCTTCAACTGCTTGTGAAAATATAGGGCACTCAACTTCCTGTGTTTTGGTACAACTAGCACAGCCTTTTAGTTTCACCACCTACTGTCCAAAAGTGTTTTCTAAATCTTCAGTGCATACTAGAAGAATCCAGTCCTTCAGACTTTCGTCCTTCGTCCGACGATATCATTTGGAGACATCAAAGACGAAAAAGTTCCCAAGAACTTTTTCCGAGGACAAGTTTTTCTCTCAGCGATCTCACAGCTGATGGCCTGCCGTCAGCTGGACGTTTCTCCCCGTTACAGGCTTACCATTATACCACTATTGTTGTTGGCACCTCCAGACCAGCCAAGCGTCTGCTTTATTTTGGAGGTTGTTGTCTAATAACCGTGTAGGTGAAACGGCTTTGGTCATCAGGAGGTCCCCGCGATGATCAAGAATGATTAATTCCAGTCAATGGGTGCAATCATGCGTTCACAAAGCCACGGTTAACCGTTCGGATTTACCCTCTGTGTACAAAGTCGTGTTATCGGGGCGCAGTATTAGGAAGATCTAGTGTGTTTGTCTCATTTTCTTTCACTCTCTCTTTCTTGGGGGTAAGAGAGTAACAACTTATTAAATGCCACTTTTATTTGTTTGTTTGTTTGGTGGGAGGTTCAAAAGGAGAGCTTTGGGATCATCGTCTACACAAGTGAGGACGAATAATGAATTCTAGATTTCCGTAACTACATAACTTTGAAAGTTTAAAATACCTATCACCGAAGGTGCTTTTAGAGTTGGAGCAGGGCACTTTATCATAATCGCTTCTCTCCACCGAGGAGTACAAAATGGGTACCAGTGAGGACTGGGGAGTAACCTGCGATTGACTGGCATCCATTCCAGGTGAAATACAAATACTCTCATTTGTTTAATGACAATGAACCCAGATAAACCCCGGCTGATTACTCATTATTGGCTTAGGACAGACTTTACTTTACTTTGATTTTAACGGAAGGAATCCTTCAGAGAACTTTTTGACACAAAGACAATGTCAAAAATCGATGAGATATCACTCGTAAAACATCACAAATCGCCTATGCTTATTTCGATTGCCGCATTTGTAATAAGCCGTATTATTTTGATCAGCGACTTGCACAAAATCCTTGACAATAAGTTACTTACGATGGCCGTTGTTTTCACTTTCACGTTTAAGCTGATTAATTTTTTCAGTTGTTAGTTGTTTTTTTGGATACTGTGTTTATTACAAACTAAAGGACTTGAACTTATTCACTTTTCCAAGAAAACAATTGTGTGATTTCCCGTTAAAATTTACCACCAGAAACGTTGTTGTTGTTGTTGTTTTTTTGTTTTTTTTTGTTGTTTTTTTGGGGGGACAATGTTTACAGGCAAGTAGGCTGGGTATCAAAGTGAAACTGTTTGCAACTGAGCAAAAAATAACAACATTCGCAAAAATCATTAATACTAAAATGTACACCAGACAACCTTCAATAATTGAACTTTGAAGTCTACAAAACGTGAATAGTTATCAACAGGATTAGGCAAACTTCATTCATGGTTCAATTGGGAGAGTCAAGCACCCCTGCATGAGTAAATCAATCCTCCTGTGACAACATCTCACTGCACTTTCACAAACCATTTTCGACTGGACCATTATGATTAATGGGTGAAGTGTTGTTACTTACATGGGCGAAACTGTTTTAGAAACACCAACAATAGGCTATTGTGGTGGAACTTTGAGGGGGTTCCAAATAAGAATGATGCCTGTAGTGCCTCGATTGTTGTTCGCAAAATTGTTGATTTTCACAATTCAGGCATGTTTTGCCCATACTAGCTGCTGATGGGGAAACCTATTATACAGTTAGAGGTCTAAAGATGAACTTGAAACTTCCGAACTTGAACAAGATTGTTGGAATACAATAACTTATAAATTCAAACCAGAATTTAGGGAATGATAGAGCTTACAAAATAGTCGAAGACAGTGTTCATGTTTTGTGTGATCAACCAATTACTATGGGATTTAAAAACAAATATTTTGAAATGTGGGCTCAATCCGTTGTGTGAGGCAGTGGAAAAATAGTAAAAACCCATGTACACTTTTGGCATAAAACACATTGTCTTTATACTACAATCATAATATATGGTGTGTCGTGGCCGAGCGGTCTAGTCCACCGGATCCAAGCTCCGGTGTTGTCAGCAGCAGAGTGTGGGTTCGAATCCCGGTCATGACACTTGTGCCCTTGAGCAAGGCACTTAACCATAATTGCTTCGTAGAAAGTTGGGAAGGTAGTGCACTCTGCTCGTTACCAACCAGGCTCCTAGTGGATGATACCCATGCCTACATCCTTACGGACTGTGAAAGGGGTAACCCTGTTTCAGCCCCAGGAGTAGGTGGCAAAGTGCCCCTGGTGACAGTTGATCTGGGTTGACAGCCCAAATCAGTTAAGTGTAGCCCTCAGCTTGAAGTGGCCGTCCGGCCTTGTGAGTTGGGCGATATCTCATTAAAAAAATAAAAATAATACATGGATTTATGAAGCGCACATTCTAAAAAAAAAATCACTCATGCCACTACAAACTTGATTGTAACAACCGAAACTAGCAGCTTCGTTTTTTTTTAAAGGTTTTCAGATACTGTTTTCGGGAATATGACTTCATTTAGAGGGAAATATTTCAAAGAAAAATGTTTCTAGTGGGGGGGGGGGCTAGGAACTTTATAAACAGTGAGCTTTCAGGCTAAAAATAAACAATACTGTTTTGCATCCTTACCAATCCTGTATTATACATGTAATGCTTTTTCCCCGAAGCTTAACTGTGTTATCTTTTCCTGTTTTCTTGCCGTGTTTTTTCCAAAACATTCTTGATAATTTTGTATGCTTACAGCACCATCCAATGTCCTCACCCTCTCCCTGTTTTTCTCCAAAAACAGTTTATTTATCAATGTTTTCAGAGAAATTTCTCACAAAAAGCACGGCGGAACGATTTCGATTTTGTGCTGTAAGCTTAAAACACCCACAAATTTAGAACAATTGGGTTTTCAAGTTGTTTCCTATAAAATATATCAGGTAGAAACATGGCAAAAATTTTAACAGGCCCGGTGCGGTTACCTGATTATGCAATGTTCCTTTTGAGGTTAGGGAACCTGCGTTATATTTCCAAGAATTGTATAACATTCCTATTGTTGATGCCTGACTAAACAGAGTGCACGTAAAATGTATTACTCTTTGAGAATTCTACTCCGTGATTAAAGCATGGACCTCTATAATTAAAAGTGTATTTCGGGCAAAGATTACACCAGTGAGAAGGTATATCTTTACCTCCATATGGTTAGGGAATAAAAGAAGGGAAACATAGCATAGTTATAAGGACAGCTCATTTATTTTGTTGAATGAGAGTAAAACTCAATTCCATCCTTTGTTTCTTTGATGTCTAGATGATGTTTTGTCTGATCCTACATGTTTACATGTTAGTCAGTGTTGTTACCTTGCTCTATGGTCTGTTGGTGAGTTTGTTTGTTGTAGTGTCTGTCCGTAGAAACTGGAATAAAAGCTTTTGATTCACCGTAGGCCTAAATGATGTCTTGTTATGTGATTATTTATCCAGCTTTTGTGTAAACTGTTACTGTTATTTCAACTTTTCTGGCTCGCCATTGCTTTTACCATGGAGGTAGACCTTCACTTAATCATGGCAATATTGAAGTAAATGTACTTATCTATCGATGGGGGGGGGGGGGGTGAAATCACTGCATCACCTATGGAAAACGATGCATTCTTGTGTGCAGGATTCTCTGCACGTTTTGTTATGGTTTTATCGAGCTGTATTCGATTGCAACAATCGCAAAAACTGGACGGTTAATCCACAAGAGGGCGCTATTTTACGTAGAGAAATAAAAACATCACAGACTTGGAACAAATATGTTTATTCTGAACCAGCGAGGGTGCGGTTGTTTTTTTGGTCCTATGTTTGGAATTGATCGTATTTTTCCGCATGGGGCGCTTTCAATGGCGAATTTTTAAGCATCACAGTTAAAGTTGCATTTATCTTTGACTGGTTGTGAATGCTTTTTTGTATCGATGGCCAAATAACGAATTGGTGGCAACGGCTGTTGCAAATGGTACAAAGGCTGTATATAATGCTTCGGGACATGATAAAGGGATAAGTCAAGCGGAGTGAGCCAAATCGGAGCAACGAGCTCAGGGCCTACCTAGTCTTGGTGCAAGACGTTTCTCGTTTCCCTTTCACGCACAGCGCGGCCGACCCGCTCATTCAACTCACAAACAGCGCCCGCCACGAACACCTGACTTGGGCCAAGTCAGGTTAATGTTAGCCCGAGCATCTGACGTCACACTTCGAGGCTCGTGAATAACGCCAGAGACCGGTGTGGCAGGAGATTCTGTCCCCCCGGAGATTCGGTCCCCCATACGGTAAACTGTGTACAAACTTCTTCTGATAGCGCCCTCTTTTGAATCATCCTCTGTCAGCCCATGTTAATTTCCCATATGGGGGACCGAATCTCCGGCGGACAGAAATCCCTGGGACACCGGTTTTGAGCGTTTGGAGGGATCCTGACAAACGCACCTTTGACCTCCCATCCATTCACACGGACGACAGAACAACACTACATACACACAATAAAAGCGCCGGATTAATACACCGGTGTCTGTCCTTATCCTTGCGGATAAGGACAGGGAAACAGTCTAGGTTAGTGTATACGGGCGGTTTGTGCGCTATACTATGGAGCTATACACAGGTTCGTGGCGGGCGCTATTGTTGAGGTGAATGAGTGGGTCGGCCGCGCTGTGCGTGAAAGGTAAACGAGAAACGTCTTGCACCAAGACTAGGCCTACCGGTCTCATCCAAGCCGCTGGGGTGGGCTGATGAGCTTGTACACCCCTTGCTCAGGATGTAGTGATGTATGATGGGAGTGAACTGTACTGCTGATCGAAGCATGGAGGTAGAAATTCTACCTCCATGATCGAAGTAATGCGTAGTTGCAACACGTACATGCACAAATATATACACCAATTTATTGCTATCAATGTGAGGACTTTCCTTTATAAATCCCTTTTACTTCACACTCACCATAGACTAAGCGCACGAAAAAAATGTGAGGACATACACATACAAAGGATTCCAATGTGAAGACAGCATTGTTCCTTCTGTGTTCCTGTGTTCTACTGTCCCCTCTCTTCTGACAATGCCATGCCATGTGCATTTACGCTCATGTACCCATTGAGGTAGAAATATCTCCATGATGTAACATAAAGTTGACATGTACCCGCACGGTATGATAAAGCATGGGGGCTTCATGGAAAATATGCGAACGTTTTATACCAAAAATTGTAAGAATGTAGCGATTGAGCTCTTTTTAGAACAATGCAGAGAATGGCGATAACTATTTGCAACGGATTTACACAATAGAGCTTAATATTTATCGAATCTTTCGTAGACAGGCAGCGAGTTGACAGGGGCTAGTCAGATGGAACGGTCCAATCATGGACGAAGGCTTCCTCCGCGGTCCATGAATACTTCATTCCGTCCCAGCACCTTTGATTGAAGCATACTATAAGCGACCGACGAACGGCACTGTCTACATAATGCACTCATAGCGCCCTCTGTTGGAAGTTATTCTGTCACAACTTTGAGATCTGAATTATGTAGTCGGCAAAGCGTCCTAATGGAAACATCACACCAACTTTTGCAAGTTGAATACATGAATAAAATTTAAGTTTTTGACGTGGTTAGGAAAACCCCTATAGGGAAAATCCACGCAGTCAAATAGGGACTGAAAACCCAATCTACATATGCAAGGCTCCAGTTTGGGTGTACCGGGGTCCACAGAGGCGAAAGGCAGGGGCAGAAACCACTGAACCAACCTGACTAAGATCAGAGGATGATACCGATGGGGCGACCGAGCACCAGGCTACATAGGCCCCGTCGTTTGCATCCAGTAAAGGGCGTAGGGGCAAAGCTAAAACACCACAGATAGGGATAATTGTTTGTTTGGTTGGGGGTGTTGGGGGTGTTTGTTTATTTGCTGGGGTGCTTGTTTGTTTGTTTGTTTGTTTGTTTGTTTGTTTGTTTGTTGGGGTGTATGTGTGTTTGTTTGTTGGGTGGGTTTTTGTCTAGAATCTTAACCCCCACCACAACTGCTCCTCCCACCCAAGTAGTCAAAACCGCCACAATGTGAACGATCGGTGGTCAGTTGATGCAACATGTGTTTCGTATAGTCCAGTATTGCATTACGCAACACTAGAACTGCTCGCCGGATTATGGGATTAGTGGTGGAATGCGAGATACCCAACTCATCGAATAGGAACTTGTTGCAGTTTACATGAAACATTAGTTCAAAAAGCCACCCTACAATGTGTAGTGGGCAAGGCAATTACGAAAACAACATGGGTCATAGGCTATGTTGCGTTTTGCATGTTGATAAAGTTGAAACGGGAAAATGGGTTTCGATTTAGAGCGATTTTGCCTCTTCAGTTGAATCCGTAAATTTCACTTTGAGGCATGTGAATTTATATAGCACTACATTGTATATCCAATTCAACTTCATATATATAAGGCGCTCATTTTAGCTTTGCGAAATCAGAATTCGATTTAGCCAAGTATGCGCATTTTGTTCTGCAAAAAGCTGCTGCAAATTTGAATGCTGTTCGAGGGGATTGTTAAATTGAACGATTATCCTTGTAAATCGAATGTAGTTAAGGAGCAATTGCTTACATATTCAGTGAAATTGAATTACTGTTTTGAGGAGATTTTAACTTTGCGCGAAATGTTAAATTCGGCGTTTCGTTGGCCGCTTATTTTGCCGAAATTGTCTGGGAAAACCTACAGTGTGCCTCGAGATAGCTCGAGACAAATTGCAACATCAAAACAACAACATCAAAACAACAATATCAAAACAACATCAAAACAACATCACCACCACAACAACAGCAGCAGCAGCAGCAGCAGCAGCAGCAGCAGCAGCAGCAGCAGCAGCAACAGCAGCAGCAACAGCAACAGCAACAGCAACAGCAACAGCAAAAAAACCCAAAAACAACAACAACATGACGATAACAAAGAAGACAAGAACAACAGCCACAACAACAATAACAACAACGAAACTGAACGACGAAAACGAGACAACGAGACAACGAGACAACGAGACAACGAGACAACGACCACTATCTTTTGATAAGACCTTCCCAGCTTTGTTTATGTTTATTTGTAGAAAACTTCAATACAGGATTAGATTGAATATGCATTTAATAGTACACATGCAAAGAAAGTAAACATATTATCTGAAGTTAACTTTGAAAAGTTACTTATTCTCCTTTCCCCAACTTAAAAATAACTACATAACTCCACGTAACTCTGATGCCAAAATCATTACAATAGTCATCTTCTCTTTCTAGTGGCTTAAAGCTGTAAGCCATGTCCACTTTGCGGCTGTGGCTATATGCGTCTAACCCTGAGCATAGACCTTGTGCACATGACATCATCGACCAGTGCATTCTTTCTGTGACCATCAGTGCAGATGACCAGTGCGTATTTGAGTTGTGTGTAACTGTTACAATTTTTCTGACGCAAGACGCAATTTTGAACAGAACAGTAGCTTTTGCGTTACGTTAATGCGTTATGTAGTTGTGGATAAGGCTGACGCACGTGTTGAGAATAAAGACTTCTTTTAACTCAAAATATAAATCATTATTATCAAAGTAAAGCTTGGGTACACTCATTCCTTAGGGGACAAGGGTGCCATGATAACAACGTTCTCATTGAATCTGACAAATATTCACGATGAACATCAACCTCGTTTACTTTTCTTATGTGGACGTGATCACCAAATTGGCATTTTGAAAAGCACGTGGGCGATCTGTGATGTATGTAGATGCACAAGACCTATTACATCCCACAGCTACTACATAATGCCCTAAGTATTTGGACGAGATCAGCACAGTTCTTTGACGATTAGGCTTTCTGTAGACGACACTGTATCTAGTTTATAGCTATGATGTCTGAGTCATCAACGGTGACTTTGCCTCGTTTCTTCCCCGTAGGTTGACCCTTGGTTGAGCTGCTGGCGTCCCGGTCTTTAATCTCCGTCATCCCGGTTGAATCCTTCTTCTGTTTCATTCGTCGGTTCTGAAACCACGTCTTGACCTGAATGTAAAAGAAAAGAATAATTGTCTTCAACAATCCAAGTAAATTCAATTCAAACTCATATTAATGTCCACACCAAATGAAGAAGAAAAATTATAGCTAGTTTTATAAGCCTTTAGCACTCTACGGCACCTTATAAAAGCAATTAGTACCAAAAAAAATCAGACAAGTTTTTGATTTTTTTTTTAATTACGAGACCTGTTTATGTAGCGCCTTAGGCCTACGGGTTTAAAATATGCAAGAGGCAAAGAGTTTCAAAGAGATGTAGCACGTGGAATAAAGCTGTTGGAATGGCTCTATGTTCGACATCTCAGCAAAGCAACAGTATATGGGTGAGAACAAGCAGAAAGCCTTGTATCGCGCTTAAACACCCCGATGGAGGAACCAGGTTGGGCACACTGGTGGCACATTTACCATGAAAATATCTGTGGGATAGAGGTTGTAACGTTGATCCAAACCCTTCAATACTAAGATTAACAATAGCTTCTGCACTCTATCAAATAAAGATAAATGACAGGCAGAAGCTCGTACCCAAATGTGACGACAAGTATAGTCAGTACTCCATTAGGGGACGTAAAGGTCTCGTCTTACAGGAAGAGAGAGAGCATCAGGAGGTAAGAATTTGTTCAGATAAAACCACAGAAAACATTCACAAAAATTTCCTTTGGCGAGAATTGGACTACGCAACTCTAACAACACCGTAATTGAAAATGTCACAAGCTCAGTTCACAACTATTTTTACTGCAATTAAAAATGCAGTAAACAAAACAAGGACTCGACCCATGTTTAACCTAAACTGAAACGTCAGAAGGGACAGCCATGTGGTGGGAAGGGCAGCTAACGGACTTCATTAGAAACTGTCATAACGGGTCAGTGGGTAGATTAGCGTTTCTCACTGCAGCTAGACTTCGTAATTGCTGCAAAACATTGCCATGCCAGAATCGTGTTCAACAATTTTCCTTGATGAGCTGCTCTCATTGCCTCACAAATATTCAGACAATTGCCTTCAAATTAATGACTTGCATAGTCGAAAAGTATTTGGCGTGTATGGGACCTTCATTTTATGTGGAATAACTTCTTGGCTCTGTGCTTAAGAAGTTTTAAGATTTTGTATGCAATTGTAGTTTGCGTGTTTTATTCGACTACATTGTTGATAATGTGACGCCACAAAGAAATATTTCGTTACTTTGGTTCATGATGGTTTGCGCTGGTTATAATGGGATGGTTACGTTTGACGTTTAAAGCCAACATATCATTTCAACAGCTAACTCTGAAAGATTTGCTTTTTAACTGTCTCAAAACGAGTTTTAGTTGTTGCGGTATATAATCAAAACTTGAAGGTTAAGCTGACCACGCTATCAATCAAAATGTAACTCTCACAGTCAGTTTTAGATTGGTTTAAGTCGGTTATGATTAATCGATGATCATTATTTGATGGCTAAAGCCGACCACATCAACAATCAAATGTAATTTATGTGTGTTAAACTCTCTCCCAACCAGTTTTAAATGTTGGTGATGACAATCAAAACTTGACGGTTGAGGCTGACCACGTTAAACGTATACAATATTGGTAAGGATAAAAAGCATCATAGTTTAATTTCAGTCTGAAAGTTTTCTGATTATGAACCATATTATAGAACCATTTTTTTGTCTGCGAAATATTTCCCTCGTATTCGACAACTGAACCCCCCCCCCCCGAAAAAAACCCAAACAAACAAACAAACACCCCCAACAAACGTAACTAACTTTCGGTTGTTACAAACAAAATTAAGGTTAATGTGTTTATATATACCTGTACATGCTGAAAGATGTGCATGTTTTTTTCTCCTGGCTCACACAACGGGTTAAGCCAAAATTATCACTGGTTTATTATTTCATGTATAGGCCCCCCATGGTTGATCACACAAAACATGAACATGCGACTATTTTGTCTGCTATACAATCCTGTATAACACATTTACAATCAATATTGAAATAAGTCACTTAACATTGGTTGTTATCTGACTTCAATTTTACCTGTGTTTCCGACAGACCAAGCATCACGGCCAGCTCGATTCTCTCCGGCGTCGAGAGATATTTCTGCGCCTGGAAACGCTCCTCTAGCCCCCGTAGCTGTGAGTCGACAAACACGGTGCGTGCCTTCCGTCGCCTGTTACGCAGGGTCCCTGACGCGGTGTCGGAAGGGAAGAGAGACGGTATGCAGTATCCAGCTGTGGGAATCGAGATCAGAAAATAATGGTGTCTTTGTTTTGTGTCTGGTAATTTCTTTAAAATATTGGTCCTGTATCTGGAAAAAGTGACAAAGCTTCACGAGTTCAAAGGTATTAAAACAGGATTGGTAGAGCTGACAAAACAGTCGCAGTGTTTATGTTTTGTGTGAACCATGAAATTAAAAAAAGGTAATAATCTGGGCTTAATCCGTTGTGTAAGTCAGGAGAAAATAGCGAAAAACCACGCACAATTTTCAGCATGTGAACAAAACGTCCTTAATTTTGGTTGTAACAACTGAAATCAGCGGCTGCGTTTTTGTTGTTGCGTTTAAGGTTTTCAGATACAGTTTTCTCAAACATGACTTCATTTCAGAGGGAAATATTTCAGACACAAAACAATTGATTTTTATCCTTACCAATCCTGTAGAATACCTTTAAATCTGGCAGTTATTGGTCAGTTCAGTGTTTTTATTACCAATGCAATCCAAAATGGCATTATCAGCGAGTACCCAAAGACAACACAGCTGCTTAAACTGATTGCTGCAATCGAAACAAGCTCGACAGGAACAAATCCTGATAAAACCTGAACTATTTTGATTGTTTTCACTGAAGTTAAAATTTGAAGCATTATTGACAATTTGGTTGTATAGGCCTGTTTGTTTATTTAAAAAAAAAAATGGAAAAGGGCAAGAAAAGTGTATAAACAGAAATACAAAGAAAAGGAAACAAGTATTAACTGTTATAACTATTATATTTCTGGAATTATAAATCCAAGGGTGCCTCATAGGTGAACTTAATCACTGTAGCTTGCAAGCCTGATGAAATCTGTAAACAAGGGGACTTGTTATGTGAACCAGAAACACCGGGGTTAGCCCCTATACTCTCCCACGAATGTAAGTTTTCTGGGTTCTCTTTTTACGTACACTCCATGCAATCCTAGTACACGGGACCTACTGCTTAATGTACCATCCGAAGAACAAAGAAATTATGGTAAAGTATCTTGCTCAAGGACATGAGACCGGGACTCGAACCCACACTCTTTAGACCAGAAACACCAGAGCTTGATTACGGTGCTCACGCAGGGCTACGACACGTCATTGGATAAAGAAGAATGATGATGAAAGGCGAACTTGGAGACAAATCAAAACAACAATTGCAAGTGGTATTCGCGCCAAAGATCTGTCAAACTGTCTAGAAAATCAAACATTAACTCCTTATACAAATGCATTTCCGTTTCCCAATAAACAGCCACCAGAAAAAGGGACTGACGTGCCTTTTGTGAAGTATCCACCACCGTAGTGATACACCGGCGTACGGGGACCACCACCAGCCCACTCAAGCCGAGCTGTCACCGGGGGATTTTAGCAAAGCGAAGGGTCGCCTCGGGTCAGCGACGGGGTCGTCTACCAAGGCGGTCCTGCGCGCCGGAAACATTTGCACACCGGAAACTTTCAAACGCAGAGCTTTGAAGTCGTGTTTATTGTTTGAGTGTCATATTTGAGACTTTCAGAGACCGCTTGAAATTACATCATCACTTGTTCTTTCGTATGACACAAAAGTACATTGTGAAGTGTAGTATTGAAGATATCAAGTTCTGTTAGAGTCACTTGTCAGCTCTACCAATCATTGACTTAATGCAGCTCTTGAGGGATCACGAGGAAGCCCCAAACCCCCCAACCTCCTGTGCTTCTGTCTGGTATGTATGTCTGTTTCATCCCAATTACTGATCGTCCCAACTATAGGCATACATAGTTGGGACCAGTCCCAAACTTGAGTGTTACAGTTGGGACAGCCCAACTATAGCTGGGATTGCCTGATAGTGTAAACAGTCAGATTCAGAAGACCTCTAAAGTAGTTCTCAATCCTCTTAAAGATCAACCTGAACGAAATCACTCGAACTAATTTGACTATTCATCCTTATTTATTTTGAGTTTAGTTACTATTTTAGTCATAAGTGTGAAGTTTTCCTCCCTGTAATTTTGTTGAAATTTGATTGGTAAAATCTAGTCTCTTATATCTCATAATTACGAATTAGATATAAGTCATAAATCTGACATGTTTAACTCATATGATTTACTACTGGTCATGACTTGTGCCAGTTAAGTCCTCGTGGCCGAGCGGTCTAGCGCACCGGACTCAAGCTCTTGTGTTTCTGATCAGCAGAGTTCGAGTTCCGGTCTTGACACTTGTGTCTTTTAGCAAAACACTACCATTATTGCTTCGTCCTATGGATGGGATGTAAAGCCGTCGGTCCCCTGTGTTGTGTAATGCACGTAAAAGAACCAAGACATTTATCGTAAAAGAGAAGGAGTTTGCCCCGGTGTTTCTGGCTGGTCTGGCAGCAATATGCGCCATCTCACCTTGACAGTTTACAAGGTATTGTGGTCTCATAAAATTGTTCTTAACATCAAGCTTCACCAATTTTTAATACTTCGGCGCCAGGAGTGTCATTTATGACATACATGGCGCATTATAAATGTACGCTATTATTATCAAAATCACATTTATGATAGTAAGTCATAAATACAAAGTCATAATAATTATGACGTGTACGTCATAATTATGACTGATTTGTTGTCTCTTGAATGCTTCCATTTAGGTCTATTTCGATTTATTATGTGCAAATTGTATGAAAGCACATTCAACGTAGATGACTTCCTTGACTTCCTGAATTACATACAGAGTCGACGTGTTCTTGAAAACATGGCGGCAACTTCAAAGTTACATGACATTACTAAACTTAGGGGATGTGAAGGAATGACGTTTTAAATGGATAGGGTCGTGGATTGGTTTTTGCCAATGTAATGCTGATTTATAGGCAACATTGTAAAGAGAGATACAATAAAAGTCACATAAAAAAATTGGCGGAATAGCAAAAAGCTGTCACAGTATTTTCACAAGAACGTCGAATCCACCCACGTTTAGCGAGGTGACAGCGGGTACCAACCGCATCTCCGGTCACAGCATTCGTGAACGGAAACCAACCCTCAGAAATCTGAGAAACATTCAACCTCTGATTCAAATGGTTTTTTTTTTCATGAAAAAATAATCCAAACCATATTACTTCAAAGGGAATCCTTTCTCAAAGTAAATTATAGGCATACTGTCAACAGCTGCAGCGCTTCTTACCAAATAAGTTTTTACGGTCATTAATTTTTGGAGTATTTACCATTCTATGACCCTACGTTTATAAGCAATTATTTTCAATTCACCCGGAGTCTGTGAAAAAGAAAAGGAAAACAAAGTTTCTTCTTCGGGCTTACCTGGAGTTCGAATCAAGAATGGCCACGGGTCGTTATCGCCGTCTACACACCTCTCCCGACAAACGCAAGCCGCTGCCGTACACGTGGCGAATCCCAGGCACTTTGGCACGGACGGGAGCGCAGTGAACGAAAAACAAGTCTCAGATTTGGCAATTTTCACACCATTTTGGGCAACATTATCGTCACCACCTAGTGTGTTCGGTAAACTTTTCGCTCCGGCCTCGGGAGTGGAGTCTGACGGGGTTCTAGGAGTTTTACACGGGAGAACTCGGGTTGGTAGGCACGGTGCACAGCGGTTCAAAATATCCTCGATGGAGAACGGGGTGGCACCATGAGTCGGTTGGAGCCGCGCCGTAGCAGACGCGTTTTGGACGGCGTGAATCCTGCCGGTGAACGCGCTGTGTTCAATCCCTCGCGGTACAGAGAACTCCATCTTTTCGTAGTTAGCAACGAAATAATGAAGACTTGTCGGTAAGTAGATATTATAAAGTAGTGTGCTCAAAGATGCTCCGGTCTCCAAACAGATTAAAATACAGTTGTCAGTTGAACTTATAAAGTTTTACAAATGTACCACAGTTTTGTCATTGGTGGCACAACTCCAAAAAATAATGTACCCGCATTGAACCACCGCACACTGATCCAAAATAAACCATCATCCGCAAGATTTTCAACAACAATCCTCTATATTCCCAATTCTGACAGCCGCAGTCGAGGAGTTTGACACGGTGACATTTCTCGTGATATTTCTAGAGATACAGAAAGGCTTTGACTGTTTGTGCTCTGGTCTTGACCCCTCATGTCATCTTGTGTGGCTGGGGTTGATGGTTCACAACTACTGGTGTAGGAGCTCTGAAGGTCGGACCAAGGAGGCTATGTGACAGACCCTGGCACTTTCAAATTAGCCGGATGATGGTGTCCAAAAACTTGAGACTTGTGAGTTCAATACTAAATTCTTGAACTTGGACCTTCCAACCCACGTCAACTACAAGTGTTGAAATGCCGATGTTCTTGTCGAGAGCTTTCATTAGAAGTTAATGTGTGCGACACTCTTGAGATATTTCTACCCACATGCCTCAAATTTCAAACACGAACGAAGTTCCAACGCCAACTTTGGATAGCAGACGTCACGGGCCTCCCAAGGACAAACTGACCGCAGAGCACGTCGTGTATCACTCCGCAACTGGTCTTTTATAACATTTAAACTTTGGTTTGAACAAAAAGTAGGGCCCTAGGGCCGTCAGTCTGAAACACAATGCATCTATTACAACAGTGAAACCATGTTAAAGCATAATTCTACCTCCATGGTTAATCATAACCACCTCTGTTGTAAGCCTTAATTCGACCATGGATAAATGATTTGCCTTTCACCTGTAAAATGTGTTCAAAGCAGCGGTTACGTCTTACGCGGGATCCTATACTAAACCCAGACTTGTAAACAGTCACTTGCCAGACGTAACTAATTATGCAAATGAGACATTGTTTTGACCCACTGTCTTCCCACACAGCTATTGTTTTTCATGTTATACGAGCGTTGGCCATTATCTGGTGTGCCACACGCATGATGCAATTAGACAGTCTTTGTTTATGGTGAAACAATTACATCGTCTGCGGTCACAAATTAGCCAAGCTCCGAAGAGCTGGGTTGGTTTCTGCTTTGTCTCCCAATTATATCACATCTTTAGTTTTTGAAAGATTTCTGTCATTCGATCTTCTTGTCTTTAATACAATTTTAAAAACTATACAACCACAAAGTGAAACTTAAAAACAAAACATGAAATCATATTTTCCGGTGATTATTATCGGAACATTATCCAACAAAAAATGTGTTTTGTGCATTTTAATTATTGTTATGTATTTCTGGTAATGAAACCAAGGATGCCTCATAAGTGAACTTAGTCACTGTAGCTCCCAAGCCTGAGGAAACCTGTACACAAAGGTGCTTGCTATGTGAACCAGAAACACCGGGGTTAACCTCTACTCTTCCATAATAAGTGTTCTGGGCCCTTTTACGTGCACTACACTGGAAAAACTGGGCTGTTAAAATTGACACCATGGGTGTTGTCACATATAGACACCAAGAAAAAAATAAAAACTATAGGGTGTTAAAATAACACTCATTTCTAAGTTACTCATTTCTGCCAAAACATTAACATTTGTATTATTTTAACACCCTGTGTTAATTTTGATTCTCTCTTGGGTATCTACATGTGACAACACCCATGGTGTTAATTTTAACACCCCAGTGTTTACAGTGTACCAACCCTGGTCAGTGAACGATTTCCCTTGTATAGCATTGCAAAATGCTACATAAAATGTATCAGTTGCTACTCAAAAACCATCATTTGCTACTCAATATTTGCATTCAGTGTGCACAGGACATGATCAGTCCAAATATTAAAACCATCATTTGCTACTTAATATTAGCATTCAGTGTGCACAAAACATGATCAGTCCAAATATTAAAACCATCATTTGCTACTCAATATAGCATTCAGTGTGCACAAAACATGATCAGTTCAAATATTAAAACCATCATTTGCTACTCAATATTAGCATTCAGTGTGCACAAAACATGATCAGTCCAAATATTAAAACCATCATTTGCTACTCAATATAGCATTCAGTGTGCACAAAACATGATCCGTTCAAATATTAAAACCATCATTTGCTACTCAATATTAGCATTCAGTGTGCACAAAACATGATCAGTCCAAATATTAAACACATCATTTGCTACTCAAAATTAGCATTCAGTGTGCACAAAACATGATCAGTCCAAATATTTTGCTATGCAAACTTCTCTGCTGGTACACGGGACGTATGGCTTAATGTCCCATCCCAAGAAAAAAGCAATAATGAAAAAGTATCTTGCTCAAGGACACAAGTGCCATGGCCAGGACTCGAACCTACACTCTGCTGATCAGAAACACCGGAGCTTGAGTCTGGTGCTCATAAAAGTAAAAAGGGTACAGGGGGAAAATCATCTACAACATGCAGGAGTACAAATCAAACAGATACTCAAACTCAATCTCTGCTCAGTTTAATTAAGCAATTTTTATTCATAGATACATTTAAATTCAGCAATAAATAAATCAATACTGTAAATTATGAAACTGTCAAATTTGTGATGTCATCACTTTGGCTTCCATGAGAATAAAACATCCCATAAACGGCAGGAATAAGACCGAGTTACAATTACTGGGGGTTTCGGCCATCCGCCGAAACCACCTTTGTTATTATTAATATATATTTCCGGTATTGAAACCAAGGATGCCTCATAAGTGACCTTAGTCACTGACGCTCTCAAGCCTGAGAAAATCTGTAAGCAAGGTGCTTGCTATGTGAACAACAAACACCAGGGTTAACCCCTACTCTTCCATGATAAGTGTTCTGGGTTCTTTTGTATTGGACATGTATTTGAAGTCATACAAACAATATGTGCAGGCAGTGGTTTACCTTGGCAAGCAATGGACTAACCAACAGCACCACTTGGAGAGAATTTGGACTGGTCCTAAGTTATTTTAACTGATGTTTGGCCCTGGGCTCAGTGTTCTAAGGACAATGCTGCTGAAGTGCCTACATGTATTTATTTATAAAAATTGGAATCAGATTGTACAAGTCTATTTTGGGGATCAGGCAGGCTCAGTGGTTTCTTTTCCTGCCTTTCACCTCTGTCGACCCTGGTTCGCATCCCACCTCAGACGGACTGGTACCTTGCATGGGTTAAGTTTTCAACCGCTACCTGCGTGGGTTTACCCCACTGGGTTCCACCCCCCCCCCCCAAATCCAAAACTATTATTTCTTCTGAAGCATTTCATGATTTGGATTTTCAGTCCCTACATGTGTGTACCTGATTGCGTGGGTTTTCCCATTGGGATTTTCCTCCCACATCTAAAACTGAATATTTCTTCTGGTTTCCTAATCCCTATTCAGTTATTGGCACTTCCACCGTTTGATGTGTAATGAAATAAATAAATTACTCGGGTTTGAACAAAGAAAAATTGACTGGAGCGGGACTTGAACCAACAACCTCCGGATTAACATACCGGCGCTATACCAACTGAGCTATCCAGCCCTATGTTGGCGGTCTCCCTATTAGTCAATATCTTTGTTCGGGTGTGCCAGTCAGAAGCAAATAAATAAATAAACAAAATAAACAGCATAGTCTCTCTTCAGCACAAACTTAGACTTGCCTGTGTCTTTCCACCTCAGGAACCTCTTCCAATTCAGCTCCCCCTTCCTTTCAGCTGCTCTGTCCACGCCCCTATGTGGATTCCTTGTCATGTGACACTAGTCCGTGCAAGGATAAGATGGTCTAGTTCTTGTAGTTGGTTCTCGTGCTGTGCTCTGCGTCGCCGCAGCAGCTGCAACAGCTCATCCTCGGCAAACTCCTCCCCGTCCGATGACGAGGTCGACCCCGCTGTGACCTCATCATCGCTGACACGACCTGCACATGGAAACAGGAAGTCAGTAACTGTTAACTGGAGTGACAGACCTGAGTGTGGCGTGTCTCGTCCGAGCGGTCAAACGCACTCGACTCAAGCTCTGGTGTTTCCGATCAGCTGAGTGTGGGTTCGAGTCTCAGTCTTGACACTTGTGTCCTTGAGCAAGACACTTAACCATTAATTATTCGCCCTTTGGATGGGACGTAAAGCCCTAGGTCCTGCTGTAGGTCCTGTGTGCTGTGTAATGCACATAAAAGAAGTCAGTGACACTTATAGCTGAGATCAGATTATTGCTGAGATTGTAAACCCTTACAAGGTGTTACATCAATGGGTCTCATAATTCAAAACTTCAAAACCTGTCTGGAAATAAATAATGACATGTGCTTGGAGATGAACATAGATTAAGTGCTACATAAAAACTAGTTATTATTTATAACGATTAAACCCAAAAATTATAACAATCATACTAAGTTTATTCAACACCCTATGGGGATTTATTTCTGCCGCAAACCCTAACAAAATTATTGGGTTACCTGCTGCTAAATTATAGGAGTTGAACTGCCTCTTGCTACCGGGCAATCTTGGTGGTCTAGTGGTAAGACATCTGCTCTAGAATGGCAAAAGGTTGTGGGTTCGAATCTTACCCAAGTAATACGCTTTTCTTTTCTTTTTACAGGACTCAGGAAAGTACTGAGTACGCAGTGCTTTACACACACTGGTGTATGGGTTAAACCAAATAATATTCAACACCCAAACTTTTGAACTCTGATTATGGTGGTATGCCTAAACCCACGTAAAGCATGATCAGTTTACGACTGCGGTCCTAGGTCAATACGGATTTTGAAGAGGGTCAGGGGTGGTTGGAGTTATTAAAACTTTGCATGATGAAAAAAGCCTTGTCATAAAAAATTTAAATTAGAAAATAGAAAGGCCATGTGACAGGTGGACGATATTCCAAACACCAGATGAGAAATTACGGCCTATGTCAGTCGGATATGACTGTTAGTTACCTTGACTTGTAGCTAACTACTCTCAAATCAGTTCAAAGGATACGTCACACTAAAGTTAAAGTTACACATCCCAGTTTTCCACTGAAAGAGTTTTGTTTAGAATTTTGTTCCCTAAACGGATTTTGGCAGATGATGCTGTTTCAAAAACGAAAAACATACCAGAACTTGTATGAGGACAATACACAAAATACATGTGATGTATTCGCAAAAAATGTTGTACATGACTGACGGGCATGAGGGAATGTCGGGATCCTGACAATTGTTCGTTTTCAGTATTTAATTAACTACCACTTATCATTGGCAGGTTTTTTGTGTGCAATAACTTAAACGAAAGGTTACAACTTTTGTGAATCTACAAAATAGTTATTTCAAATTGTAAAATAAAATGTTTGGGTCAAATTGGCCAAAATCGAACTTGTCACCTTTAAAAGACACAACACAGAATTGATAATTTGAAAACAAAATAAATAAATACAAATTGAAAGCTCACTAATTATCACATTTATAATTGTGCTAATCCTCCAAACAAAAACCACAAAGGAAAAAATGCCTTGCTGTAATAAGAACCATCGAGAGCATTCTCTCAACGATAAACAGCCAGCCACAACATGTGTGACTGACAAACAGACCAGCTAGAGGGACCGAAACACAAACACTGCTGGCCCATCACAAGGGTCAATCAAGAACTCCATCCAACGAACTACTATAAACAAAAACCAGACCCGTAATTAAACCCCCGGAACTACTTTACTGTGTAGGTACAAACGATGGTGGTCATCGCCAAGCATGTCACCTTAATCCCTTTCACCTTGGACAATCTGTGCCCACAACGACTGACCGAACCGCCTGCGGCAGGGATTAACTGGCTCATCCTGTAATATAAACTAGGCTCTTAGCGAGGGGGGGGGTGGGGTGGTGGTGATCGAGGCGAGCTAGGAGAGCTGCAACCAGGCTGTTCTCATCAACACAAAGCACAAGTGGTGCAATAAGAGAGTGAAGTCCGAGGGCCAGGACTGAATCAACATTCTTTAATTTTTTAAGTGTTCAAGGAAATTATCATGAAATTAACGGCTGCATTTACCTTTAAGTTTTCTGCTCGCTCGGTAAGCAGTTTGTTTTCTTCAAACAAGACACAAAATTTGACTTTGTTATTTCATTAAACGAGTCAGAGCAGTTTTCCATAACCAGAGCTTGATACTGGACCCAATTTCACGGAGCTGCTTAGCACAAAAAAGTAGCTAAGCACAACATAATTATGGTTACCAGCCAAACTGCCATTTCTCATGTACAATCTGTGACAGGTATCAAGTTATTTTTTGCTCAGCAGCGACTTTTTAAGCAATAGCAGCTCTGAAATTGAGCCCTGGTGTTCTTGACCTCTCACTCTCAGCCACAGCAAGCCATTTTGAAGCTAAGAACGTTCACTTAGCTGAAACTATTATAAATATTTGTATAAGTATTGCCCAGAACCATGTGACATAGCAACTGTCCCTAAAGTGGGAGGAATTAACATTTAAGTGGTAACTTGTGACTATATTGTGACTATAGCAAGTCATTGTACTAAACATTACTAAAATCTAACTTGCAATTTGCTTATTGAAACTATTGGAAGGGAAACATTGACACTAACTTCCTTGAATTTACAAGGATCCTTCCTCATTCTAACAAATCCTACACTATGGTAACTCAACATCAAAACTCTGACTATGGTGGTATGCCTGACCTTATGTAAAGCAAAATCAGTTTACTAGTGCAGTCCTCAGTCCAACACCATACACTAACTCAACACCCAAACTATTGGACTGTGACTATGGTGGTATGCCTGATCCCATGTAAAGCATAATCAGTTTACTAGTGCAGTCCTCCATCCATTGCCCAACAAAAACAAACAAAATATGCAGTTGGATTTTGAAAGGTTAAGGATGGTTACTTAAAATGCTGGTACATGTAGATGGCAAGATTGCTGGTCCAAGTTGCTAGTAACCTATAAAATTAAGGGGAAATTTAAACCCCTATTAGCTAAATGGAACAGACCATTTGACCTTTGACATATAAGCAAAAGGCCCAGACAAATTTCCCACATAGCCTCGGTTTGAATATGTAGACTGTAATACAACATGCGGTTGTCGCTTGATTTACCTTGGTCTGCTGCGGAGACTCTGGACCCATGTGACTGGAGGGAGGAGTGCATGCTGGGAAGGCTATCCGAGCTCCACTCAGGCGAAGCAGCAGGAATCTTGGGCGTTGTGAAAAGCCGATCTGAAATCACCTGAAAAAAGTAGAGTCCATTTCAAATAAATTGTATCTTGAATATGTGCAAGTAAATTTTTACTTTAAATAGCTCCATAAAATTAACGCAAGACTCAACATCTTGCGTTAATTTTATGGAGCTATTTAAAGTAAAAATTTACTTACACTATGCTATTGTTGTACGCTGTGATGGGGTCGATGGTGTTTTGTACACCCCAGGGGTCAAAATGGCACCTGAGGCAAAGCCAAGGGTGCCATTTGCCCCCAACGGTGTACAAAACCCGTGGACCCCATCACAGCGTGCAACAATCGTTTCGTTACACCATGGTAATAGATTCCTCTTCTTTGGAGGCAATCTGTTGTCATCTTCAAACATTATTACACCAAAATTGGCAGTTAAAAAAGCAGACGAACAGTGGTGTACAAATTGTAACACTGGTGGTACTAGCCATTGCCACTGCACTGGTACTTTGCTTTTGCCATGGTGTTGCTGCAAACCTTAGTGCTTAAAAACTAGAAGATGGAAAAGAATTTACTTTTTCCAAAAACCAAAATGTATTTTCCTACTTAATTGAATTAAAATATCTTTGCTTGAATGATAAGAGGATGAGATTTCTACCTGACCCACTGCCGCACCAAGAAGTGATGTTGTTGGACCATGGGACACATCTGCATTCCTCCCTGAGGAAATTCTCTTCATGCTGGCTTTAATGTCCTCTCCAGCTGTAACCCTCAGAGTGTCATCGTCTGACTGCATCATCTCATCTTCATCTCTCACTCCCTCCGCCTCCTCCTCCTCCTCCTCGAAGTCCAGTCTCTGACGGGTTCTCTCCCTGGAGCTTCCTCCTTCATGGCTAACTTCCTGTTGGGCTTGGGGTTCCTCCCTGACGTCCTTCGCAGTAGCTACCGTATATCTAGATGATGTTTGAGAGGAAAGAAGATGCGTTGCCGGGCGTGGCATCTGCATCTTGAGATGGATCGAGTCATCATCTGTGGATCTAGAGTCTGCTCTTGATGTCGTCGAGTGGGAAGGAGTCACATCTTGAGTTGCTGTTGATGAGGCTCTTTCACCACAAGTTAAGATCTTTTGCTGTATCTTATTACTCTTACTCCATTTATCACTAGTGGAGTCTTTGCTTCGATCGACAACATCACCATGCTGATGCTGCTCCCGTATAGGATCTTGCCGGCAAGGTATAATGTCACATGCCATATGCAGATGAGGTGGGACAGTCTGGTTGGTCGTTTTGATGCTGGGGCTTGCTATGATTGGCTTGTCCTTCTTGGCTTCATTTGCATATTCATAATTTAACTGGTGATCAGCATCTCTGCCTGGCCGCCTGTACATATCATGCAGGTTGTGGACGTGTGGACTCCCTGTCATCACTGGTTCCCTCTGAACACTGCCCTGTGACATCCTCGCAGACAAATTTCCTGGACCTTCAAAAATGAGGCCATCTCTGACTGGGCCATTTTTAACAACAGAAAGTGGTGTGCCATTGGTCTGAGTTGCTATGGCTTGAGGCATAGGATCAGTCCCCAGTGTCTGTGTCATTGGTTTGGAAGGATATGCTTGACGGGTACCAGTTTTTATTTGACTAACATGCTCTTGCTGTTTCAGGCAATTTCTAAATTCTTCCAGTCTAGTTCCTTCAAAGTGAGGTTTCTAAAATAAAAATAAATAAGACACAATTTCCTTCAGTAAACAAATCAGAATAAATAAACAAAGCACTTCACAAACATGGTAGATGTAAGTTAAGTACAACTCCTTTTAAAACCCTTTGAAGAGTGACTCTACTTTAATTAAACACTTGATTATGCAAAGTTTTCAATAACTCATGATAACAAATCTAACAAATCTTCCGTCTTATCTACATTGCACCCCCGTAACATCTAGAAGCACCATACCGAAGTAGAATGGCCAGGCTAATAGTTCGTTCACCCTCTGTGAGTGGTTATGTCTGCCAACGCTGGAGTGTCCTGTCACTTGGTGTATGTTTTGAGAACATAAATCTTTTAGCCTTATGGATGATGGCCTTGTCACTAATTACCTCAGGTTGCAAGGTGTCCCTCTGCAGTCCAGGTCTCAACGTCTGTCTGCGAGCCTCCTCCAGTCTCCGACGGACACGCCACTGGTGAAGAATATCCTCCTCTGGGCGTAACGCCTTCCTGGGTGCTAGCTGGTACCCAGAGCCCATGGGTACCTGCAAGTGGCTTTCTGTGTAAGGACTGGGTCTGGGTGCCTCTCGCGGGACATATTTTGGTTCCTGATAGCTTGAAGAACCAGGAGAGAACCCAAGTCCTTCGGAACTTACAGCTGGCTCGCTTGATATAGTTGACTCACTGAAAAGGTGAAGAAAAAAGGATATTTTAAGAAAACACGCCTTGTGTTATCAAAAATCCGATAGAAAGACCAATCAATACACTGACAAATGACTACAACACTGTTATCAATAAATACCTTCTCTCTAGGAGCTTCTCTGCTCTTGACTGTAGCTCCTCAGTCTCTGTGTCTAGTACCCCATCAGGAGGAGATGCTGATGAGGTTGAGGATACCCTCCTAAGGTAACCCTCACGCCTCCCTGGTACCTCCACCCTGCCACCTCTTCCTCTTCCACTCCTAGGAGGTACTCTGTCTTGTGTTGCACCCCTCGATGAGACACTTGTGAGATCACCGACGTCCGAAGGTGTTGATGTCCGTGCGGGAGGAGACAGCCACCAGAAGTCTTTGCGGGTAGCACTTGCCTGTTTGTCCTGTTGCCGTTCTTGTCGGCTTTTTGGTTCACTGTAGCGAAACCTCTGGATGTACCTTTGTGTAAATTGAAATGAGAAACTTTTAACATGCCTGTTTACATGAACCCTCTTGTGCAATGGTTACTCACTTGGCCAGGGTAGACCCCTCTGCCCAGGGTAGCAAGGCTGGATGACCAACCAAAGGTACTCACTTGGCCAGGGTAGACCCCTCTGCCCAGGGTAGCTAGGCATGATGACCAACAAGTTACGTACTTAACCAGGGTAGACCCCTCTGCCTAGGGTAGGTAGGGTGGATCACAACCAAAGATTAACATCTTTTAAAACAAAGGTACTCACTTGGCCAGGGTAGACCCCTCAGCTGGTAGAGGATTTGATTGCGGCACTCCAGTCCCTGGTTTGTTGTATCTATTTCTCCACTCAGCTAGGTAGTCGGTTCCAGTTGATGACAATGAAGATAAGGCATTCCTGCTGGCTCTAGGAGCTGCATGAAAAAGATCAATAAGAGCTATCACCCTAGGGTTGGGACGTTTAAAACCGTTTAACCGTAAAATAATATTAAAATCCGTTTCCAAATGGGAGACTTTGGAACGCTAGGTGGCAGCAGACTTACTAGGTAAACTTCCACTGTTTACGCAGTTGTGAGCGTGCGTACATTACCGAGAACAATGAATTTACATGGTGCTTCTGCCACCTAGCGTCCCAAAAGTACCTCATTGCCTCAACCATTAAAAGACAGCGGTAAACAATAAATATATAAAAAAACAAAAACAAGTGTTGACATTTGCTTATTTTGTACAGATCGGTTCATAGTTCAGATTGGAATGTAGAAACAGTTAAAGGGAAGGTATAAGCTTGGTAATTAGTTTGAAAATGAATGGCAATTAAAACTTACTTGGTAAGAAGTACAGCAGCTTTGGATAGTAATGCATTTTGAGAAACTTTTTACTTCAAAGTACTGCGGTTATGGAAAAATATATCACTTTTTACCCCCAAAAATTTGAATCTGAGAAGCGTTACAGATCGTGTACTCCTATAGGGAATATTCTTCCTGCGTGGAAATATTTGCTCCGGTTTTTCGGTGATATCTCAAAAACGGGACCACCTTTTGAAGTGAAATTTTCACAGGTTGTGTATACCTACATTTATATAGGATTAAAACAATCAAACGATTCCATAAACCAAAGGTATACTTTGCCTTTAAACGGATAACCAGAAGTCACAAGTTCTGTTTAACCAATAAGGAAAATAAACGTAGTGCACAACCCTGTATCACCCTTGTACTACTCTTAAACTACTGACCTTTGTTTATTTCACTTCTCTGAGTTGGAATTGACAAACCAGGTGCCTGGTATTCGCCCGGACTATCAATTGTAGATGGGCGCTCGCTCGTCGGCCAGGATTCGTCAAATTTTGACGATGTGTTGCCAGGACTTGGAGTGTCATGAGTGGGTAATTCTTTGGCTAACATTGTGTTCCTTTTCCTGAGGAATTCTCTCTCTGCTGGGCTTGACTTTTCAACTGGTTTCGCTTGGGAAGAGGATGAAGAGATGGCGACATTCTTTGGCAGTCTTGTTGGGCTCAGTTTTGTCTAAAGATTGTGCAATGGAATAAAATGGAGCATTATAATGTCTTTGAAGTTATTATATTATTATTATTTTCAATTACTTGGTTCTTATATATCGCACATTTCCCAGTAGCTAGATCAAATTATTATCGCTGTTCATCAGGCATACTTCCTCGGTCCTCCAACTTTCTCAACTGCCTGGGGAGCATGAAACCCCACTGCTTAAAATAGCACTAAGGGGTTATCAAACACAATACTGTCTCAGCCCTCACAGGTTCCCATTTATAAACCTTGGTAAAGAGAAGCAATTATGGTTATGTGCCTTGACTGAGAATCGAACCCGCACTCTGATGATTCTGCCATCAGAACATGATTACCCACAGGGGTCTATCAAAATAAAATATAAACCAGAAACTTGTTTCTGTTTCCATTAAAAAGCAACAGTTATTGACGTCTGCGAGCCTGGAATTACATGGCAGTGGCCACCGTTGCCCAGGACTTTACATTTGCTCAGTCCAAGCGCCTCATCCAAAGGTGCTGGGATGGGCTGATGCACATTGGACCATTCGCTGACCTTATAACCCCCGGTCACTTCTTCCTGTTTACGAAAGATTCTACTATCAATAATGTTATAATGTAGCTCTATTGTGTAAATCCATTGCAAATACTTATTGTCATTCTTTGCCTTGTACTAAAAATAGGGCTCGATTGCAACATTATTCTTACTTTGGTTTAAAAAGATCGTTTACATTATCCATAGAGCCTATGTGCATTATCATAGCATGTGTGTATACATTTGTGATTGTGCGCAATGCGCTGACTGCAGTACAATTATTCCCATCATGCATAGTGTTAGCCAGAGGGGTATCTGGGCATCTTTTGAACACCTAGTTTTAAATTTGGACACCCTGTTATATATGTCATTTAAATGTAAATGTATAGTAAGTGAACAATTTGGACACCCAGTTTTTAAATTTCCAGCAAATTTGGACGCCCTTTTACCAAACCCTGGCTAAAACCTTGCCATCTTGCATCACTTCATACTGAACAATAATCTCCACACGTTCATCAGCCCATCTCAGTGGTCTTGGATGAGACTGGTGGGAACGAGTGAAATTCTTGACCTTCAAAAGTTTCCTATACTTATAAACTTTAAGACTTTCCAAATTCCTTTGTCATTGCATGTGAAGTATCAGGCAGGCATGGCGGTACCTGGCCCTGCTGACCAACGTTGTTTACTGTACCTGTTTGTTGTTTTCTGAAAGTTGTTTCTGGAGACTTGGGTGGTAATGAGCTGGAGGTAGCGGTTCATCCTTAAACGGGTTGGTTCTACAGACACGAAACAATGAGGTATTTTACTGCGTTGGAAATGTATGATTTGGGGGAAGAATGACTTAAAATACAAAAGGCAAAGAAAGGAATCCACCAGTTGATCATCCTGGTGGTTTTCAAAATGAGGAGAAAGGCATAATCTGACGAGGGTCCGATTTCACAAAGCATTTAAAAAAAGTGAAGTTGTCATAATATATTACTTATATTACCAGTCAATATTATGCTAATATAGAACTACTAGTAGTACTACTACAGTACAGTACTCGACCCTCAGACATGAGTAAGTAAAGTTAGTAAGTTTGTATTGTGACACAACACACTTTGCTAAGCAATCATTTATTTTAAGATTGACACACAATCTTAGTTAACTACTTCTTCCCTTTTATTTGCCCCTGCCATGCCCTGCCCCTGGTTTATACTAAATAAAATAGTAAAAATTAGTAGTGCTAGTAAATAATACTAGTCCAACTGGCAAGTGGGGGGATGGGAGGGGGGTAGTGAAACCCTAGCTACAATAATCATAATCATTTTATTAACAATTACCCTGATTTCTCTAAGGGTAAACAAATGGAAACCAGATTTAAGAAAAAAACAGCATGCAAAAATAAATTCACACACAACTCAAAAACAAAATCATCACTAAAAAGACATCAGGATTGATTTGAACCTCAATCAAAATGAAAACGGTTTGAATATTAAAGTGATCTAAATAATTACCCATGATGGCTTTGAAAGAAAAGTGTTTCCATAACTCGTCAGAAAAGAAAAAAGACGAGTCAAGAGAGTCAGAGACTGGGATCGGTACTAGCACAGATACCGACTGTTGTGTACATGATCGCGAACAGAAGAATGCGTATCCGAAGAATTACACTCCGATGTTGGAACGTTAATAAACTTTACCAAGTCCGTCTTTTTTTCTTTCTTTTCTTTTCTTTTCCTTGGTTTAGATCAGGGGGCTTAGCTAGCTCAAGAGGTTCGGACTTCGAAGAAGCAGAAAAAAGGACTATGGATAAATGTTGGTCAATGTGGATCGGAACAATTATTGGATCAAAAAGATGTTTGGCTGGAATTATTTTATTAGAGCGTTTGGGACCAACTGAAAACAGGTTTTTACAGCTTACAAAATCAAAGTATAATTGTATTTGACATCTTTTTGAATAAGAAGAAAAACGAACAAACAAACAAACAAACAAATAAACAAACAAACACCCCAACAAAGCAAACAATCAAACACCCAATTAAATAAAAACAAAAACAAACAGGGGACTTTAGGAAGTTTTTATCTAGCGCCCTCTTTTGGCATGCCATTTTTATTTCTTCGGATACGTTGAATAGGTCTAAAGTTTTCCACCGCTGCAGCGCAGGATTAATTCTCCACTAAGTCGGAACTGCCTGAAATTGTAAGCTTAATAATAACTGGGTACTTGGTATTCAAGAACAATTTAAAACGATGTCAAAAGATTCTTCCTTATTCGGGCCCAGTTAAACAACGAACCTAAAATGTTCCATTAACTTCCTTTGTAAAAAATTGTACCGCCGTAATTCGAAAAGTTTGCCACTTTGTTTGTTGGACAAATTGTTTTTGTTACTCCAATAAGAGCGTCTCGTTCAAAATGTTAAATATAAAACCATATCAAAATATGTGTTTACACAAATAATAACACAAATGAGTAATACTATAAAACTTTAAGCTTATTATAACATGTTAAAAAAGCAAAATAGTGTTGTAATATAACTTAAAATGTTAGAATTTGTTATTCTTATGTTATAGTGTTGAATTAATTGGATTAAATTACGTATGCAAATGAGTTTCGCTGGCAACCGGGAAATCAACAATATGGCGGTTTTTCGACAGTGCGAAGGCGTTGAAGTTTAGAAAAGTATGACGAACTTTGTTGCTTGTTAAAGTCACCATGATCAAGATTGTACATTGAAAGAAACCAAAAGGTAATGAAAATATTATTGACTTTGTATACCACTTGTCATCAATGCAGTGTTTGGTATGAAAAGTTGTTTGTCGCGGTTTGTCGTAAAAACAGTAAACGAGTTCAGGTCTGGTACCCTTCCTTCATCCATGTCAAGTTACTGTGTTATTGTGATAAATCATAGAGCAGTTACTTACTCCAACTTTTTAATTAAAACTAATTAAACATAGATGTAAATTGAATCTTACGTTAAGCCCTTGCTGGCTAACCTCATCATCCTAGGAGGTTCAGTGCCATTGCCAACCAATAATCATGCCAAACTTTGGACTCCCTGTCTCTCTCTGCTGGTTCTTTTTCTTCTTTGGAAGTTTGAGAGTTGACCTGCTTCAACTTTCTCCACCCCTCCTCTCTCACCATTGACTCACACCGCACAGACATGACAGTCACAGACACAGTCAGTTACAGTCTCAGCTAGCTCAGGCCTCTGGTCAGTGGTTAGCCCCAGTTGAGTCCACCCACACCACTGTCACTGACAGTGTCAGTGTCAGTGACACAGACACACAGTCACTGACAGTGACAGTGTCACCCAGTGTCAGAGTGCCTTCATATTTACTACCTTTATGGAGACCGAGAACAAAACAGAAAAGTGAAAACAAAGGGTCTCCATAGGGAAATTCTAAAGACTGGGTTGCTCCACAAGGAATTTTGTGTACAAAGTCTATGGGAGGTTCTTAACTACAGGGACAAAGGAAAGAAGAAAAGATGTCTCCACAGGGATGCAAAAACAGGAATGTGTGTGTGACTGTGTCACTGTTGCAAACTCAACTGGGGCGCTGTACTTCTCTTTTACGACTTTGAGTTTGACGGTCATACACTAGCGCCCCAGGAAACCTCTGTCTGTAGTAATCACGATACGTTTCGGCAATTGGCTTCTGATTTTCCACACACCCCTTCCAAAAATTGCCCGATTGATAAAAAAGACATAACAAAGTCCCAAACATTAAACAAAATAGCTTGAAAATTCTGTACTGGCTACTCAATAGTGTCAAATATTTCAGTAACTGGGGCCGTCATATTCATAGCAAATAGCCCAATCACAATCAATGTATTGTATGCACTGTCTATGTATGTATGTGTGCCAACCGCAAATTATGTCAAAATTTGTATAAAAGTAGTACAGCGCCCCAGCCAAATACTTGGTCTAAGTTGAAATACCATGATGCATAAATTGTTGTGCTCACGATCGCTTTCTATGCTCTATATCAATATTTTTACTTGGGACCAACATCATGGAACGATACTACACAGTACTACTAATTTTTCACACTAACGGGACACTGCGCCCCTCTAATGCAATATGGGATATGCATGTTTAGCGCTTTGACAGATTTGCACAATCTGAAGATTGCGCTCAATCTGGGTTGATTGTACATTCATCCTCAGTTAAACTACGATCATGGACGTTTACATTTGAAGATTTCTTTTCCCCATTGAAATTTGTTTTATAGTGAAACGTTGCAGGCCTATATGCAGTTTGGACTAGAGTAGGAAACTCTAACTTACCAAGGGACCAATATAAAAGTTTGCATTTTTGGTTAATTTGCAGATAATTTCCACTGATGATGTGTGTCTTCCAAATAACCAGAAGTCAAGACTAGTCCAGTCCGCCAAATAAGATGGAAGTCGATGAGAGACTACGCTTTCTTGAGACTAGAATCACATCAAGCCTCAGACCTCGTAATGATGATCTTAAGGCTCTCTTTGCCAGTGATGAAAACCGGTATGTTCCATATAATGTATCTGGCATCTTGGCCAAGCTGATAAGATCTCTGGACTCAAGCTCTGGTGTTTCTGATCAGCAGAGTGTGGGTTCGAGTCCCGGTCGTGACACTTGTGTCCTTAAGCACAACACTTAACCATTATTGCTGCGTCCTTCGGATGGGACGTAAAGCCGTCGGTACTGTGTGTTGTGTAATGCATGTAAAGAACCCAGTGCACTTATCGTAAAGAGAATGGGTCGCCCCGGTGTTCCTGGTTTGATTGGCTGCATATTGCGCCACAGCACCTTGTAAACCATTACATGGTGCTATGTAAAGGAATAGGTCTCATACTTCAACACGTAGCTCCACATACCTTGCAGGAAAAAATACTGAGTGCTTTGAGATGCTCATTGGGTGTGATAAAGAGCTGCGTATTATTAATATTATTGTTATTTGTTTCTGTTGTCTTCGGTCTCCATAAGGTAACTTTCTCGGACAAACCTACCAAGTTCTGCAAGTTTCACAATATGAAACAAAAACAATTCTTGGACTTTGCAGGCCTGAAATTACACAGAGGTCACAGAGGTCATGACCTCTCTTACCCTGGGCCCAATTTCATAGAGCTGCTTGAGCAGAAAATATTGCTTGATCAATAGTCTGCTATTAAGAAAAAAATAAGCAGGATGTCAGTCACAGAAACGGTAATTTTGACATTGTGTTTTGGTTGTTAACCTTAACCTGGTAAACTACTTTTTGTGCTTTAAAAGTAGCTCTATGAAATTGGGCCCTGAGGTGGATTTCACAAAGAGTTAAGACTAGTCTTATCTCGAGTTAGGACGAGGTACTCGTCCTAACTTAGGATTAGCCTTAAGTTTTTAATAACTCCTTGGACTGGTCCTAAGTTAGGTCTATTTTTGTGAAATCGACCCCTGGTCTCGCCAAGGTGCCTATTCAAAAGTTTCCCGTAGACTTTATATTTTTCATCACGAGTGCCCTTTCCAAAATACAAAAATGGCCTTGCCCTCTCAGAAATGAAATTAGGAACTTTTGTATATGTACTAAGCCTTGTGGCCTGATGGAGAGCGTTTTGAATTTTGTTCCCAACAGCCATTCCTTCCTTGAGTTCTGCAACAACGAAGATGTCCGTCGCCTCTTCATCTTCACCAAGGAGCCTAAGAACACCCTGGTGGCATCTCTGTCACCACCCACGGGGCTCCGCAGCAAGGCGATGTTCTTCCTTAAGACCAACCAAGCTTCCAAGCTCACCAAGGACAACATTAAGACTGATGTAGTGTACACTGACTGTGACACAACGTCACTGACACAGCTGGATCTGCTGTCTAGAGAGGTAAAATAAGTGGACAGGAAGGACAATGTTTTTGTGAAAAGAACAAATTTTTACTTTATTATTTCTTATTTCAACTGGGTTGGCCATTTTGCTAGCCAATATACATTGAGCTACATGTTGTGTTAACAACTTCAATTTGGTATAGACCCCATGCATTGGCCGCCATCGATAATGAATTGTGCATGCGTAAAGAGCTATCATCTAAGAGTCATGAGCTGTGCGTACACGCGTGCACGTTTCCTTTTTGTGTCATCAAAGGTGGCGACCCAATGTAGGGTGTCAATTCCAAAGAAATTCAGTGCCACTGCGCAGTATTGTTTTGTGAAAGTTTGGAAGGCCAATACCCAGTGCAAGTCTTGCGCGTATCTTAAAAAAGGAAACAACTCGAATGAAGACTATTTTTCTATGAAATCAAATCTTCGTTTTAAATTCTATGAGTGCAAAATTCTCGAAAATTAAAATACCCATAGCAACTTGTTAGAAATACAACTCCAGTTTTTATGTTTAACAAATAATTTGTTAAAATTAACATTGAAACAAAATTAAAACTTGGGAGGAGGATGCTTGGTTTTAGAAATCCCATTTGCCATTTACCCCCAAATTTGTGCTACCATTACATAGGTTTAATGATAGCACAAGCGTCACTTGGGCAAAATTCTTAATTGTTTAGAAGTTAATCAGAGACGAAAGTCAAGTCTTATTTGAAATTTGGCACTTGCCCTGTAAGCAAAGAATGGTAACCATGAGCGCAGAATTCTGCGGTAAGCAGAATCATGAAATAGGGTCCAAATTACCTTCTCTTTTAATTCTGTTTCTTCTTGTGATTCTTTTAAAGGTGTACCTTCCTCTGCTTTGTACTGATGGCCTGTTGACCTATGGAGGGGTCAGCGCTGATAAGCTCATGGACATCCTGCATAGAATGATGGGTAATGTGGAGGTCACCGAAGGCAATGTTGAGGTAAATATAGCCAAGTCCGAGTTAATGGCTTTAGCAGTAGCCTTAGCCGGAACATCAACAAGTCCTATTCTTCACTGTTGTCGTTGCAGCCAATGGCCATAGCCAAAGTCACTTGATCCAGATATGGCTTAACTTAACAATTTGTGTCCGATGGGGCAGAAAGTTTGTTTGGCACAAGGTCATCAGCAATTCATGTACAAGACTTTGATTCACAAAGGCTGATTTGGAATCATGCATACATTGTAACAATAATATGGAATTTAAAAAGTACATAAATAAAAAATAAGGGAAGTATAATCCAAAAACATTTAAGACAAAAACAAAATCTAAAATATCATGTTATTTACATTCCCTCTGTGCAAATTGTATTTATAAGTGTTAATAATATAAAAAATAAAGTGGAAACAAATTCAAAGTTGTCAATATTTCCATAACAAAAACATTTTTTTTTTTTCCCAAAATGCCAATTTGAACATGCTAATAGGTGACAGTTTCGAGAAAATTTTCAAGTAATGCGAACAATTTTCCTTTTTACTACAGGGTGATATCATTCTACCGCTGCCCTCTATTGAGGTGTTGGCAGAAGCCGCTGCGCTGCCTACACGGAGAACGGCTGTCATTCACGTACTGGAGTCATCTGTCATTGGCTGGATCAAACAGATAAAGGTCAGTAGAGGTCAAATTTAAATGCACATTTATTTGGGCCCTGGTGTTTCTGATCAACAGGGTTCAGGTCTCCCTCGTGACCCTTGTGTCCTTAAGCAAGACACTAAACCATTGTTTCCTTGTCCTTTGTATGGGGCGTAAAGCCATAGGTCCTGTGTGTTGTGTAATACACAAAAATTAACCCATTTGAAAAATTGAGTGGAGCGGGACTTGAACCAACGACCTCTGGATTAACGTACCGGCGCTCTACCAACTGAGCTATCCAGCCCTATGTTGGCGGTCTCCCTATTAGTCAATATCTTTGTTCGGGGGTGGCAGTCAGAAGCCATTCAACCGTTAGCTGCCGTGTAGCCAGGGATCAAACCCAAGTTTACGATACAACCTGAGAAGCGGCAGCCAAGGGATCAGTCAAGGCTTCTGACTGGCACCCTTCTAGCTTAAAAGATATTAACTAATTGGGAGACCACCAACATAGAGCTGGATAGCTCAGTTGGTAGAGCGCCGGTACGTTAATCCGGAGGTCGTTGGCTCAAGTCCTGCTCCAGTCAATTTTTCTTTGTTCAAACCCAAAATGAAATTAACCCAGTTACACAGTTATTGTGAAAAAAAGGAGTTTGCCCCTGTGTTTCTGCCAGTGGCTGCTGAAAGCACCGCAGCACCTTGTAAACCATTAGAAGGTACTTCATAAATGTATTTCATAATTGATAAATTAATCCTGTTGAAAAACAAATAATGAGCACTTCGATACGCCCCT
Organism: Pisaster brevispinus; assembly: GCA_023634235.1. Classification (NCBI taxonomy): domain Eukaryota; kingdom Metazoa; phylum Echinodermata; class Asteroidea; order Forcipulatida; family Asteriidae; genus Pisaster; species Pisaster brevispinus. The sequence continues at coordinate 3,735,766 of JAMKCF010000016.1, read as the reverse complement.
ACGGGTGTGATAAAGCGCTATATAAAAACCCAGTATTAATATAAATCACTTTTTGGTAATTCCACAGCTGCTTCTGAAACATGAGCCTCTGGGTGACCTTCGACATCAGTATGGCCCCCGACCTTTGCCCTTAAATGAGGTGGCCATGTGGAAAGGTCGTCACATGCAGTTAGTATCAATTAACACGCAGCTGGATTCTCCAATTGCTAGTGACATTCTGTTGAATCTTGACGAGGCAAATAGTACCTACTCACATTCATTCCATAACGTTCGGAAGGACATCTCCCAGGTGAGTAAATCTATAGTTTGGTCTTCAACATCTAGTTGATATTCTGAAAAAATGTCCATGCCCACCTGCAGTATTATCTACAGGAAATTTGAGTAATCGTTTCCTTTGAAAATATCGTTGCCACAATGAAACCCTGACTTGACGAAGGAAAGGCAACCAAGGTTCTCATAATTAGTTCCTGGTAAGAAAGTTGAGTAGGCACTCACCGTGATTCACAGAACCTGGACTGTGAGCCACAACTGAAAATCTGCCATGGTATGCTGGAATCTCTGAATGCTCAGACTAACCTCCCAATGGCAAACAACGTTGGCAGCCTGTCTATTCTTGTTTTCCACATTTATACATCAATAGGACAGAGGTCTGTAATCCAGGGTTACACAATAACCCGCGGAAAGGGATTTTACAAGGCATGTTTTCCAGAACCTGTTGTCCCTCTTTGTACGGGTGAAACATAACGTATAACAGTAGGTGCCTGCCTGTGCACGCTGCACACTGGAAAAGACGGTTGGAGATAAATGTCAGCTGTCCGGTTGTCAGCAAGAAATAAAGGAAAATCTGAAGTTGTGCCAGGTGTTAAAAAATGTCCACCGCAAGTCTGTCCCCCCAAAAAAGAATTGCAGATAATGACATCATCCAGCGTGAAGTGTATAGTCCCTACCTGATTGCGTGGGTTTTCCCCATTAGGGTTCTTCTCCCACATCTTAGACTGAACATTCCTTAATGTTTCCTATTCATTCTGTTATTGGCATGAATGGTGCTGTTGAATGTATAATAATTAAATAAGTAACTGGCATACTGCATTGTTTTTGCATTTACAACAAAAATGAAACTTCAATTTTGTTTTTGTAGGCTCTTGCCGAGACCAACGAGAACCTACGTTTCCTCGGAACCCTGCTGCCATGGTTTGAGAAACTCCACCATTCCTTCACTCCGAGAGACATGCTACGAACATTCCCTCCCCTGATACACACAGTCCTGCTAGTCTGGTCTCACTCAAGGTAAACAAAGAGGTTAAGCTACGAGTTATTGCGTGCGTTATGTGTACGGCAAAGCGTACGTATAGTTGCCGTTCTGGTGACAGCTCAAATTATTAAGCTACACGTTGTGTGTTTAAAAGACTTAACGTGTCTTGGGTTGCTCAGGAAAAACAGTTTTCCCCTAGAATTGCAACAAGCACCATAGCTGGTGCGCACGTTGAAGCTGTTTAAAGAATTCAGGCAGGTGACTTGTCAGGATTTTTCACTGATCTCCCTGCACCTTCAGATTTTCTTGAAAGAGGCAAATTTGCCATCAAAGAGATGGAAAGACTTGGCTCTTGTTATGACCAGACCTTCAGATATCTAGTTCAGATGATGGAGACAGTCTGTAAACCTCTACAATGTAAAGTTCTCTACATTCAGGGAGCTTCAATTCCACACCAAGAGGAAATTAGGATCCATTTTCAGGATTTTTATTTTCATACAATCTCATTCCTGAGAATTGTGTTTGCTGGTGAGCACATGAAAGCCATCAACAGCATGGTTGGCGGAACACAGTTTCTCTGAAGTTTTATCTTGTTTACGAAAAACTACACAACGTGTTTGCTTTATTTTACTAAAATGATAACATTTAGGATACCCTGGATGAACGAAAAGATTATTTTACAGTATAACGTCAGATCTGTTTCTTCTCTGTGTGTATTTTAATTTTTTTTGCGGGGTGATTGCTTGAAGTCAAAATGCTTTGATGAAGAGCCAATGTTTCAATCACAAACACGATCTGTAAGCAATTTCTTTAACTCTAAACTTTGTTTCTGAAACGCAGGGTTACACGTGAAACAATCCGTTTCAGAAACAGTTATACATTTACAAAAATAATCTTAAATGAACAGGCTTAGTCCACAGTTAACCCTCTCACTGTCTGGCCTTTCAATTTTATTCACATGGTCTTGAATGCTAGATAAACTTTGCCAGCCTGCCCAGTTAGGACTGGGCACAATTGAGCCACCATACACCACCCATGCAGTTTGATGGTTTTAAATGGTTGGTCAATTCGCTGGAAAATTTAATAGATGTTAAATTTGCATCAGGGATAAAGAGTATTGTGTAAAGCACTTTGTACTCTGTGAAAACAAAATCCACAGGAATATTAATCAGGTGGGATTCGAACCCATGACTATTGCCATTCTAGAGCAGATGTCTTACGTCTATACTACGGAGATTGCTGGAAAATTTGACCAAGATTGGTGGGTTTATAGTTACTAATTTTTGTTGTTGTTTGTACACAGGTATTATCACAACACGGATAAGTTTCAGAACCTATTGGAGCTTGTGTCTAACGAGGTGGTGCTCCGAGCCCAAAGCCTGGTGGGAGAAGACATCCTCACGAATACCCTCCAGGTACTTAGTAAAAGACCGCTCCACACAGCGGGTATCATGGGGAAACCCAATGGGTTGTTCACTGTGGACTTAGTCTCCACAGTCTCCTGAAACCGGATAGTTATATATATGCAAATATAACATGGTTTGCATCAAAGAAAGCGGCTAGAATAAAACATCCTTTCCATCTGACAGCTAACACCTGTTATCTCTATGTAACTCCTTTTCCGAACAGTGGACTTAATTGGATCATGCATACACCAGTAGGACTGCTGACTGCCCCAAGGCAGATTAACTGCTCATCCATTAAGTTTAATGACCCAAGTACTTCAATGTAAACACACCTAATGGTGAAAAGGATAAATAGTTTCCGAATTTTGTGGCGAAAGTCGGAAAATCTGTAATGGAGCTTTCCTGTAATAGAGGATGAATATTCAATATTAGCTCCATAAGGTGTTGTGAGATGATAAACTAGTTCCCGAGATGCAGCCGAGGAAACTAGTTTGTCAGCCTCCAATACCGAAGGGAGCTGATATGACTGTTTACCTAAAATAAACCATGTTACAAATATTTGTTTTACTATACCTCATACTTCTCTAGCTCGACATCATTGAGGGACGCTTTGTTCTGAACCTCAAATGTTCATAAAATAGTACAGCTTTTACAGTTTATATAAAAGAGAAAAGCTACGTATGTGCAAGTTTCTTGATATGGTTTCTCTGAGAAGTCTCTGTTTTGTTACTGCAGTCGTACGCTGGTTTAAAAGATGCCCTGAAGGTCTGTGCTGCTTACAGAGGAACCTACTTGGACATGAAGGACAAAGCTGACGATATCAACACAGAGAAAGTCTCTGAAACTGCAGAGGCAATGTATGTATAGAATAAATATGCATTTAATAATAATAATAATAATAAGTAGTAGTTTTTGTATATGCTTTCTACGGGCGTCTCAAAGCACTTTTCATAATTTATATTCAGACAGGTTTTTGAGGCTATTGAATTATGAGAACCTTTTATGAAGCACCTTGTAAGGATTTACAAGGTGCTGTGGCGCATTCAGCTGCCACTGCCAGAAACACCGGGGCAAACCCTTTCTCTTTGCGATAAGTGTCACTGGGTTCTTTTATGTGCATTACATAACACACAGGACCTACTGCTTTACGCCCCATCCAAAGGACGGAGCAATAATGGTTAAATGTCTTGCTTAAGGACGCCAGTGTCAAGACCGGGACTCGAACCCATACCCCGCCAATCAGAAACACCAGAGCTTGAGTTTGGTGTTCTGATCCGCTCAGCCACAGCATGCCATTTACTAGGTTTTCAACTTTTTATCAAAGTGCTTTACACTATTACTACCCCTATTTATTGGGCCGTAAACGTCCCTAAAACCATCTCAACTCCTTTTGAATATGCAGCACCAAAAACCAAATTGATGCGATTCCATTATTTTTACCAGTGTGCAGTGTAAAACAGGCACTTGATCAATATGCACATTAGGCCTCTGATGTTTACCAAGCCCTCTGCAAAATGGTGTTTTTCAAAAGTACAGACTAAAATAAGCTATCTGCACTTCGTGACGGAATGTCTCTGATTTTATTTGTTGTTCCCCTCCATCAGGACATTGAATCCTCCAAAGGGAGTCTTATACAGTAGTAAACTGTACAGCACCAGCCAACGCAAACGGGTGCGATCGTCCCACGGCATATGGCGGGATACCAGCTCCTCGGATGTCGGTGTCATACAGGAAGACGAATGGACAGACTCACAATGGCCGCCACGTAACGCTCCGTGCTTTAACTTGATGAACGGCTTCATGGAAAGGTAGAATAAAATCTCAATTTTCTTTTTAAGTTTTTAATTTTTGGCTGGAAAGTATATTTTTGGGAAATATTTTTTGTTTCTGGCATTATGTGGTTAAATTTTACTTTCTTGAAGTTGACAGCATGCACTTGATAATCACTGATTTTTCAATTTAGTAACAGCTGGGTTAAAATACTAGCTTTTCTGCTTCCAACAGATGCAATGACCTTCTTGAGCTCGTACAAACCACAAGACACTTCAACCTCCTCCAGAAGGCTGCAGAGGTTGGAGGAGCTGGTACCAAGAGTCTGGATGCCCTCGTCAGGGAGATCCACAAGGAGTTCTCTGATGCCATGGAGGACTTTGGGGATAATGTCATGGACATCCTAGACATCACTGAGAGCAAGGCCTTCGAGAAGGCCTTCTTTAATTTCAGGTCAATCGTCAAGGTAAGAAGCAGGACCCAAAACCACTGTTTTTAAGAAGAACACAAAATGGCTTAGCACAGAAAACTCTTCAGAAAACTCAAGGTGTTTCTGATTAGTAGAGTGAGGGTTCGAGTCCCGGTCTTGACACCGGTGTCCTTAAAAGCGATAAAATGCTAGAAGTAGTGTGTATTATATTAAGATTGTCAGGTTCAGATTATAGAGTTTGTAAAATTGACCTCAAAGAATGCTTACAACTGTCTTCCAAAACACCACAAGGAATTTTAATAAGTACAATGAATTTGTTTGTACAAATCTGCTACTCAGGCCTACATTCAGTAAGACATAAACTACTTCTTTTTTTACATAATTATTTTAGTATATGCTCACTTTATTTTTGAACTTACTGCATTTATAAACTACCTGGGAACTCATTGCTTGTATTATTCCAAATAGTTTACATAAACTGCAGTCTCGGGTGCTCTACTACAGAAGGCCATTTTGTATTGATCATTAACCTTTGTGTATCTCTAATAGGCAGGTATGAATGAAAATAAAACAAATAATAATAATAATAATAATTAAAATTTATATTGCGCCCCTTACATACAAAATGATCAAAGGCGCATAACAAATGCTAAAATGCACAGAATGGAAGAAAAAGACAAAGAATAAAGACTGGTCACCAGGCCAGTGCCCAAACCACAGTATGGGGATACGTCTGTCCCGCCAACAGAGAACTAAAAGTTACTTATTACAATTACATATAGGCCTATCCCTGCTGGCATCGGTAATATTTTGATCTTTTCAGGAGACAGACGCCTCTAACCCTACCTATGTAAAAAATCTAAACTAACTGGCAAGGCAACCATAGAAGAAAGACAAACAAAAGACACAAAAGAACAAGACCAAAAAACAAAGAAAGAGTACCAAGCGGAAGGCTGTTAGAGCCTTCTCCCGAGCATCTGACAATTTGTGCTCTTGGTGTTAATTTTTTTCAGGACCTGGAGAGACGTCTCGCTACCGTCCTCCACCAGAGCTTCCAACAATGCCCGACCATCGGAGCTCAGCTTCGCCTTCTGGAGGTCTTCGAAGGCGTGAGTGGGCGAGAGATGGTGCAAGAGTACCTCAGAGAGAAGGACAAGCAGCTGATCAGCTCCTTCACCCAGGAACTCATCGCTGTCCGCTCGATGTTCCTGGCCAAGAGGAACTCTCCACCAAACCATGTCAATCTTCCACCGGTGGTCAGCCGGCTGACATGGGTAGGGGCCCTGAAGAAACGGATTCAGGTACGTTGTGTTGATTTTCTTGTTTTCTTCTTTTTTTTTACAAAATTTGTTTAAAGGTTTGGTGAGTTACTGAGTACTGATATTTTTATTTTACACCTCGTAGTTATTATACAGTGGTTCAGTTTGAAAAAAAAAAATTGTGAATTATATTCCTTTAAAAAAAGGCTTCAGGATTGCCTACATTGGCTGCATGTTGCGCCACAGCACCTTATAAACCATTACATGGTGCTATGTAAAGGAGTAGGTCTCATACTTCAGAAACGTAGCCCCACACTTTGCAGGAAAACACATAATGTTAAAGCACCTTGAGCATCACTGAGTGACGGATATGAGCGCTATATAAGAAGCCACTATTATTATTACATAAATAGGTCTTTTGCTAACGTAGCTGGATTTCTTCTGTGACGTCATCTTTACATAATACCTATTTGTCAGTGCAAAAAGTTTGTGTTTCCTAAAATTATCGCTAGGCGCAAATTCGAAATTGTCACATCATGGTATCTTGCTTAAAATAGCCCAGATGTACACACAAAACAAGTAAGCTTGAAAATGGTATCTGCTTGATTAATGAACACTGTTTGTATAATTTTTCATTTGCTTGGTGATCTTGATTTTTTATTTCCAGCATCCAATGGAGAAGTTAAAGCGAATCAGCCCACATTCCCTCGAGGGTGACGCCGGTTGGCACCTTCGTGACATCTTCGCTGATACTATGAAGGACTTTGAGCAGTACCAGGAGAGTGCCATCAGTAAATGGCAGAGCCAGCTACATGACGAGCTGAGAGACCGGCTAAAACAGCCCCTCCTGGTAAGACAATCTGCTTAATACAGATGAGTCAGTTTGAACAGGCGTGTGATTTCTCAGGAGTTTTCCTGATTTCATGATACTTCCTTCGGCTTTAAAATTTTCTTAAAATAAGTAAAGCAGTCACCAAAGGGTAAAAGAAATAGTCCACATTGTGTCCAAACCTGTAATTTTTTTATTTCTGGTGATGCATAGAGTCTTTCTCCTAAATTGTAATATCTGGGAGGTTCTAGGCCTAGAATTAGAGGGACCCAGACCCACTAGCCATCTTTCAGGATTTTTCACAACTAACAATCTCATTCCTAAGGGTTACAACAACTTATTACATTCTCATAACTGTTTTTAGCATGTGTTCAACATTAATTGTTGTAAAATACCAGTATCCACTTTTTATGTGACCTAACATATACATAAAAGAACAAGTTGTGAAAGTTAAAGCTCAATTGGTGATCAGACTCGTGAGAAACACTGTATAAATCCTTATATCAGGGTTCGTAAAGTCCTGGAATTTGAAAATCTGTTTTTCAAGGCCTTGAAAGTCCTTGGATTTATCTTAGGTCCTTGTAAGTCCTTGAAAATTCACTTTTTGTAATTAAAGTATTTAATCATGCATAGTAATGTTGTGTTTTTTCATCAAGTTTAAGTTTAAGTGACCAGCCAACCTTCAAACTTTAACTAATTGTACAGAATCAAATCACCCAACACCAAGCGTTTTATATACAAGTCTCAAATAAACCATCAATATTTGCTGGATTTTGGTCCTTGATAATGAGATTTTTGGACCTTGAAAGTCCTTGAAAAGTCCTTGAATTTATAGCTATTATAAGTGTACGAACCCTGTTATATGTTTTCACCGTTTTCAAACATTGTTTGTTGGACTCGCAAAATCAAAAATAATTGTTTTCTCAAAACTATAGAACATTAAGCAACCCTCCGAACGAAGATATTGAGAAAATGAGGAGACCGACAACATTAGGGCTAGATTCTTCTTCTTTGTAGAGTGCTGGTGTCATAGGGGGATTTTGTCCCGCAGAGTAGATTTGAAAAAAACTGGGCCACTATCTAGGTGTAATGTGGTCATTAAAGGATTTTGATAGGCTATTTCTGTAAAATGATTTTATCAAGACTTTTCATTTATTTTATTTTTAAAGATTGCCGATGATTATGACCCCGAGATCGACTACCGACCCCAAATCATCCACGTAAACCTGGATCCCGAGCTCCTCCTCCTTCTCAGGGAGGTTCATTATCTCCAGCAGCCTCCGTTTACCATCAAACTCCAGGACACGGTGCGGGACCTGCTCAGAAACACCGACAGCGCCACGTTACGCACAACAGCGGCTCGGCTGGAGACCATTGTATCCAAGTACAACTCTGCCATGCGCTCATTGGTGGACTTTGAACGGCCGTTGTTTGAAAGAAAACTTGGAAAGATTGATCATGTAAGTTTTTATTTGTTTTGGGTGAACAAAATTGACAATAATTCGATTCGAACCTGTAACCTCTGGATTAATTTGTCTTTTGTTATAGAAAGGTAAATGAGTGCGTAATGGTTACATATATGAGTAAAACTCAATAAAAATTGTTTCATAATGTAAAGAAAACCATGCTTCGATCATTTTAACCCTAAAAAAAAAGCAGAGTTTTACAAAAATCCTAGGAATCAAAACAGCACGGTGATGTCACACTACGGACTCGATCCAAACAAGGCAATAGAAAACGCATAGCTACAAAGATAAACAACCTTCACCCAGTCTGTGGTGTGATGCAATGGTTTACGCTGGTTTACTGATGCACTGGAACTTCAGTGTTGATTTCGTAATACGTTTTTATGGGTCTTTGCTGGGAACCATGCAGGGTGCCGCCAACTGCGGGAGAAGACAATAGTTCAAAAATTTGTGGAAAAATTAACTAATTTATCTCATACCTTTTGCAGCTACTGGAGCAAGGCCTGACACATTACACCTGGAAGACCACAGAGAGTGCAGACTTTATCGAGCTAGCCTCATCCCTAGTTGGGGCAGACCTCCACCGGACCCTGGCCATCGTCCAGAGTAACTGTCAAGAGATGGTAGATGTCAGCCAATCCTGGTCTAGCGGGTACCTTGATGTCTTTGCATGTAGGGACCCTAACGCCAGCTACCACATGGCCAAACTCCTTGAATGGCAAAGGTTTGTGTTTCGTTTTAAAGTTCCAAAACATTCTCAAGCTCCGATCTGTTGACTCATTAGAGTGAAATTTAAACTCAAATCACATTTGTTTCATATTGATTATGACTGAATTTGTAACTAGGCTCGTCCTCTCTAATGTTTGTTCCTTGTTTTTTTCCTTTTTTCCCTTTGTTGTTTTCCTTGAAAGTTATAATTAGGGTTTATTTATTACAATTTTTGCAGGAGCTTAAATGAAGACCACGAGAGGCTTGTCAAACCAACTGGACAGCGAATCCACTACTTACTAGGCATCTCATTTGAGGTAAGACAAGGGTCCAATAAAATTTAGCAAAACAAATTTTTGGGGGTTGAATAAAGAAAATTTTACACTAGTGGGAATTGAACATGCGACCTCTGGATTCACATTCCAGTGCCATAGGGAAATCTGTCCACCGGAGATTTTGTCCCTCATATGGGAAATGGGGTGAAGGAGATTGATTCAAAAGAGGGTGCTTTCAGAAGAAGTTTGTACACAGTTTGCCGTATGGGGGGGTGGGGGGACAGAATCCCGGAGGGACAGAATCTCCTGCCACACCGGCACTCTTCTAACTGAGCTAATTATGGTGGTCACCTTTTTTTGTCAATATCTTTGTTCGGGGTGCCAGTCAGAAGCCATTCAACTTACAACTACTGAAAGCTAAAATGGAAAGGAGAGGGAGTCCAAAAGTTGTGGACACAAACTTAAACTTTTCATTATATATCTGCTAGTTAAAAGTTTCAGAAATATTGAGGGCGTACTTTGAATCCCTGCAGTAAGTAAGAATTAGGTCCTTCTTCCAAGCACCAAACTATATTTACTGTTTTTTTTTATTGTCTCTTTCCAGGCTGTTCAGATAAGCCGAGCTTCCCCAGCTTGGGAGGACTACGTGGACCACATCGACGCTTTGGTCTTGGATGGACTTAAACAAGCAACGCTCAAGAGTCTCAGATCAATGCTGAACACTCTGGTCCACTCTAACATGGCCGAAGTTCGTTTTCAATTTATCTTTCAAGTCAAATCAGGGATTAGATCAAATCAGAAATGAGATTAAATCGTGAATAAGATCAAATCTTGGGTTAGATCAAATCAGGGATATAATCAAATAAGGGATTAAATCACATTACGGGAAAGCTCCATTAAAGAAAGATGCTCAAATGAAACATCCTTTTTTCGCCTGACAGCTCACACCTGTTATCTCCATGTAATTGCTTTTCAAAACAGTGGACATAATTGGATCATGCATGCACAGCACAAACCAGTTGAGCTGCTGACTGCTCCAGGCAGATTAATTGTCATACAGTGTACATTAAGTTTAATGACCCAAGTAATTCAATGTTAACACGCCTAATGGGTGAAAAGGATGAATAGTTTAGATTAAAGCAAATCGGGGATTAGATCAAATCAGGGATTAGATCAAATCAGGGATTAGAAATTTCAGTATCTTGTATCTGAATTCAGACTTTTTAAAGTCTGCCTGGTAAACAAAAAAATGCTGTATTTTTTCTCCAAATAAAATAAGTCGTGCTCTTTGATCTACATCTCTAGTGCTGAGAATGCTGCTCCCAAAAGCTCCTTCATTAGAGTTGTTTTCTTGTTTATCATATGCACAAGACTTGCACAGTCTGTATTGGAGGTACAATAAACATATGAACAATATAATCAGCACGCTTCCGGTGGAAACTTAAACCACCCTCCCACCCCCTGTGATGATTACCAATGCAGAAAACTTTGTCTTTAAACATAATTTTATTGTTTGCATTACTCTGAAGGCTCAGGGGACAGTGGTACCCATACTGACCATTCGCATGGAGTTGATTGAGAACGTGGTATCGGTGACCCCACCTCTTGACCAGAGCACTGCAGTGACCAGCGTCCTGGAGAATGTCAGTCAGTGGCTAGAGGAGTTTAAGAACAGAGGTTCCGTCGTCAAGATGTTAAACCACGAGGCAGAGGTAAAGTAGCATTACTTGAATCACCTGTTAGGAGTGGACCCGAGTTTGTCTATGACTCTGTTTGTTTGTCTGGTACTCACCGTTTTGGGATGGAGCGGTTTTCTTCCTTATCTGATCGCGGGTTAATGAGGTGTGAACAGGCAGTTTATTGTGTCACTGCCTACAAAAACCCTCATGGCATCATGGAGAACCAACGCACAACTCAGGATGGCCCTAGCCAGGAATCGAACCAGGGCCACAGTCATGAGAGGCGAGCACTTCACACACTAGCGACACAACTTCGGCCTTTGTGTAATGGAATGCAGAAGCACTAAATTTTTCAGTATTTAAGTAATATTAATTATGGCTTCTGACTGGCACCCCTGAACAAAGATATTGACTAATAGGTAGACTGCCAACATAGGGCTGGATAGCTCAGTTGGTAGAGCGCCGATGTGTTAATCCGGAGGTCATTGGTTCAAGTCCCGCTCCAGTCAATTTGTCTTTGTTCAAATCCAAGTTAATATTAATTATGACTACCGATTCTTATTTTACATTGTTTGTCTGTTTGTACAGGGTGGCTACCAGAACTACATTGGTGTTGATGAAGATGTACAATCCCTATGTGAGCAGATTCTACAACTTGTAAAAGAAAACGGAGACGAGTGCATGGTAAGGAATAAAACAAATAACGCCGTCGCGGTCTTTTTCAGAACATTTGGAACGTCGCTGTTGTTGTCTCCAATGACGTTTCTAGCATCATTCTTATCAAATTCTGGTCTTGGACAAACTTCTTCTTTGTATCCTCCGTTCCAGCTCTACCTCTCAACTCGTCCTGTACTTCCATTTCACTAAATTATATAGCCTTGATCAATGGGTAAACAATAATATTCAAATTAAATCAAATATTTTTATTTGTTTTCGCCCTTGTAGACTCTCTTAGAACTCTTCAAGAATTACACCTTTTTATGGATGCACAACATCAATGAGACGTTTGATGAGTTCCTCCACGGTCGTCTCAGCTCTAACCCCATGAGAGACTTGGAGAAGTTGGGGCCCTCAGCTGGGATGCGATCAGCTGCCTCAGAGAGGTCGTTACGATCAGCTCAGAGCGGGCGGTAAGTAACAGTCACCCAGGCTGTGAAGTTTAGATTCGAAATGAGTGTTACATATTTCTGGCAATGAAACCAAAGTCGCTCATAAGTGAACTTAATCACTGTAGCTCACAAGCCTGAGGAAACCTGTAAACAAGGGTGCCTGCTATGTGAACCAGAAACACCGGGGTTAACCCCTACTCTTCCATGATCATGATAAGTGTTCTGGGTTCTTTTATGTGCACTACCGATTCTAGTACACGGGACCTATGGCTTAATGTCCCATCCAAAGGACAAAATGATTATGGATCTTGCTAAAGGCCACAATTGTCAAGACCCTGGACTCAAACCCACATTCTGCTGATCAGAAACACCAGAGCTTGAGTTCAGTTAGCCCAAACATCTGAGGTAACACTTCTAGACTTGTGAGTAACGCCAGATACGAGAGCACCTGACAGGATCCTGCCAGATGTACCTTTGACCTCGCATCCTATTCACACGTGTACCCACACAAACATTATGCACACACAGCAGCAGTTGATCAAAAGTCACAGTTAAGTTTTGGTACATATAGGTGACAAACTACATCACTTCGGAACAGACCAATCATAACACAGTAATCTTACGTCACTGCAAGTTTATCCACTGATATCATTGGGCCTGTAAGACCAGTGCCTGTCTTTATCCTTGCGGATAAAGACAGGGGACCAGTCTAGAGTCCAGTGCTCTCATAACCACTCTGCTACGACACACCATAATCTCATAACGTCTCTCGCTGCTTTAAGGCCTTATGTTTCCCTAAAGAACTGCCATCCAGAATTGCCATCTAGAAAAAAAAAATTCTTGCTTTTGTGACAAGCAGGCTAGATTATTGTAACAGCTTATTTTTTGGTTTGCCAGACAATTTGACCCAATGACAAGATTCTGATTTGGAAAAATTGTTTGATTGCAGTTTTTGTTTTGCTTTTGTGACCCACAGGGCAAGTTCTGCTTCTCAGTATAGCATCGGTGCAAAGGGGGCAATGGGAACGGCTGAGAAGTTTTTCCTGACCCCTAAGGACACTGATGAATATGACAATGTGCCACCGCTTGACATGTTTGATGCTGAGATCGATGTTTACAGGGTACGTTTTAAGATAGGATATTATACTATATACAAATATTGGATGCATATGAGTGCATTGTTTCAGAATATGTGATGCAATCAAGCTAAATGAGTCACTTGTTGGAAATATCAGTATGACAAACAAGCCAAAACAGGCCAACAGGGGTAACATTTTCAAAAAGATTTGTTTTTTAAAGTTAACTGCCAAAAAAATGTCTTATTTTATATTGGCAACTTCCTTCCTGATAAATAATATCAAAATGGGGTTAAAATTAGCATTGAAAGAAAATGTGTCGACATTCAATAAATAACTCTACCTTGAACCCCTTTTTCTAGGTTTCATTCCCTCGCATCTCTTGGTGTTTCTACTATCACAACTTTTGAACCAAAGGTGGTACCAACGTGGGGTTTTAACAGCATTAAAGTATATATTATGCTCTTTTTAAATAGAAAAAAATAAATAAATGACCTGGGTCGACAAACAACTCATTTTGCTTGATCACAAGGTAAAACCTGGACTATTCCATTCGCCTCGTGAAATGGAAAAGCCAGAGTATATTTTGCGACAAGAATAAAATGCTTTGAATATTCGTTGTGTAGAACTCACACATAGATCCTTGTCATTTGAAAAATGTTCACAACAAACACAAAATAGACACAGACACTCGTCCACCCCACACTCTGATAACTCTGAAAACCCCTTCTAAATAACGTGGACGACTCCATGTAGACACCAACCATGTACGCTGTGGCACAACCTTGCCTTGTTTGGATGAACTAGCGGAACATATGTTTGGGAACAACGCTGAGATTTAAGCATTGAAAATCAAAACATGTGTCAAAGATTTATTTTTTTATGAGATTTTAAAAGTTCACAAAAGATTGGTTTGATCCACTTAATAGCCCCTCAAATTATTTCTTTACCCTCCCCCCCCTCCCTCAAATGAAAGTGTCTGCTTATGCCACTGAGTACAATATTTATCTTTGCTTATTTAATTTAGACGGCAAGAGATGAAATTGAGAACATATTTGACTACAAGGATGTGGGTTGGATACGAGTTGATCTACAACCCATTAAACAAGTCCTGACAACCTACGCCAGTCGCTGGATGTGGACCTTCACAAAGTACCTCACTGACCAGGTAAAGCAACCTTAAGTAAGACTGGAACACTATGTCATGGCACATTTTATTTCACTGACTTCTCCAAAGAGAAATACCCTGGAGGAGTCAAAGTCATTGATATCCTAGACTGGATCATTCCAGATATCTGACGGGGATCAGGTCCCAGAGTTGTGTAGGTCTTTTTTAGGGGCTCAAAAATATTTTCACTCACATAGTTTGTGCACAAAATTGTACAGACAAAAAGACCTACCCTGTGATAAAGTGGAGCCATCTGTTCTTTGTAGCAGGCTTCCAGATGTCTTGCTGACAGCCTGTGCTAGGTTCTGTGGTTTCCAACACCCCTCCCCCTGCCAATCAAATGCTTTGGCTTACTAGGGTGCCAGTAACTAGTGGAACCTTCCCGCATTTGTGTAATTCCTGGAGTTACTTAAGAGTTTTAAAGCCCAAGCAGGGCTCTTCTTTTGAGCTGTACAAAGATGCCGAGTGCTAGAAAAATCTGTGAAGGTCCTAATGTGAGGTTCCTTTTAACGTTTTCCTTTTTGAGCACTTGAGACTTTCTTCCTGAAAGTTTTAGGCACTGTGAAACAAGTTTTCCATTTACTATATAGACTGGTAGACATCATCTTTACCCGATAGGCACCACCTTTATGGGCAACAATGGTTTTCACTTAAAATCTGCGTCAAGCGTTCACAATTTTATATGCAGCCAAGTTGTTCACCTACCAATCTCGCAAGGAGTGTACAAAGCTCCCTCGTGGCCACACAACACATAGTTGCAGTTTTTAAAATATGACTTATCGTTGCCTGTAAAGAGGGCCGACTTTACACTGTGTAACTTCAAGTAGGAGTGATCTATAAGCTGTATATATTAAGTCGAACACTTTATTTGGTCTGTCATTGATTCGAGTTGCCATGGCAAGCTTCTGGAAATTTTGTTCATGCCATAAAATCTTGTTTGTTAAAGGTGACAGAGCTACTCACAGACTTGGACACCTTTTTAAAACGCATTGAGCCCGAGATAGAGAGCATCTCCGGTGAGGAGCGCGACACCGCATCCTTCATGAAGATGATGCGCATCTTTAACGAGGTGTCCGCCAAGCAACAAGAGATGGACGGTCAGTTCACGGCGATGAACCGCACCGTGCTGCTCCTGAAGAAGTACGCACAGGCGTTACCGGATCGCACCAAGGGGCTGTATGATGCTGCCCCGGGACGTTGGAATAACCTTAAGACTAAAGTATCGCTCGCTAAACAGCGGCTTGGTCCGCGGATCCAGGAGGAGTCTGCTAGCATCACAAAGGTAATTACAAACTTAACCAGTTGACGTCTAAAGACATTAAAAAAATGTTTAGGGATCTTGCGGCAGATGTGTATTGCTCAGACATTCCATCATGGAGCATGCACTCTACATACAATCACTGTGCTACGTTTTGTATGCCCTTTAAAAAAGAGGGACAAAGGGTACTGAAATTCATGTTCAGAGTTCTCCCTTATTTTTGAGATTATTGTGTAATCATAAATTCCAGACCTTTGCTAGCATCGCAAAGTAATCGCAAGTAGTAACCAGTTAACGCTGGAAGACGTGTATAAACTGGAAAGCTCCTTTAATGCTTTTCCGAGTTTCGCCACAAAAACTCAGAAACTATACATTCTTTTCACCAGTGGGTGTGTTTACATTGAATTACTTGGGTCATTAAACTTAATGGATGAGCAGTTAATCTGCCTGGGGCAGTCAGCAGCCCTACTGGTTTGTGCATGATCCAATTAAGTCCACTTTTCAGAAAAGGAATTCATGGATATAACGGTGTACGTTGTCAGATGAGAGGATGTTTTATTCTAGCCTCTTTCTTTAATGGAGCTTTCCGTAATGAGGCTGCCTAAATTGATTGAAGCTTACCTTTGACCTTATTATAATCGAATCTCTATTCTTCATTAAAGGATCTTGCGTCGTTCGGGGAGCGAGTAGAGACACTCCAGAGGGCGCTCTCCTCATCGGAGATCTACACCTACAACTGCGCCATCGACACTGCCTTCAAAGAAATCAATAAGTTCATGCAACTGCTGGAAAAACTGGACAACGAAGCACAGGTAAAAGTTTTTGTAACCGTAGCTTAAACTTAAAATAACTGTTTTTAATTTTATTTAAAACGAACTAGGATTACATATGTAAGGTTGTTTTCGGATTTGTGGATATATGGCTACGACTGCGGCTTGGTCACCGCATCATCATGCATTGAAGCATAGGCTGCCCTTAACAACATCCTTAGCAACAGCCGTAGCTGTAGCCACCAATTTGGACGCAGCTTTAAATACATGATTTTTTTTTCGCTCTCTTAAAAACCTTGAATTTTTCTAAATTTGTCTAAATTCAGATTTTCTTCTTTAATATTGTTTTTTAATGCTTGTATCAAAAGCCACTCTTGGTAAGGGGTTACAAGAAGAAATTATTTAAGATGAAAATAACTCAGGGGAGCTGAAGGTAGGAATTGGTATTCCTCTTAAAACAGTCTAGATTGTAGGATGGAGGGAAATGTGCACCAGGCAAGGATTCCAAAGAGATGCAGTACGTGGAATAAAGCTGTTGAATTGGCTCTTTGTTCTACATCTCTGCAAAGCAAGAGTGTATAGTTTGGTGTAGTTTGATTGTCTGGATGTTTTCTTTCATTTTCATACTAGATGACAACAAGTTGACAACATTAACTCCTTTGTTTTTTCATTGTTAAACAAGTCTCGTTTGATTTAATAGTATTTACTTTCATGTACCAATTATGAACAATGTCAATTGATATTTTAAAAGGGCTGTGTTTTCATGATCAAAGCTGGCCTGTGGCTGTACATGGAATTATGAACTTTCACCCAGTTATTATTTTTTTTTTATGCAAGTCGCCAGACACACAAGGCCTGAAGGCCACTTCAAGGTGTGGGCTACGATCAACTGTTTTTTCCAGGGGCCGTTGCCACCTACTCCTGGGGCTGAAACAGGGTTACCCCCTTTACAGTCCATACGGATGTAGGCTTGGGTATCATCCATCAGAAGCCTGGCTGGTAGAGCAGAAAGCACTACCTCCCCAACTTTACGAAGCAATCATGGTTAAGTGTCTTGCTTCAGGACACAAGTGTCACGCCCGGGACTCGAACCCACACTCTGCTGATCAGAAACACCAGAGCTTGAATCCGGTGCTCTTAACCGCTAGGCCATGACATGCCCTCCCTCCGTATCATATCTGTGGAGAGCATGCAATGGGGTGAGAGGTCATAATTCCATGTACAGCAACCGGCCTGCTTTGATTATGACGACGCAGCCCCTTAACATGTGAAATACAAAACTGAAGAACCTGTAAATGTATAACATCCACAACAAAAAGTAAAAATTGGCTAATTTCATCCATGACTCATAGATGTACTGAAATGTCCATGTAGCGATGCATAACAGATTGACTCATGAATAATGCATTATTTACTGATGATGTCATTGTTAATTCATCCAATCCGTTAACTCCAAGCAGGTTATGAATAGCTTTCTAGAAGGGAGGGTGAGCAATTGCATGGAGTGGGTGTAATTTGTGCCAACTGCCGCTTTTAGTCAAAATTCTATCTTTTTTTCTTCAAAATTTTGCTTCCTGTCTGCTTTCTCTCCCAAGCGAGCTCCCTGTATTGTCATCAAATTACATGTGTGCGACGCCCTCAGGTCAACCTGTGTTTTGTTTGCGCTGCGACAACTTTCGGGATCAAGCAGAAAATTAATGCTCAGGTCACTATCTGAGAAATCATGAGAATGTTGTGGAACAAACGCCACCCCCAACAACACCATGCTCATGTAACCCATGATCGAAGACCGGTTGCTAAAGCACATTCTGCGATTATAACCGTATACGTGTTGGTGCGCAAGCTAACGCTGGCGCTAATAATGCAACCAAAAGATACGGTACTCCATGTAAAATCTTTTGACTGATTCCCACCTGTTGGGAACACCTCGCAGAAGTAGGAAATGTTCTACTCTTGTGACAGTTGCTTTTTTTTCTAACGGCGGCTGAGTGATGCCGATCGTCTTAACATCATCTTAGTTATACTTAGGTCATAAACAATCACATCTGATATGTTCCTGACGGTCTTAGCGCAGGCGCAGAATCAAGTCAGAAGTCACTCGCTGTTTGTTTTTGTTTCATCGCAAGGTTGACCTGGGGGCATCTTTCAGCATTCTCCATTTCATTTCTATGGTTTACTCTCAATAAACTAGATTCAGCAGAATTGACTGCATGCATTTTGGTGACCATTGAAGCAAATTTTCATCACCAGCATTTATTCATTTTTAGAATTTTAGGAATTTTTTTTGCATGAATACATTGTACATGATTTTTTGAGCTTAGCAGTTTTTGTGATTAACACTAACAGCTTTATGAACGGTTACCAATTTTTCTAATTAAAATCTACCAGTATGTACAAGTACATGTACATATGTACAAGCAGCTCTATGACTTTTACATACCATATGCACATGGCTTCACTTGAGTAGGGCGCCCTCGGCTAGAGGTGAAAGAAGGTTGCTCATTGGCCCATCATTGCGCCACCTACCCTCTCACTCACTCTACTGCATAGATATCTTGGGTCTGGCGCAGCTGGGGTCTGCGCGCTGATCTCCTACATTCGCGGTTAGTAGCTAGGTACCAGAGTCTATCAAACTTGCTTTGTGGACCCAGTTGCTCGATCCAAGATGTCCTCTGGCAGCCTCTAGGTCTTGACCAGCCAGGTGCCGGAGGGATTCTGCCTCTGTAAGTAATGGCCATGTTTAGTGCCTTCTTTCCCGGGGTCATCATGTCATCAAGGCAGCAGTTTTACCTCTGAGACGGCATGGTCATGATGACGTCAATGTCTGTTTAAGTTGAGCTTTAAAGCTCTGAAGATTTCAACTTGAAAGTAGTTTTCGGCTTTAACAGTGTGGTATGCCTGTATGCTGGATGGTAGATAATGGTACATGATCATACTGCATGGCTTATACATAGATAGGTTGCAATATGACTTAAATCGGCCATCTTTACAGGCATTTTGGAACACTTGGTCATGCGTTTCACGTGAGAACGGCATGCTGTATGTGAAGTTTCACAAAACTCTTTGCATGATTGGTTAGTGAACAACGCAGATGCGTTAATAATCTGAGCCCTGGACTTGCCTGCAAGCCAAAATGTAATTTGCCCGTAAAGATGGCGTCTATTGAGAACTATCCATAGTTACTTGACATCTAGAACTGCCAATCCGTAGAGCTGTGCATGATTAAATGGGCATGCATAGCCCTCGTCAAGGCCTGCATGGCTTAGACAAGGCTGTGTAGATGCGAAGCGGCGGGAGTGGCATGGGGGAATGGCAAAGCCATGTGGGTTTGTCCAACTTGATTTGGGGTTGTTGTTTTGTTGTTGTTGAATCATTCAAAAAGAATCAAACATAAGTTATTCATTATTTTTACAGAAAAGTAAAGTGCTGAAAGGTTGACCAATCACAATGCTTAATAGGTTAATGTGCTGACCCCATCGCTTATTATTGGTTTGGATTTTTGCTAATCCGGGAGGGTAGCAAAATTCAAGAAATTAAAATAAAAACATTTTGGTAAAGGCTTCTGTGGCTTCGCCACTCGCATGGTCTCCGGTTCCAGTCGCTTTGTGACTACATGTACACAGCTGTCTATCCAATGAAGGCCTTGACGGAAGGCTAGGGCATGTGTTGCAGTTCATCTTAAATATTTCTGCATCAACAATTGTGCCTTGTAAAGTTACTCGTTAGACTCATCTTTTGAACACCAGAGCTACAGATGTGGTATGCCTGTACTTTTGTACTTTGCACATCTTGTGGTCTTTGTTGCAAACTCTGAAGTCCCAACGCTCCCCCTGCCCTGTCCTCCTCCGTCTCTTTGTCTTGATGCTGACGTCAGACTTGCAAATAGACTAAACTGTTTCCCTTTGGGTTCACAGGATCTGATTGAGCTTCAAGAGTTACTGGAGACCGCTGTCGTCAACTTCACTGTCCTCCCTGAGTGAGTATTTAATACCTTTTCTAAAGAACATTGGATTTAGGAAGAGTCAAGTCCGTCGCTGCCCCTCTCTTACCTGCTAATTCTTGCAATTGTATTAATCCCTTGGCCGAAGGTCTCAATCAATGTTTTTTACGTATGCGTTCCACAGCGCCCTCATGAGCCCATACCTTGGAAGAGGAAATTCAGGTTCATATTCTAGTTTTTCACAAAGTGGAACCAACCTGTGAAAAGTGTTACAGGGTTCTCCCCATTTCTAACATGTTAGAGACATCTGCTGTAAAATGCAGGGGTCCTGGGTTCGAATTCTACCCATCTAGTCTGAGCATTGTCCATGCAGGACTCAGCAAATCACAGTGCGCATCACCTGTTGATGTCAGGGTTAAAATCAAATGCTAATTCCATGACTGTTTTATTTCAGATGCCGTCATGAGCTTCGCAACCTGAAGCTAGTCTGGGAGACTGTAAACACAATCCATGGTCAACAAGAGGAATGGAAGCAGCAATCGTGGCAGAAGATGAACACCAAGTACCTGAGAGAGGTCTCCAACAGCCAGCTGGAGCAAGTCAAGGGGCTACCCGAGGAGGCCCACTACTGGGATGTCTATCTGGGGCTGGAGGACAGCATCTTGATCATACAGGTAGGATCCAATGATTGTATAAGGTGGTGTCCGAATTGGCGGCTATGGCTGCGGCTACAGCTATGGCTACGGCTAGATCGCTGCGCCATCATGTATTGAAGAATAGGACGTTGTTAGAAAACCCTTAGCAACAGTCGTGTCTTTAGTCATTGCCCCCAATTCAGACACGGCCTGATTTACATAGCCTTGATTGCTAGCGCTATGTCAACTAGTCTTGATGCAAGACGTTTCTCGTTTACTTTTCACGCACAGCGCGGCTGGCCCGCTCATTCAAAGTATTAGCATAATTTATCACGGTCTGGTATCTGTATGTCTTTGGTGTGCCGTAGGCAGCGACGCGTGCTCCGACAATGGATGCATGCAAGTTACCAGGCTGGCCTGCTTATTATGCGGAGAGCGGTTTCCAGTTTTGCGCGTTCGTAGTATTTTGTTGACCCACACGTTGAATATGTATGTAAGGTCACATAACTCAATCATGCACACGGTCCAAGACATTTCTCGCGGGGCGGTTCATGGGCTAAGTCAGGTTAGTGTATACAGGCGGTTTGTGAGTAATACCATGGAACTATACCATATTTGTGGCGGGCAATATTGGTGAGTTGAATGAGCGGGTCGGCCGCGTTGTGCGTGAAAGGTAAACGAGAAACGTCTTGCACCAAGACTATATGTCAACATGAGTGATTCACAATATAGTGCGCCCTCTACCGTTCATCCAGTCTGTCTGTGAAAGGATTGCAGATTTCTAAGAACTTAGCTATGAAGTGTTTTATATCAAGGTTTATTTTTATATTCGAACCTTCTCCAGGCTTGTCTCCCATTGATTGAAGATCTTAGCAATCCAGCGATGCGCACCAGACACTGGAAGCAGCTTGTACGCGTCACTGGGGGCGCTCTTCTCATCGACAACGAGAACCTGAAGAGAATGACCTTAGGGCAGCTACTCCAACTTGGACTTCAGAGTGAGTTTCCTTTAAACACAAAAAATCCTGCAGCAAACCTAAAACACATACAAGAACAAACATAAAAGTAGAAACAAAAGGGTAATAGACCAATTGTCACGTCAGTCTACGAAGGGAGGTCATGAAGTTGAATATTGTAAACTTGACAATGTGCAAGAAAAAAAACCCAAACGTACTGATGACACAGATATATTCTTGACAACAATCAGGGGCTAATTTCATAGCGCTGCGTTACCGTAAGGACATTTTTGCATAATCTTTAGCGTATTTCACAGGTTTGCAAGAAAATTAGGCAGCCAGATTGCGCGTTCACAATGGATTTGCATTGTTACGTCATCCGTTTTCATTCAGTAAGCACCGGAAGGTTAGCATGCCTGTTTGTGTGCTTACGGTTAGCTGCGATATGAAATGGAAACTCGCTCAGTAAGCAAAAATTGACCGTTAAGCAGCTCAATGAAAATGGGCCCTGATTCATTACGAGATATTTGACAAAATTTAAAACATAGTGCAGTTCTTTTATCAAAGTGTAAAACAAAAAATGGTATTCATTATGCCCAATGCAAACTGTTAAATTATTTGAGCTTTTTTCATATCTATTTCCAAGATCATGTTGATGAGGTCCGAGCTATCGTCCAGCGTGCCGTCAAGGACGTGACCATCGAGAGCGCCCTCAAGACCTATGAGGAGATTTGGCTGAGTAAGATCTTTGAGCTGAGGCCGCATGTCCGGGTGATTGGTGGAGCAGCAAGCGAGAAACAAGACAAGGAGGTTGGTCCAAAGTTTATTATTATTTTTTTGATTAATTAGGAGAGACTTCCTTCCTTCGCCAGGTGTGGACAGGTACTTACCTTGTCCATCATGAGCTCATTTTCTACAGGTCAGTGGACACAGCTAAGAGAATAATCTTGCTGCTAGGCAGAGTCAAGCGCAATTAAAGGAACCCTTTTTTACTCCCAGCTAATCCCCTTATTAACTTCCCAAACTTCCTGGCCTGACAATGGGCACCCAAGATGAGCTGTTTTAATCTCCAGATTATCCTTATGATGACCAGAATCATTTAGAAAACCAGTTTAGGAATCGGTATAATTAGAAAAGAGTGAATCACAAATCAATCTTTCGGTGATAAAATTAAAAGATACTTGAAAAATTCCTTATCCATAAACTGTAAAGGTTATGCTGCAAACCATACCCCAACACCACAGACAATTATTCTTTCTGCTACAAAATTTCATCGTTGTGTTTTTATTACTTCTTGCATTTCCAGGAAACAGACACAAAGAGCGAGTATTCCCAGAGTGATGCTGGTACCGTGAAGGGCGGGGCCACCTCCGGACGCCGCGCCCAGAGCAGGATGTCATCATTTACCATTGGGACGGCAGGCAGAGCCAAACGGGCTAGCGTGTCCTCCCTCCCTGCCTCTCTGCTCAACCTTGGAGAGGTCAGTTTTTATTTCACCATCACCACCAATCCCCTCATGCACCTTCTCAAAACTATTCCTGGTAACTTGAGGATAGATTTCTCCACAGTTGATTTTCCCACCCACAAGATATCCCCAAGCAGTCCAATTGTATTGTGGATAAGTTTGAGGGGAAAGTATTGCTACAAGACCAGGCAATTTTTTTACAAGATGACTAAACCAAAGACCTTGAGATTCTTATCTACTGGAAACCTGTGGGTTGTCCAGATTGGGCACTTTCACTAAATTCACAGAAGTACTGAGACTAAAGTGTGTAAAAAGCCAAGTCTCAAGAATATTGCCAAGTTCTTATGAGATCTCATCAGTTGGCCAAACTACAGATTGCTCAGTCTTCCCCTTGTTTATTTACCCAACATGGAACAATTATTCAGAATTGTTTTTGTTGGTGCATTTTGTGTTTAATCTCATAATTGAGTACAGTTTTTAAATAAGAAGGTTAAAGAAAGAAGGTCGAAAAATAATGTCATTTAATAGCTTTACTCCTTACTCTTTGCTCCCCATTTTGGTTCAAGAGAGTCATGGAAAAGTCAAGGACAATTTTGGGGAAAATTCAGGGAAAAATCTAGAAAGGTTTTTGGGAAAAGTCATGCTAAAGTCAACAGCAAACCATGGGAAAAAAGTCAAGGAATATTTGTGGAAAAGTCAAGGAAAAGTTATGGGATATTTGTGGAGAACTTGTAGAAAAGTCAAGGAAAATTTTTGGTGAAGTCATAGAAAAGTTGAGGAAATTTTTGAAAAAGTGATGGAAATGTCAAGGAAAATTCATGGGAAATGTCAAGAAATCTCATTTCAAAATTTCTGCTGAATTCCTGTCTATGAGCCCTTTGTTTGCATTTGAACTGCCCTCTATTGAAATCTTCCCAGTGGTATTTGTGTTTTGCTTAAATTTGGTCAGGAGTGACACGAAAGGTATAATTTAAAAATGGTCTGACCCTGACATCACTCTTTAACCAAATTTATGTAAATCACCATGCGTGCGCAAACCCTCGTCGGGCAGAAATAATTTTGGTTTTGCCTTGACGTCAGAAGGCACACTCTCTTTGATGTCTGCCTTTTCAGTTTTCTTTTGGGGTGTTTGTTTTTTTTCTCAAAATAAATTAGCCTTCGAGAAAGACTCTGCTAGGGTCGAAACGTCAGGCCACTAACTATTTTTTTGCAAAATAAATTAAAGTACATGTATCTTTGCATCTTGCAAATCTACTCTTTCATTTCCACAAAAGGACACCGATCTGATTCTTGAGATCTATGTAAGTATTACTGCAAAAAGAATCTGCTGTTTTTTTGAGATGTAAATTCCATGAAATCTGCTTCTCATTTTCATATCAAAAATGATCTTAGAAAGAAAACAAATTTCGGATTGACCAAAGAAAAATTGACTAGAATGGGATTTGAACCTAGGACGTTTGGGTTAACATGCCGGTGTTCCGCCAACTGAGCTATCTAGTCCTAATGTTGGTGGTCTCTCTTTTTTGTCAAAGTCTTTGTTTGGGGTTCTTTGTGGCTTATACTTGATTAAAAAAAAATAAAATTTTTTTTGTTAATGACATGAAATTTACACCTTAAGAATGTTTTGCATGCATCTCACTGACCGCAATAGCACTAGCCACTGTTTGTTTGTTTATTTGTTTGTCTGTTTGTTTGTCTGTAATTATTAACTGCTGATTGGCTCTCCTAGTACCCGCCAACACATTCTTGCATGTGGAACCCTCCTTACCTTTTTAGTTGGGATCGTGGTGTAGTATATTTCCAAAATCTATTGGAACAGGGCTCAAATTTTTGGGACAAACATTTACAGGACTGCAGGATTTGTAGCTAACAATTTTACCGATCAAGAAACAAAATGAGAACAAAACCTTCAACACAGTTAAATGGCTGTTAATATAGGATTGGACCTGCTTCTAGCTACCGGGCAAGCTTGGTGGTCTAGTGGTAAAGATATCTGGGGCCTCATTCATGGCCCTGCTGAACTCAGATTCCTGCGCTTACAGCTCCTTATACATGTTCCAAAGCAAGTGATTCTATGGGCTGTAAGCACTGAATTCAAAGCAGAGCCATCAAATTGCCACCCAGCTCTTGAATTTCTAAGATGGTGGGTTCAAAATTCTACCTGAGTAATTTGCCCACGGAATTTTTTTTTCCACACAGGTATTCAATGCTCAACACACATTGGTGTTTGAGTAATAATACAAATAAACTGTTTTTTATTAAATTAAAGGTATTTACACAAAGAAAAACACAAGACCTGTTTGGTTGTGAGTGTACTGGCTTGATGCTAAAATCACTGGCCTCGGGCCTGCAGTCCAGTGTAAGTTTTGAGCCCTGTTGGTACCCTGCCCCCCTCCCCATCCCTCTAGTCTCTTTGCCTTCCACAGGCCCCTCTTTTGTCCATTTCATAATATGGAAATTCAGTATGTGTGACTCACAATACAGTAGTGCGCCCTCTCTAGTTACCCCACGTTTGGCCATTTTTTCCAAATAGCAGACAAATAAATGCTCTTGGGAACTTGGAAATGGCTGACATAAATATGAAAACAATCAACAGTCTTTTAAACAAAAACACAACATCTTATTCTATAAACTTTACAGAGAAATATTCAGGAATTTTACTAGGGTCACACAGTTGGGCACTGCACCACGACCAAAAACTTGTTAACTTTTTTCCCAATGATGCACAGCAAAAATGGCCTCACTTCCTTGGCAAACTGTAGAGGGCGCAATGTATTGTGGATTACCCGTATTGCAATTGAAGTAATTTTAAAGCTGTATGTATGTGTATATTCTGGGTTTCTTGCTGGCTAGAGATCAATCTTTTCCCATCCCGCATGCTTGTACCTACCTGCCCTTCTTGACTCATATGCATGACTTGTAAACACACTAAAATGAATGGCGTAGTACGGTAGCTAGGTGTTGGGATTCTGCCTTTGGTGATGCAAGCATAGAATTTGGCACACAGAGTATGTCATGAGAAAGATATATGACTATAGGGCCATCGCAGATTAGTCCTTTGAAAAAATGAAGGTCGAAAAACAAGAAATGGCCATTTTGAAAATTGCTTGTTTGTTCTACCTGTCTGCGATAATTAGCCAAATATCTTTCTGTGTGCCAAATTCCATGCTTGTATCAGGAAAGGCACAATTCCACTAAATGTTTCCCCTGTCTGCCCAACTAGCAAGGGGAGAAGGTTGGTCAAACTTTAGAAGACTACATGTAGTTTCCTCTCCTGGGCACTTTGCTGAACCCCCCCCCCCCCCCCCCCCGGGCCCATTTCATAAAGCTGTTTAAGGGTGTGCACTACATTGGCATAATAATTTATGAATGTTTACAGACCTGTACACTTGCACGGTATAAGGTTGGTCATGGTAGAGAACTTCTCTTGAGTTAGCTTTGCTTGAAATGCTGTAGTTTTTGAGAAACAAGTAAAACACTTAGCTTTTATCTTGCCAGTCCAAAACACACTGTTTGAAAACAGTGAAAACATATAAAGGGTTTCTGCAATACACAATTTTCCTGTGATTAGGAGTTTAATCTGGTTTACCAGCTTTATGGAATGTGGGCCTCTTTCCTACCCAAATGACTTTTATAAATGGAACATGGTAGATCTTAGATGCCCATGGCCAGAACTAACCAGGGTTGCTAGTACCATGCCTTTCTTGTCCAGCGATTGTTGCACGCAGGTTTGGCACTGGTGTACCCACTTTCACTCTGCCCACTGTATTAGGCTTTTTACCCTGTGTTGGGTTAATGAGATCATTGCATAGATTGATTCAGTGTGGAGTATCATACTGCCAATGTTATCACAAAGTGGTCAATCTGCCCCAGAACCCAAATTCCATCTTTGAAGAAGAAGAAAACGTTACATTTCAAGTCAAATAATTTTTTAAACTGCTGTTTTGAAGTCTGCTAGCTTTTCCTTCTGTAAATTGAACTGCCAAAATAAAGCCAACGTCTTCAATTAAACAACATCGTCAACATTTTTCAAAACTATTGTGTTTTATTATTTATACTCGGCATGAAAATATTAACAGCAATGAATGTATTAAAAAATACAATCAACCATTTTAAACACTATTATAGATGGATTTGCCACTTTGTGAAAACATAGATATAATAGTGAAGATTGTCATTGGGAATGCGCTACATTTTTCTTAACAAAGCCGGGCAATTGTTCACTTGCATTTGGTTTTAGCCTCACATGTCTGTTAGATATTTATTTTTACAATTTCTTAAGATTGGTGCTGTAAAACGGTACCACCCAGGAGGCTCAAGGGGCTCAAGTAACGCCCAGGAGGCTCAAGGGGTTCAAGTAACGCCCAGGAGGCTCAAGGGGCTCAAGTAACGCCCAGGAGGCTCAAGGGGCTCAAGTAACGCCCAGGAGGCTCAAGGGGCTCAAGTAACGCCCAGGAGGCTCAAGGGGCTCAAGTAACGCCCAGGAGGCTCAAGGGGCTCAAGTAACGCCCAGGAGGCTCAAGGGGCTCAAGTAACGCCCAGGAGGCTCAAGGGGCTCAAGTAACGCCCAGGAGGCTCAAGGGGCTCAAGTAACGCCCAGGAGGCTCAAGGGGCTCAAGTAACGCCCAGGAGGCTCAAGGGGCTCAAGTAACGCCCAGGAGGCTCAAGGGGCTCAAGTAACGCCCAGGAGGCTCAAGGGGCTCAAGTAACGCCCAGGAGGCTCAAGGGGCTCAAGTAACGCCCAGGAGGCTCAAGGGGCTCAAGTAACGCCCAGGAGGCTCAAGGGGCTCAAGTAACGCCCAGGAGGCTCAAGGGGCTCAAGTAACGCCCAGGAGGCTCAAGGGGCTCAAGTAACGCCCAGGAGGCTCAAGGGGCTCAAGTAACGCCCAGGAGGCTCAAGGGGCTCAAGTAACGCCCAGGAGGCTCAAGGGGCTCAAGTAATGCCCAGGAGGCTCAAGGGGTTCAAGTAATACCTAGGAGGCTCAAGGGAGGTTTCTTCCTCTAGACTAACGGGAGACTGGGCCTTCTATCACTGTTCCGTTTTGTTATGTTTCAAAGTAAATATTTCATGTTGCTCTCGGATAATTTGAGGTGCAAAGCCTTTGTATAATAGCAAAGTGAAGATTTAGCACTCACACAATTAAACATAGAGCCATTTACTTCTCAACCGCAGCACAGAAATTCACAAGATTAAGAAATTTATAGCGAGTACTCCCTCTAGTTCTATTATATAACTCTATGGTCTTAACAAGTACATCATCAGGGACACAATCAGGCTCATACATGACCCCCCCCCCCCCTCCTTTTATCTTTCAGGACTCTGGGACTATCTTCCTCCTCCATGAGACAGACCCTATCTTCACGGAGCTGGAATCCCACCAGGTGGCGCTGCAGAGCATGCAGGGAAGCAGTGCCGCTGGCTCCTTCCTGGACGAGGTCACCAAGTGGCAGAAAAGGTTGCAGACCATCGAGGCTGTGCTATCCACATGGCTGGAGGTGCAGGAGAAATGGGTGGAACTCGAAGAGGTATGTTTTGACAACAATTCAAGTAATAGTGCTCCATCAGTAAACAAAATGTATGCAACCATGTATAAACTCTCTCTTTTGGGAGAAGTGTTTGCTCTGAGAAGAGTTTCTAAGGTCTCAACGTTTCAAACAGTATACTCTGCCTGTCTCTGCTCGTCTTCAGAAGCTGAGCAGAGAATATTGTTCAAAACGTCAAGACTACAACGGTTCTTCTCAGAACCGACACTTCTCCCTAAAGAGATTTCATACTTGGTAAACCTGCAAGTTTGCTATTTATGGTAACAACTTCGTTTCTTTCACACAATTTTGGTAGCCCAGTGATACACCTTTGTTCCCTATGGCCCCATCCAGTTTATTTGAGCCTCTCGCCCTCTCTCTTTATCCTGACGTATTGATTGACCGGAATTAATCAGTTGTTTTCTAAAGCTCAAAGTCATCAACACCATCAGCCCAATGAGTTAAAAGCTCTCCTCGACTTAAAACGAAGGAATGGTTCAAAACTTGACATTACGAGAAAGCCAAAGGAAGAGGCTAGAATAAAACATCCTTTTCCCCTGACAACGTACACCTGTTATCTCCATGTAATTCCTTTTTCAAACAGTATACTTAATTGGATCATGCACAAACCGGTAGGGCTGCTGACTGCCCTAGGCAGATTAACTGCTCATCCATTAAGTTTTATGACCCAAGTAATTCAATGTAAACACACCCACTGGTGAAAAAGATGTACAGTTTAAGAGTTTTTCGTGGCAAAACTCTGGAAAAATTTTAATGGAGCTTTCCTGTAAAGGAATTATAGCTTTTTCGAGTTCAGAAGATATTTTTATCATTTGCCTGTCTCAGATCTTCAGCGGCACTGATGTGAAAACTTCACTGAACCATGAAGCGGGATTATTCAACTCCGCTAACCGGGACTTCCGTCTCCTCATGAGAGCATCGGAAAAGAATCCGAACGTCTTGCAGTGCTGTCAAAGAAGAGGTGCGTACAATTTCTTTCAAGACCTTGGGCAAAAGTTGCTCTAAAAAAAGGTCCGCCATTTTGTGGAGCCAAAAATTTGGTTGTACATAATGGCAGTCCGTACTATTTCACAAAGTAAAAGGAAAACCACACAATTTTGAAGTATATTTGTGTGAATCATTATATTTTCCTATTAGCTCGATTAAAGAAAGTGGCTAGAATAAAACATGCTTTTCATTTGACAACTAACACCTGTTATCTCCATGTAATTCCTTTTCCAAACAGTTGACTTAATTAGATCATGCACAAATCAGTAGGGCTGCTGACTGCCCCAGGCAGATTAACTCCTCATCCGTTAAGTTTAATGACCCAACTAATTCATTGTTAACACACCCACTGGTGAAAAGAATGTATAGGTTCCGAGTTTTTCTGGCGAAACTCCGAAAATTTTTAATGGAGCTTTCCCGTAATGGCCTTCTTTTTTTGTTCCAACCTAAGGCATTCTAAACATCCTGGAGAAGATGAATACCAACTTGGAGCTGTGCCGTCGTTCTCTCATCCAGTACCTAGAGAAGCGGAGACAACGATTCCCACGTTTCTACTTCCTGTCCATGGAAGATGTTCTTCATATCGTCTGCAATGGTCAGTTACCACAGTAAAACTAGTTTATATAAATACCCTATTTTCTTGCAGATAAGACACGGCTTGACTTTCGAAGGCCCGGAATAAATCACTGTGTTTTATCTAACGATGCGTAATTCGTCAGGCTTTTATAATACCACCTGGCTATATTTCGATGGCGTGTCGTGGCCGAGTGGATAAGATCACTGGACTCAAGCTCTGGTGTTTCTGATCAGCAGAGTGTGGGTTCGAGCCCCGGTCGTGACACCTGTGTCCTTAAGCAAGACACTTAACCATGATTGCTTCGTCCTTCGGATGGGACGTAAAGCCGTTGGTCCCGTGTGTTGTGTAACGCACGAAAAAGAACCCAGTGCACTTATCGAAAAGAGAAGGGGTCCGCCCCGGTGTTCCTGGTTTGATCGGCTGCATATTGCGCCCCAGCACCTTGTAAACCATTACAAGGTGCTATGTAAAGGAGTAGGTCTCATACTTCAAACGTAGCCCCAAATACCTTGCAGGAAAATACTGAATGTTAAGCGCTTAGAGGCTGGCCTGCAGTAGGCGCTATACAAATACAATATATTATTATTATTATTATGTATCCATGTAGATTGGGGCAATTGCGATAGTCGAGTAATAAAGAATAAAGTCTAGAACAGAGTCTACCAATAGAATGGTTGTTTGGTCAAATAATTAACAAGACTTACTTTAATCAGTAGTTTTGAATGTACGTAATCATAAACATCTAAAAAAAAAAGTCTTCATCCAATGGCATGTTTTAAAAAGTAGTTAATCCAAAATCACCTCCTACAAATGACATCACCTTTGCTCAAAAGACCCGGCTGTCACATTAGAGTCACACTCTCGTGGAATATGCAGCCTATTACAGTCTATGGGAAAACATCAAGGCTTTGGGGTTTTCATAAGAAAAACAAGCGGAAGTATTTAACCTGTCAATTTGCGCTGAGCACCCTACTGTACGCCCACCCAGCTTGCCCAGTGTGGATAGCCTACTTCGGGAGACCTGCAGCTGTTGCGATAATTAATTTCTAGGGTACTGGCACTGCTAAATAACCCTTTTTAAAAGTAAAGTTAAGAATGAAATAGGTCGCACTTTTCACGAGAGTGTGTCTCTAATGAGACAAGCATTCTACCACTTAAACGATCATTGCATCATTGACCCGCCAAACTGTATAGTAGCACAGTCAGTACAAGGGAGTAAACATCAAACTTGGACATGAATGTTGTCACATTTGTCCGAGATCTGGGTACTAAGCTTATGTTTGTAGCCTTTATACCCTAGGTCATTTTTGCTGGTAAGCAGTTTGCAACAAGTAATTCCCCTTTTTTCACTGTGACGAGTTTTGATTTACTTTCCAGGGTATGATCTGAACCAAGTCAACCTGTACCTACCCAAGCTCTTTGAGAATCTTGGACGTCTGGACTACGAAGAAAACCAATCGGAGGCAGCAGAGTGTACCTTCAATATTACTGGACTCATTAGTAACATGGGAGAGAAGATGTCTCTGAAACAGGTAAGAGTAACTCATCCACAAGACAGTGTCTCTGTACTCGGTTTTAGGTTGGCCCAATGTTATGGTTCTGCTCTCCGCCGAATGACCTCCAAACCTTCCAGATCACTCCAAAACCGCAAGTTTGTTCATACTACATTTAATCAACCAGTCAAACCGCAGAGTGCTCAGTGAGGTGCATTGGCATAGGGCATGTCTATTGTGCATTGGAGAACTGTGTGCCTTTCAGCGATAAAAACAAGCCTCTCGTAGAAATACAGTCCGATGGAAATCCAACAAAAATTTGACATGGAGGAATTGTTATCTGGCTACCTATCCTGGATAATTATAACAAGACCCCTAAACATATCCCAACAAACTGTGTACTGTTGGCAATGGTTGGAAAGAGCACCTCGTTCTCTGCGAAAAATATTTTGCCATGTTTCCCATCTCAGTAGTAGTGAGAGATACTAACTTCTTGTAAACCTGCAAGTTTTCCCGTAGTCAGGCGCTAACAGTAATTATGTGTTCTACGGGAAATCCTGTAGTTAGGCAGATATGGGTTAAACCATATACCCGCCCTCCTTCTTTTAACAGATTATCTCATGCGACGGTCCGATCGAGAACTGGTTATCCAATCTCCTTCCCATGGTGAGATTATCCCTTCAGACTCAGCTCACTTCAGCCCTGGGAAATGAGTCTCTGGAACCACCAGGAACCCCTCGCAGAGGGGAAAGAGAAATCCACAGTGCAGGGGCCAGGAGAGTGACTGTGGGTAAAGATGAAAGAAAAGGTAACACTAGTTTTTAACTTGCAATTTAGGTACTTCAGTTTCTAACTTGCATTTTTAATAGCTGAACCAAGTTTCTAGCTGCATTTTAGGTAACTTCAGTTTCTAGCTTGCACTTTAGCTGAACCAAGTTTCTATTAATAGGTAGCTTCAGTTTCTAGCTTGCATTTTAGCTGAACCGAGTTTCTACATGTAGCTTGCACTTTAGCTGAACCAAGTTTCTAGCTGCATTTTAGGTAACTTCAGTTTCTAGCTAGAACTTTAGCTGAACCAAGTTTCTATTAATAGGTAACTTCAGTTTCTAGCTTGCATTTTAGCTGAACCGAGTTTCTACATGTAGCTTGCACTTTAGCTGAACCAAGTTTCTTGCTGCATTTTAGGTAACTTCAGTTTCTAGCTTGCACTTTAGCTGAACCAAGTTTCTTGCTGCATTTTAGGTAGCTTCAGTTTTTCTAGCTTGCATTTTAGTTATCATAGTTTGTAGCTTGCACTTGAGGCAACATCAGTTTCTAGCCCATTCAAAAGTCCACATTCCTCTGTAGGTACGGCAAGGAGTCGAGCTGGCAGTCGCACAAGCAACCGTAATCACCGTCCAAGCACCCGCGACTCGCAGGATAGTCGGGGGCACGGGTACGACGGTCGCCACGGCCCGCAGTCCTGGATGCTTGACCATGTGACTGAGGTGGTGTACCTGGCCACGCAGATTCAGATCACCGAGCAGACCGAGAAGTGTCTCAAGATGCTGGAGGGAGGTGACAGGGATTCCATGAAGGTAAACTGGTTGTTGTGATGGAGTCAGCAAAATAAAACAGAAGAGATAGATCAGCTTAGCTGCCATTAAGCTGCCGTCGGGAAAATGTTTCTAAACCAAGCAGTTGTGCACCAAGTATTTGAAAAATCACAAGCAATGTGGGTCATTCCATGAACATAGGACATAGGACACCAGGGCAAGTTGAAGCATAATTCCAGTTAGCTGTTCAAGTAAATAAATGTAGATGCACAACCCTACACTATAACAGTCTTTTTGTCAGGTGATCTTCGTTTACTAAGCAAGATTCAGTTGTGCTCCGTTTTGAACGACTTCATGGGTTTTTATTCCTCTCATCTTTGCCATTTTGTCTGAGTAGGAAACAGTTGATAAAGTCAAAGCAAGCATCCAGGCAGCTGTGATTATGCTTAAAGGAGTTGAGGATGAAAACGAGCGACGACTCCGACTAGAGAAGGAAAAAAGAAAGAAGGAAGGTAGGTCATAGGTCATCAGCCATTCCAAATAAAATATACTCGAAAAAAGTAAACATGAACATGAGAATTTTTGACTTTTTACAGGTTCATATCTGTATAAATCAGAATGACATTATAATGTAAAAAAGACCTATAGAAATAAATATTGGGGGGGGTGGGGTTCAAACCTGCTAAATAATATTTTTCTGACAAAATCCACGTAAGAAAATTACTTTCCAAACAATTACTTTGGAAAACACTTTTGAACACTAAGTCCTTTAAAATTTGCAAAATCAATTTCATGGAATCTTCTGAAATTTTGATACGCCAGAATCCATGTTCCTTTTTTGCCAAAGAATTACTTTGGAGAACACTTTTGAACACCAGGTCCTCCAAGATTTGTAAAAGTAATTTCATGAAATCTATAGAAATTGTGAAATGCCGGGTAAGAGTTGATTTGATCTTTTGTCTCTTGTCCCAATCTTCAATTCTAGCCGCAGCCATGAAGGAAGCTGAGCAGACCAGTGTCATGGACACCGGTACAGTGGTCTCCCACACCGGCCGCCAGAGCTCCCAGTCCCACAAGAACTCCCAGTGGAGTCTGAACAACGAGATGCCTGGTGGCCCTCCAGCCGGTAACCAACCAACCATCGCAGAGGAAGGAAGCACCCTGTCTGGACAGCAGGGGGATACTGGAGAAGGTGTGGAAACAGGTAAGGACTAAGGGAAGTCTATATTTCTACATTTCTGGACCGACTGCCAAACTGAGAGTGATACATCAGGGCCCAAATCTTAGAGTTGCTTAAACAGGGAATATTGCTTAACAATTTTCTGCTTAGCAAAAGTAAGCAGGATACCAGTCATAGATGGTTCATGTGGCATGGTATTTTGGCTGGTAACATTATTCTGGTAAGCATAACGGTATTGTGCTTAGCAACTTTTTTTGCTTAAGCAACTCTATGAAATTGAAACCTGATGGCAGTACACCTATTGAATTATTTCATTGTTAATGTATTTCTGAGCATCTACACAATTTTGAGAACAATATATTTACCTTGAAGGCGTTCCATTTAAAAAGCGTGTGCGAATTAGGTAAACTTTTGTATTGTTCGCCAGAGTGGAATGCACCCCAGGTTAGTCTGCTGCCACCTAGTGTCCAAGAAAGTCCGCCGTAATTTTAAACAATAGCATCCCATGTACTCAGCATTGAGTTTGTTATAAGTGCCCACAAAACACGGTTACCAACATGGACACTCAACAGAATCTAATTTGCTTACCAAACAGTTACCCAAAAGCCCATGGACACTATGAAGGTCGTACTTCCTCCAGAGAGGCCAAAGGTCAAGGTCAAAGTTGAAGAGAAGATCGACAAGACCGAGCTGCAGCTGATGTTGTTCCCAGGGCAGATACAGAAGATCAGCAATCTAATCACCCTGCTGGCCCACCAGAGAGACCTCCTGCAAAGGTACGAGCTTAACGCTTTCAGCCCCAACGACAATTTTTTGTCTACTGTGCACTGTACCCTGTTTAAGCCCCAATGGCCACTTTAGTCTCCCAAGATAACACACAAAAAAACACTCTAGCCTGACCACAAAGGCCATTTGTTAAAAAGCTGTAGTTTTGTCCATGTTCACCCTTTATTCTCAAGCTTACCATCATTGGAAAGAAAAAGATCAGAACTTTCCAAAGACGGTAAAAAAATAGGGTTGTTATTATTACCATTTCCAGTGCTTTTTGCTAGTCAATGCAGCGACAAATGCGAAACACTGCAAAAAAATGGTTTGGCTGGCCAGTCAAAAAACAATTTGGGTACGGATTACAGATTGTGGACGAAGTCAGTTAAAGAATTTAAGCACTTTTCTTTTAGCTATTAAGGCTTTCTTTTTAAAATAAAGCTGTCAATTACCGTAATCTTCGGCATATAAGCTGCGGCTTATACGTTGATTTTGGCCCCCGAGAAAAACTTCTGCGGCCTATAAGTTGGGCGGCTTATAGCCGACGTGTTCTATCATGTCTATTGAAGAACAAAAACCAACGTACACTCGTAAGATCGTTTGTAAAATATTCTAGATGCAAAAAAACACTGCAAAACATGGCCTGTGTGATGTGACGGTAATAAATAAATATTTGGCTCCTGCCATTTGACACGGGGGTCTTGTATGAAATCAGCAAAATGGGAAGAATGGATACACACTTCGGTTCACATTGGTTGTTGAAATTCAACAACCAATGGATTATGCGCTATATGTCTTGGGTTGTATTGTCAAGTATTGTATCATTTTATTTGAATAGTATTTTTTCTAATTACAGACTGATCGACAAGCAAGATGAGATCAAAGGGTCCCTTCAGGATTCCTTTGAGTGGCGTTCACATCTCCGCTACGTCTGGAACGAATCCAACATGGCGCTGTCAGTCAAAGTAAGTTTGTGAACAGCGTGTTGTGGATGAGTGGATAAGAGCACTGGACTCAAGCTCTGGTGTTTCTGATCAGCAGAGTGTGGGTTGGAGTCTCGGTCATGACACTTGTGTCCTTAAGCAAGACACTTAACCATTATTGCTTCGTCCTTGGGATGGGACGTAAAGCCGTTGGTCCCTTCTGTTGTCTAATGCACACACAAAAATCAGTGCACTTATCAGAAAGAGAAGGGGTTCACCCCGGTGATCCTGGTTAGATTGGCAGCATATTGCGCCACAGCACCTTGTAAACCATTACATGCTGCTATGTAAAGGAGTAGGTCTCTTACTTCAAACGTAGCCCCACATACTTTGAGTGACGGATTTAATCGCTATAAGGAAGCCACCTTTATTAACATTAATATTAATCACTTTGTTTGAAGTTTATCAGTTTATAAATAACAAGGACTAACTGTAGGTACTTTTAAAGGAAGGGTCATAGATTGGTAAATACTCCAAAAAATAATGACCAAAAAACTTGGTAAGAAGCACTGCAGCTGTTGATACTATAAACTACTTTTAGAAAGGATTTCGTTTGAAGTAATATGGTTTTGATAATTTTTCACCCAAAAACATTTGAACCTGACAATCCATTCATGCATGAATCGTTTCTCAGATTTCTAAATTTTTAGTGTTGGTTCAGCTGCTAAAATACAGGATTCGAACTGCCTCTAGCTACCGGGCAAATGTGGTTGTCTATTGGTAAAACATCTTTTCTAGAAGGGCAAAGGTCTTAGGTTCAAATCCAACCTAGGTAAAATGCCTATGGATTTTTTTGAAATTTTCACAGGACTCTGGAAAGTACTGAGTATACAGTGCTTTACACACATCGGTGTAATATACAGAATGGTTTATTTACAAATTGTCATAAGCAGCCACATGCTGAATTGCAACAATTTACAATAAAAAGGTAAAAAATACAGAAATCCACAATACAACCCAAGACCTATAGTTCGTAATCTATTAGTTGTTGAATTTCAGTGCAGAAATCGAGATTTGAGTATTTAAAAAAAAACATGCAACTGGGTATTTCAATAACATGGGTATTGGTGTATGGGTAAAACCAAACAATATTCTGTATCCCCGATGCAAATTTAATATCTGCAGAACATGAGTCTATGAACTAAACTGCTTCACCTAAGCACAGTCATTAAGCCCCATACTAAAGCTGTCATCTTCTTTTTGTTTGCTTTTATTCTCAGATGCTGGACACAACGTTTGACTATGGGTTCGAGTACATGGGTTCAGGAAGCCGGCTTGTCTTGACCCCGATGACGGAGAGAGTGTTTCTTAGCATGGGCCAAGCCATCAAGGCACATATGGCTGCCTTATGTGTGGGACCATCGGTGAGTATTCACACAGTGCAGGGCCTGTTGAGGGCGCTAGAGACACTTCTGTTTGGGGATGAACAAATTCCATACAAATATTGGCCAGGGTAAAAACTTCCGAGGTGATCCTCGGCACATTCCATTTTCTAGAACGCTCTGGAATCACCAAGGGAGTCAGAGTTGTAACCATAGCACTTGAAGCAGTCAATATTTGTAAACCCTAGCACCAGTAAAAGCAGTCAATGTTTGTTTTGTAACACCCCATACATACATTGTGCCTAAGTACCATAAAGCTACTAATGCTATCGGTATTGTACACTAGTTGCTATGGGTGTAGTACATTGTTGCTATGGGTACAGTACATTGGTTGCCACGTGTATAGTACATTGTTTAATGAATGTATAGTCTGTCGCATTTGTGTGGCTTTCTAGTATTCAGACATATTATGTGATGCGCTTTTACACCCGGTTTACACAGGCGCTCCAGAGTCACGCTGAACCAAATTATTGAATTAATTACATAAAAAGTTAAACATCTGAAACAGTTGAGAGCGACTGGATGCGCTGGAAGTCAAAGACCAACTGTTGCAGCTGTTCGGAACAACTGTGGAGCATCTTGGTTTCAGCTGTCGATCTTATCATGAGCCAAACCTAATGTAATTGTTATGTTAAGTTCGCCTGTCTGAAACCAACATTTATTTGGGTCGACCTTGAGTGGCTCCTAATCTATATTGTTCGGCGCGACTCTAGAAGTCTGTCTGAACCGGGTGTTAACCTCTCAAAGGGTAGATTCCTTGTAAAGGGATGTTATAACATTTATTGTTAATGCAGACTTGGACAATTTGATTTATGTCTTCATTTTGTTCTTCATCATAGTGGAGTGGTCGGCTTGAGTTGGTGCAGGAAATGGGAAGGATCTTAGGCCAGCCTCTGTACCTCTTCAACTGCTCACACGCCACTGACTCCCAGATGCTTGGGGATATCTTCAGGGGACTTGCATCCACAGGTATCTTGCTGTCAAATTGTCTGTAATTATGTAGACATATGGTCCCCTAATAATTATATCAATCCAAAAATAAGTTAGTGGCCTGACGTTCCGACCCTAGCAGAGTTTTCTCGAAGGCTAAATGGCAACACAATACACATAAACAGGTACACTGTTGTAACCAAAGCGAGTGGAAAGAGATGACATTGATGAAAGCACACAGAAAAAGCAGAGGATGAACAAAGAGGAGGGTGACAAAGGGGGGTTTCTCTTTTCGCTTTTTTCTGATGGAAATATTTTAGATCAAGGACAAAATCTGATTATTAGCTGTTCCGACTTAGCAGTCGGAACAGGTTTTGTTTTTGTTGGAATTATTATTTTTATTATTATTATTCTTTGTTTCTGTCAAAATTGCCATAGCTTTTGTACACGATTTTGTACGAACTTAATCTCTAAAATAATAAAAATGGGAGACTTAATTCTTATATCGAACTGAAGCTTAGTACATGAAATTATGCTAAGAGTAATATTGTTCAAATTCTTCATTAATTAGCTGAGTTATAATGACATGAATATTTAATTAGGCAATCTTGTTCCCACCATATCTCAAGAAGTATATGTCTGATCCTCAAACTTTTTTCAAATATAGACTCGTCTTATTATGAAGCTACGCAGCGTGGCAAAAAATTCATAAAACGTCATCAATGACGTCATTTGTGGCGCGTTTTTGTTCTGTGTACAAAACACTTGGCGCTGAAAGGGCAAATGTTTTGACAGTCAAAAACACGATATTTTCAATTAAAATTACGAATTAGTTTCCTAAATTACATAAACTGTTTTGAAAAGTTAATTGCTTTTAATAAGAAATGTTCCTGGTCATTAAAACTAATCAAAGTAGAAAAATGTCCACGATAATTAACGATTCAGTGACAAATCGGACACCAATGGCTTGGAGACAAGGTTCCGTTCATCGACTAAAAATGTAGTCAGGATGCCCTGCGACACAGAGAAAAATGCACGCGAAATGCCGTAACGAAATAGCCGACTTCTGGGTACCAGTCGCTGCACACTATTTATACAAAAATATCGATCTATAGCGTATTGAAATGGTGGCTTGTGCATGTGTACATGTACGTCGTGATTCTGTTGCCCAGGGCGCTCGACGATTTTGTCCCGGGCGCTACATTTGAATATTTAACTAGTTAATCTTTGCAGCACCATATCTCAAGAAGTACACAGCCGATTTTCAAACTTTTATCAGTTATAGACTCCTTGGGCATTGGAGATTAGCTTTGGGAAAACGTGACCCAATGTTGACCTTTATTTAGGGGTCAACCGGAAGTGGGACCATATCTCAAGAACTACACAACCGATTTTCAAACATTTTTCAGTTATAGACTCCTTGGGCATTGGAGATTAGCTTTGGGAAACCGTGACCCAATGTTGACCTTTATTTAGGGGTCAACCAGAAGTGGGACCATATCTCAAGAACTACACAACCGATTTTCAAACTTTTTTCAGTTATAGACTCCTTGGGCACCAAAGATCAGCCTTGGGTAACCATGACCCCATGTTGACCTTTACTTCTGGGTCAACCGGAAGTGAGACCATATCTCAAGAACTACACAACCGATTTTCAAACTTTTTTCAGTTATAGACTCCTTGGCATTGGAGATTAGTTTTGGGAAATCGTGACCCAATGTTGACCTTTACTAAGGGTCAACCGGAAGTGGGACCAAATCTCAAGAACTACACAACCGATTTTCAAATTTTTTTCAGTTATAGACTCCTTGGGCACCAGAGATCAGCCTTGGGTAACCATGACCCCATGTTGACCTTTACTTCCGGGTCAACCGGAAGTGAGACCATATCTCAAGAACTACACAACCGATTTAAAAACGTTTTTCAGTTATAGACTCCTTGGCATTGGAGATTAGTTTTGGGAAATCGTGACCCAATGTTGACTTTTACTAGGGGTCAACCGGAAGTGGGACCATATCTCAAGAACTACACAACCGATTTTCAATTTCTTTTCAGTTATAGATCATTTGAGCATTAAAGATTGAACTTGGGTAACCCTGACCCCATGTTGACCTTTACTTCCGGGTCAACTGGAAGTGGGCCTATATCTCAATAATTACTTAGCCAATTTTCAATTTGTTTCAGTTATATACCCTTTAAGCATTGAATATTAAACTAGGGTTACCATGACCCCATGTTAACCTTTCCTTCCGGGTCAACCGGAAGTGGGATCATTACTCAAGAATAACACAACCCATTTTCAAATTTTTTTCAGTGATAGAGTCTTTGAGCATTGAAGATTAGCCTTGTTCTACCGTGACCCAATGTTGATCTTACTTCTAGGTCAACCGGAAGTGGGACCATATCTCAAGAACTATAGAGCCGATTTTCTTTGTTTTCAGTTATAAACCCTTTGAGCATTGAAGATAAGCCTTGGGTTACCGTAACCCCATGTTGACCTTTAATTCCGGGTCAACCGGAAATGGAACCATATCGTTCAATCTTGAACTTAGGCTCAGTTTAAATGTCTGGATCAATTAATCAAAGCACAACAAAACGGAACAGCTTTGTGTTTGTTAACAAACACTTAGTGTCTAGTTTCTTAGTTATTTTCTTGAGACATATATGGTCAATTTTTATGTTTCAAAGTTGCCTGCATAAAAGCTAGAATAAGCCATTTGCGTGTTAGATTTTAATGATGTCTGGAACAATTACATGCTTGATCACAAGTTATCACGTAAATTTGAATTCCCCAGACTATAGAGACAGTTGTTATGTCACATGATTCGGGGCAAGCTTTTACGTAAGAGACAGCAAACACCCGTACGCAATTCTGAATGAATGTGTGTGGCATAAAGGTACCAGGGTTTGCTCATCTTGAGGTTGCTATACAAAAGCTTGCCCCGAACCATTTGATATAGCAACTGTCTCTATAGTCTGAGGAATTCAAAAGTGAGCGTTGACTTGTGACTAAGCAAGTCATTGTACCAGACATTATTCAAATCTAATACGCAAATGGCTTCTTGTGTAAGCTTTGCTTTTACATAAAAGTTTTTAATTGATGAAAACAGGTGCATGGGTGTGCTTCAACAACCTAAGCCACATCCCAGCTCCAGTCCTCAGCATCTACTCCCAGCTCCTACAGAGTTTCCTAGATGCCCTCCGCATGGGAAAATCTGCCACCGTGTTCCCCTTCCAAACCGACGAGGTTGCCGTCAACGCCAACGGGGCCTGCTTCGCTACACTGGACAGCTCCATTTCAGTTCCGGGGGTGTCGTTGGCATCAGTGGATGGGCGGGTCTTACTGAACTCGGCGTCGGCTCTCTTGCCGAGTGAGCTTAGTAAGCTGATGAGGACGGTGTCTGTTGCTCAAGTTGACTTCAGGTTGTCTCTGGAGGCGCTGCTGTGGAGTCAGGGTAGGTATCAGTAAGGAAGCATCTCAAAGTCAGACATTATCTAGGGGCAAAAGAACATTCCTGTGGGCACACGTCCGCAATCCATTGGACCGCAAGAATGTTCCACTGGACCGCGTCATTGTGCTGAAGTACGAGAGCAATCCTACCCAAGTGAATACGTGCATTAGTATATTGAACGTTCTAATGGAATATTCCGGCGGTCTAATGGAACGGTCCATGAGCACACTCTGAAGTACTTTTCTGATTCCATTAGAATGTTTCTACCGTTCCAACTTTTCAGACGCTCCCTAAAATCTTTGGGCTCAATTTCACAAAGTATTTAGCAAAATATGGGTCAAATTTGCAGAGAACTAGCTTAAATTGTTTGCATGTAGATGCTTTCTCACTTGAAACCACAGTGGATGATATCAAATGGTCAATTAGTAGGAGGGTTGACAGTATACTGTTTGAAGATGTAGTAAATGCATTCGCTAAGTATGATATCATATTGAAGGATGGCATACTTTACCACAGTGGATGGTATTAAATGGTCAGACAGTAGGAGGGTTACCTTACGGTGTAGGTGCATTCTCCACATGACATCACATTGCAGGCTGGTGTAGTTTGTCTGTCACTCAAAACCACAGTGAATGATATTTAATGGCAGACAGTTGGAGGGTTGACTGTGTACGGTGTCGATGCATTCACCACATATGATATACTGTAGGCTAACAAACAGTTATATATCATTCAAAGCCGCAGTGGGTGATCTTGAATGGTTAGACAGTAGGAGGGTTAATAATGCACCTGAGAGAATAACCTTGTCGATCATGTGCTTTTCGATATGAGATTTTAACTTAGTTATTATAAGGCCGAGTCCAAATTGGCTGCTACGGCTATGGCTACAACTGGATCCCTG
This sequence comes from Pisaster brevispinus, assembly GCA_023634235.1. Lineage (NCBI taxonomy): Eukaryota > Metazoa > Echinodermata > Asteroidea > Forcipulatida > Asteriidae > Pisaster > Pisaster brevispinus. The sequence continues at coordinate 3,692,586 of JAMKCF010000016.1, read as the reverse complement.
TGTCGTCATGCGCTGAAGTATAGGACGTCCTTAGCTACACCCTTAGCAATAGCCGTGGCCATAGCCACTAATTCTGAAACTGCCTTACTATGATTCTGTGATTATCTTAATTTGTCCAGGTTTCACAAAGGCCATTGAGCTGTCTCACAAGGTGATAGCTCTCAGAGAGCTCTACACTAAGATGATTCCAAACACCTTCTTCACCTCACAGGATGCCAAACTGGGTAAGCTAGCTCGAGTTGCAGAATACAGTCCAGGGTTCATACCTACAACAAATGAGAAGTCAAAGAAAAATGTAGTTGGTTGTAGTTGGTATTCATTATAAATAGAAATCTTTAAAAGTTCATGAAGTTGAAACTGACAACAAAGGTTCTCGTAATTGGCAATCAACAGGATTTGATGTTGTCCTGTGAGAAAATAAGAGTAGGCACTCCCTGTGATTCGTAGAACCTCGACCTTGAGCCACGGCTGATAATCAGCCATTGTATGCTGGAATTTTTGAACATTCAGGCTTACCTCCCATTGAGCGGAATACAGTGATGAACAATGGTGGTAGCCTGTCCATTCTTGTATGCTACATTTGTACAACAACAGGACAAAGGTCTGGAATCGGGGGTTACACAATAACCCCGGGAAAAGGGATAATACAAGGCACGTTTTCCAACTCCTGGTGTCCCTCTGTGTATATGTGAAACAAAGCATAACACGGTAGGTGCATTCCTGTGCAAGCTACACAATGGAAAGTCTGGGCCAAAATGTCCGTCAGCCCTCCTGCTGCGGGCAAAAAATTGAGAGCGCTCAAAAGTTGCTCCAGTTTTAATAAACCGCCGGCTTATTAGGTCAGTCCACAAAAATATGTAGTGTATACATGTACATGTCATCCGTTGAGGATAAGTTGTCTGTTGTAGAAGCCCACACCTGTTCTTTATCTAGTTGTTCATTTTGTTTTTCTCAGGGAGCGATTTGAACGAGGATTCCCGAGGCTGGAGCCTTCAGAGTATGCGTAGCATCATCTTGGAGGGGGGAGCCATCTTAGATGAGCTTCTTGTACTCCAGCTGGCAGAGGAGCACGAAACAGGTTAGAGATGAACTCTTGAGGTCATCCTTAAAAGTGGGGCTCCGAGGTCAAATTCAGCTTTGTGATCTACTTTGGGTTTTGTCATTTTTGAAAGTTTTCCAAATGTTGAGTGAGAATCATGTATTGAAAAGCAAGCTTTAAAAAATGTTTGAGGCTTCATGTGCAGCTCTTTATAGAAGGGGGGGGGGGAACAAATGGAAAAGGGCGAACAAGAAAAACAGGTGTAGGTGGGGGAGCAGGATCAACAGGAGGGAGGGTTTGGGAAGGAAGGAGACTGAGTAATCTGCCCAATTAAACTTTAGGGAATTAGCGGTGTATGTAGGGGGTAACCCTGTGTCAGCCCCAGGATTAGGTGGCAATGTGCCACTGGTGACAGCTAATTTGGGTCAAAGGCCCAAATCAGTTAAGTGTAGCCCTCACCTAGAAGTGGCTGTCCAACCTTGTGATGTTAGACGATATCTCATAAAAGGACCTTCACTGTCACAAATTTGTTATACCCAGTGCTCCTCTTTTCTTTAACTTATTTTGTGCTAGTTTCTACTGATTCCATAAACATAACTGTTGAAATTGGTTCAGCAAGAAATTAAATCAAATCCATATCGTTGAGTCATTTTTCTTTCTTTTTCAGCCCTTAATGCAGAATCGTTGGAAAACATTGCCGAAGTTGCAAGTGATTTACCAGAAAAAGGTACAATTTTTTGTTTCTTTTATATATTTTTTTCTTGAATTCAATGAATGTAAGCATTCACGTTCTCTTCAAAGAGTCTAACAAACATGTACGTACTCTTTCCTGTTTTTTTGTCTATCACCACAACGCCAAGAGTCGTTGTCTGGCCGGTAGCCACCCACTTCGGCAAGTTGGCTGTGTTGAGAGTTTTTAAATTTCAATTCTACAAACCCAGCATCTTTTAGGTCAGCGACTGAAAGACCACTCCACTGTGTGAAATTGTTCACCCAACTGGTCCAAAGGCATCCTAGTCCTCTCCTTGTAAGTGCTGGAAAACCTGTGATCACTGCAGCTGATAGACCAATGCTTCGCACCGCATGACTGAAGCATCTTGCTTTCCGCTCATACTCTGTGTCAAACAAAAAAGTCCAGTGACCTCCAATACGTCTTTCTAGATCCTCATTTGTCACCATGTCTTAACAAGAGAGACTGAGAAGGTGCCACCGAATCTCCTGACCAAAAGCATCAAGGCGTTTGTTTATTTTGTATTTATTTTTTTATTTTTTTACTATCACCACAGGTGTGAATGAACTACCAGAGAGCTTGACCAAATACGAGGGTGAAGCCATTGTGACCGCCCTGCGCAATAACTTCATGCCACGCCTTCATGGCAGCGATGCTGAGATGTTCGTTAGTATGATAGAAGACGTCTTCCCAAACATTCATGTGCCGATGGGATTCGCTGGGCTGGAGGAGACAGTTACCAGAGAAGGTAAGAGACTGTTCAACAGATCACAGGATTGGTATTTATAAAAGCATATTGATTAGTTTAGCTGATGACATCAAATTAGTTAACAACGCCCTCTGCTCAAAATTATGTTTTCAAACTCTCTCAAAAAAATCCTGATTTGAGCCTTGAAACTTATCAGACAGTTGAACATCAACACCAAGACGACACCTGAACAATGACTTTGTGATGGCGTATTATCAAAGGTTAATATTTGAACACATTCTAGCTCATAAACCACTCAATAGATTTTTATAATTAACCAACCATCGGAAAGGTCTTCAAAAACTGAACAAGTACTACACAAAATAATGTGATTCCAGTTTGATGATGTCTGCTGATTCAAACCGGAAGATATGAGGAAAATCTATTAAAAAGCTATAATTTCAACTTAAAGGGTAAAATGAAATCATCATTTGAAGACATCAGTCATGAGCACCTTGTTTTTGTACTGAAGTTTCTGAAACTGAAACTTTGTGGTTGTGAAATAAGTTCCATGAAATGATACTTTTGCAGGTAAATTAAGCTTGAATACTCCAGTAGTCAGCACCCACCCTGCCTCTACAGTAACCCAGATCCTGAGCCCCTCAGGGGGGCAAGAAAAACAACCATTGGACGATATCCACGCTGCGATTGCCGTTGCAACGAGCGAGTTAGGTCTCTTGCCTGGGACAGCGTTCCAGGCTAGGGTGGCTCAACTGGCACAACTGACTGACTCCCACCAAACGGTACGTTCAAAATGTCCGCATTTCTTTTAGGCCTAGATTATGCTGTTTCATTTATAAAATGATCCATCGAGGTTCAGCCTTTCATAAAATAGTACAATTGAATCTCCTCACTTTCAAATCTGTTCATGGACTATCTCCAGACTATACATCTGATATTCTGGCTGGTCGTTTCTGATGTAAACTACTGTTTCTACAAGGCAAACTGAGTTAGTGGATTTTAACTAATTTTGGTTTGAACAAAGACAAATTTACTGGAGCTTGACTTGAACCAACGACCTCCGGATTAACGTACCGGCGCTCTACCAACTGAGCTATCCAGCCCTATGTTGGCGGTCTCCCTATTAGTCAATATCTTTGTTCGGGGGGTGCCCGTCAGAAGCCATATAACTAATAGCTGCCGTGTAGCCAGGGATCACACCCAAGTTTACGATACAACCTGGGAAGCGGCAGCCACGGGATCACCTTAAGTGGGTGCGACTTTTTAATATTAAATATCAAGTTATAAACCACAAGGGGAACTGACTTCTGACTGGCGACCCCGGCACAGCTGAATCTTGATTACCTATTATCAATAATTGATTGTTTTGGTTATGGTTTTGTTAATAGGTGATTATTGCTGGGCCAGCTGGTTGTGGGAAGAGTGAGTGCATCAAGACCCTGGTAGGAGCACAGAGGGAAATGGGAAATATCGTCACTGCTCAGAGAATCTTCACTCAGGCTGTGGAGTCTCAGGAACTACTGGGTTATGCTGATCCTAAGAGCAAGTAAGTACATATTTGCCATTTTAACTTCCTTGAGAGGGAAATTGATATGTTGAATTTTAACCCATACCTTCCCAGCTACCAGATTTCCCATAGAACACACAAGCGTTGTTAGTGCCTAACTACAGGAAAATCCGTAGATGAACAAGAAGTTTGTGTCTTTCTTTGGAATGGATTACCCTCTCACATTCAATTGATACAGTTTCTTTCTGTTTCTAAGATTAAGCTTAAGACTTTTCTTGTTAAACAAGCTTTTGGTTAATTTTGTTAGATTCGTGTGTAGTATTGTTGTTTGTACTCTTTGCTGTTTTACTCCATTTTGCTGGATTTTTACGGTATTGTAGATTATTGCAATGCGCTTTTGAATATTTTTATTGTGAAATGTGCATAATAAATGCGAAAGTGTATTTTTATTATTATTATAAAGTGTTAATCTACCCATTTATATGTATCCATCTGTGGCACTCTTATAGTGGGTCGGGACCCTATTCGAAATCTCTTTTATTCTTAATATCAGTAAAATGAAGACAGTGATGAAGTACACATTAGAGCTGTCTCCATGAAATGGAGTTATGGGAGCTCCCGGAATCCCGACGTGGAGGGCCCTCGATTTAATTTTAATATCAAAAGAACTAGTTAAACGAATTGTCTTAGAAGTTTATAAAACCGAAAATTGATACCTGTCACTTATATATTCATGCTTGAAACATTTTTTTTAAATTTGTATAATTTTTTGTCTGTTGAAGGGAATGGAGGGACGGTCTTTTTACCTCCCTTCTTCGCAAGCTTTGCCTGGTCCACAATACCGACTTCACCAACAGTAGGCCAATCATGAAGACCCTTCACCTAGACGGAGGTATCGACCCAGCTCAGATGGAGATCTTCAGCTCCGTCTTCCACAGTGACGGCGCCCTCGTTCTCGCAAACAATGAGCGCATACACGTCCCGGACAATCTAAGGATTTTCTGGGAGGTACGTATGGGTGTTAAAAGCTTCAGCTTTAACAGGGAATCAGTGACATATTGCAGGCCTGGAATTTCATTTATTGTTATTAACTGGGGAGTAAAAAGAAATAATTTGTGGGGGGGAAACGTTTGTGAGCATAGGGTCAAATCCAAATTGGAGGCTACAGCCACAGCTACAGCTACAACTGTTGCTAAGGATGTCCTATACTTCAACGCGTGATGACATGGCAATACAGCCATAAGAAACATATTTTATCCTTGTCTTGTTTTTTATGCAGATGGAATCATTAGCTAGTCTGAGCCCCTCCGCCCTGTCTCAGACCGGACTCCTCTCCATGGATACCTCAGACGTCTCCTGGGAACTCATCCTGGCCAGCTGGCTCGACCGCTGCTCTGAGACTGACCAAGAGGTCCTGAGGAAGCTGACTGACCGCTACGTGGGGCCCACCCTGCAATACCTGGATAGGTGCACCAAACCGGCAATGATGGTCGGCAAGAAGGAGGGGCTGGTCGGCAAGGCCAGGATGAAGAGGATGATTGATGTGTCGGATATGAGTATGGTGATGACCTTCTGCAGTCTACTGGAGGTGAGATTAGATTAGATTAGATGAGATGAGATTAGATGAGATTAGATGAGATTAGATGAGATTAGATAAGATTAGCTGAGATTAGAATAGATTAGATTATTTGGTTTTACCCATACATCGATGTGTGTAAAGCACTGACTATAGTCATTCTTTTACCGAGTCCTGTGATCAAAATCCACAGGCATATTAAACATCTATTAGATTAGATTAGCTGAGATCAGATCAAACCTAAATTCTTTATCAAATCAAGCTGAACCCTTTCATTACCGAGTTGTTTTGATAACTGCTAGTGGCCGCATTGTTTGACCACTCAAGCGTGAAGCACACATTCTTAAATAACAGAAAGCTTTTGTTCAAAGGCCATTTTTTACAAACTCCATTATCACCTCGAAGATAATGTTTTACAGCAATAAAAGTAGTAAAACATTTCTCACTTAGGGACCTTGTCAAAACTAATCCCGGACAGCCATTGGACGGCACCGGTCCAGGACCAGGTTTCTCGTCCCATGTTGAATTCCCTTGTAGTGATAACTTCATCGGATGGGCCATGGGATGAGTTCACAGTGACTGGTCTTCACCAGAGATGGTTTGTTTACAAACCCCAGGGTCTTTAGATTGCTATCTACTGGAAAACCAGCAGGGGTCTCCCAAGGGCAGGTTTTTGGTTTCATGGTTAGGCCTCAATGACCCTGAGTATTTACTAAAGACAAAATGGTCGTATCATAGATGATCATTTGATGCTTACATTACATTTGTTTAATTATTAACTGATAACCTAAAAAATTTAAGAATGGAGGAAGGGAACACAAGCAACGGTTTACAGGAACTTGGCTAGTAATTTTGTCTATTGCAAAAAACAAAGGGTTAAAAACTCCAGCACACTACAGTGACCTCCAAACGGTCAGACCAGACTCACTCCAAACCGCAAACCGCAAGTTTGTTTATACTTAGTATTTAATCAGCCAGTGAAACCGCAGAGCGCTCGGTGGGGTGCCTTGGGTACTGTGCATCGGACGGGAGGATACTGTTCAGCGTGTGAAACATCATCTCATTGGAACTCCCATCCGATGGCCCGTCCAACAAAAACTTGACATGGGATGAACCTTGTCCGACTGTCTGTCCGGGATTAATTTTGACAAGACCCCTTATTGAATTTCCTGACATACAATCAAACAAATTATAGAGATCCGCCAATAAATGTCCAAGTTCTTGGTCTTTGTTTTCTCAATGTGTTCTGTAAACTCAACACTTGTACACAACCATACAACGCTCAGTAGATGTTTGGCATTTTTTATCCTTCCACTCCCATTTCAAAAGGATTGCACAGTAGCAAACCTATTATATTTCACCACATTTATCACGTTTGGGGTTGAACAAGATGCATCCCCTTAAGGTGATACCTTGGCTGCCGCTTCCCAGGTTGTATCGTAAACTTGGGGGTGATCCCTGGCTGTACGGCAGTTACAGTTACAGTTACAGGATCAATGGCTTCTGGCTGGCACCCAGAACAAAGATATTAACAAAATAGGGTGACCGCCAACATTGGGCTAGATAGAGGTAGAGCGCTGGCACGTTCATCCGGAGGTCGCATGTTCGAGTCCCGTTCTAGTCAATTTTTCTTTGTTCTATTTCAAATTATTTAAAATTTACCCAGTCAGTTTCCCTTGTGGTTTATTACTTGATATCCATTTAGAAAGATCCAATCTTTCTCTAGCCTACCATGTTATGCTTGAACAAGGACAAAACAGAGGGGATATGAATGCTGTCAAAGATGCCTATGATAAGGAAAGGGTTAGAACTTGTTGTAATATAACTGTTGTTCTTTTGCCAGGCTTTAATCACACAAGGTTCAGAGCTTGAGGAGGTCAATTACGAGCGATACGTCAGCTTTGCCTGCATCTGGGCCTTTGCTGGTACCCTGGAAGAGCGTTACCGGTCAGCGTTCAGCACATGGTGGCTGTCTGAGTGGGGGCAGTACATAGACTATCCCGAAGGAGCTGATGTAAGTAGACAGCGGTAACACTTTGTAGATGTTGTACCCTGATTTTATTGGAACTATGTTTTAAGACAAGTGTGAGTTGGGTTCCCGGTTCCCATGGTACTTGTGTCCTTGAACAGGGACTGGATTTAAAGAGCTAGGATTCATCTTAAGATGTGTATCTATTTTAGTTGCCAAGCCAAGTGTGATGTCACAATACAAATCACCATAGTGATATTGACAACTCATCTGAAAGAGAGGCTCAAAGGTCAAGACATTTTTTATGTTGTAAAGCGCCTCAGGTTGGTTCAGTGTGAGGCGCTCAATAAATCTAGTTATTATTATTATTATTAAACTCAGTTTTGTGATCCACTCATTTTCCAATAGATTGAGACCTAATGAAAGTAGAACTTACACAATATAAGTCTCTAACCCTTATGTTAAAATTGTGTAAAATGCTACTATGTTGGATACCCTTCCAGTGCAATTTTTGACAAAATAAAAAACTTTCAATTACGTCACATTTCAAATATTGGTCTGTACATTTGTGTACATTTGTTTTGACTGGAAATGGCTCCTAATCACATTTTTTCCCAACTCTCTCATTACACAGCTCTGGCTTAAACCTGACTCATTGTGATTCTTGACACTGAGCACTTTTGTTTTCTTTCAGGTGTTTGACTATTTTGTCGACGGTGAATCTCAGGACTTTGTCCACTGGAATGAGGCTGTTCCACCTTACAGTATGCCACCTCACGAGGGCATCCCACCAGACGCATTCGTGCACACAGTCAGTGTAGAGGTGAGCATTTGACTTTAAACTCCATTGCAAATCGTCGCCTGGTGCCACAACCTCGTATCTCCTAAAATACCATTTTTGTTGCATGCGAGTTTGAAAGTGTCAAAACATATCTCGCCTAAATTAACCCAGACAGGCATGAAATTTTTCATGGTTTCTCCTGATTTTAGAATTTTCTAAAACTTTGAGCCTTCTTGGGAGAAGTAAAGCAGTCACCAGAGAAAGGAAGAGTCCACATTGTGTCCAAACTTTTGGTTTGTCCTTCTGGTGGTGCACAGAGTCTATAAACCTCTTTAATTGTAAAGAGTGGCGTGTCGTGGCCGAGCGGTTTAGTTCATCGGGCCCAATTTCTGGTGTTGTCAGCAGCAGAGTGTGGGTTTGAATCCCGGTCATGACACTTGTGCCCTTGAGCAAGGCACTTAACCATAATTGCTTCGTAAAAAGTTGGGAAGGTAGTGCACTATGCTCTGCCAACCAGGCTCCTAGTGGATGATACCTTTGCCTACATCCTTGCGGACTGTGAAGGGGGTAACCCTGTTTCAGCCCCAGGAGTAGGTGGCAATGTGCTCCTGGTGACAGTTGATCTGGGTCGACAGCCCAAATCATTTAGATGTAGCCCTCACCTTGAAGTGGCCGTCCGGCGTTGTGAGCTTGGCGATATCTCATAAAAAAAATTAATAAAATATAAAAGCTGGGAGGTACAATAAGGTACAATTTGTACTGAGCCTTTCTCGTGAGAGATACCACATTATTACAACATAGAGATATGGCGTGTTGCATTGACAGAACTGTATGATGTCTCAAGCTCAAACAGCGGCTCCATTGAGGCCAAAGAAGACCTCATCGCATTTGGCAAAATCTAGCAGGAACATTTTACAGCATTACTGGAAACTTGAGAATTAAAGTGAACACTCCATTTGTTATGTTTGTTTGTTTGTTTGTTTGTTTTTTCAGCAAACCTCATACCTCCTTGGTTTATTGTCCGATGCTGGGAGACCCATCCTGCTCACGGGCGAAGGTGGGTGTGGAAAGACAGCCATCGTCAATGACAGGATTCGAACCGTCTGCTCTGGGGAGGTCGCTGAAGTGTTGTCCCTCTCCGTCACCACAAATAGGTGATTAACCGAAATCTACTGAATTGGTCACAGAACATAAACACTGTTCCTTTTAATTATGTAACATGGTCAATTTCAGAAGGAATAAGTACAAATTGTCGGCCATAGTTATCAACCTGTATACAGACATAGTTTTTTGTACAATACTTTAAGAGAAAGCTTGTAACTATCTTTCTCCTGTCACTAGGGAATCTGTTAGTTTATTTCTGTGTTCTAAAGCTCTTAAGACTCACCTCTATCCATGTTAATTTCTATAATGTGCGCTCTGATTTTGATGGAAGAACGCCTTATAATTTGTAATCGTTATGGTTTTAATCGGTATGATATGTTATGTCAAACACCCAGCCAGGTCAACCAGCCTTTTACTTGTAACGTTTTCTTTGGTCTACACTTGACATCACTCACTTGAATATTCCCCCTGAAAACAAAGTTTGAGGTCAAATATCATTCAGTGTAGCTGGACCAATGATTTGGAACAATCTTCCTCGTGTCGTAATGGAATCTGTTAGTTTTCTCTATTCTGTAAAGTTCTCAAGACTCACCTCTATCCGTGTTAATTTCTATTATTTACGCTATGATCTTGATAGAAAAATAGCGTCTTATAGTTTTTAATTGTTTAATGTGTTACCGGAATACCTTTTTTAATTTTCCAGATTCACTACAAGTCGAGTTTTATGGCAGAGGCTGGAGGAAAGATTGGAGTGGAAACATGGCCGCACCTATGTCCCAAAAGGAAGCAAGAAGCTCATGTGTCATGTTGACGACCTCAACCTTGCATATGTAAGTTTGACTTTGCTTATTTTGTGCTAGGATTTGGTTTGGGTTTTCTTTTTTTTTTACAATGTTAATTTTAAGGTATAGCTTGGTTTTTAAAAATCTGTCCATTGTTATAAAACTGTCAAATTGATGCTACAATCCCGGTCATATTTCGTTGGGCCCCCGCCCTTGGCCCCTGTTCATTGTTGGCTCTCATTGCGCGGTCTGCGCTCCAACTGGGGTTAACAACATTGAGCTAGGGTGCGATGGGACGATGGAGGGTATGTTTATTGTCATGTGGCCATAGCGTTTAGATGGGATTGTTGGTCCAATTTTTTGTTACGAGAAAACTCCATTAAATAATTTCAAAATGTTGCCACAAATTCTCGGAAAGTGTACATCCTTTTCACTGATTGGGTGTGTTTACATTAAAATACTTGGGTAAATAAACTTAATGGATGAGCAGTTAATCTGCCTGGGGAAGTCAGCAGCCCTACTGGTTTGTGCATGATCCAATTAAGTCCACTGTTTGGAAAAGGAATTACATGGAGATAACAGGTGTGAGTTGCCAGATGAAAAGGATGTTTTATTCTGGCCTCTTTATTTAACAGAGCTTTCCCGTAATATTGGCCAATTTAACCTGAAAAATGTAGATTTGAATTTTAAATAGTTTTTTTTAATAGATTCTAGAAACTTATAAGCTTTCATTGAAGGTATTGTGTAAAAAAATATATATATACATGTCTGTCTACAGGTTGTACGGCTGATAATTGGCCTCTTTGTTCCCTCTGAAATTGACCCTGTTACAAAACAATTTCCACTCTCTCTGTCTACAGGTGGATAACTTCGGCCGACAATCGGCCTGTGAGATGGTCCGTCAGCATCTAGACTCTGGTGGCATGTATGAACCGGACACCCACCGCCTACGAGAAGTCAAGAACGTGTCGTATGTCACGACCATCAATCCCAACTCCCCAGCCAAGGTGCCCAGGCCCAGCCAGCGCCTCATCAGACACTTCTCAGTGTTTGGAGTTCCATACCCTAAGTAAGTATTCTCTAAGTTGGTGGTCGGGTTGGCGTAGTGGTATCTTCCTCGCCTCCCACCTCTAGGACCCCTGTTCGAATCCCACCGGGGGCACTATATGATTTGGGTCTTCAGCTTACATGCGCAAGCATACACATGCTTACAATAATGCGCAATGCAATCAGTACATACACTGCTCAATGTAATATCATTTAGTATGTATTAAGGTTAGCTGCGAAGCATTCTATATTTATCAATATAGGACTTCTATAATAAATTTAGGAGTGCCGGAACAGTATACATTGCAAAATAAAGTATGACATGTTATGCGTACGATATATAAATAATATCATTGTGTGGATGCAACAAGGTCATATGTACATGTAGCTCAGTTTAAATGAAATGTCATGCACCTAGAAATGCGCAATGCGAGACTTTTGAACACTACGTGTCAGCAGACATATCAGGTGAATTTCCAAGTTTACTTAGTTTTTTGTATGTGTCGTAGCCAGGTCTTTTTTGCAATTCAGCTTCTCAGCTGCAAATTACTATTAATTATTATTTATGAAAAAAGTTAGGCCTTTAAGAAAGGTTTTGAACATAGCTGATATTCTAAATGTTTCTTATTTATTCTCTAGGCCATGTGAAGTACACAGCATCTTCACGACATTGCTAAACACGCATTTCCTGACACCAGCAACAACATCGTCAACATCAGCCAGAGATAGGGTAAGAAGTAGTCTGGTGCCGAGCTGAGCAAGACATTAAACTCTCATGCCCTCCTGCTTGACACACTTCGTACATTATTTATTCCAGCAGGATATTATTCCTCTGGAGGGGACATAAAGCTGTACATGTAGGTCATGTGTGTTTTGTAATGCACATTAAAAAAACTACACTTATCGCGAAGAAAAGGGGTTTGCCCTGATGTTTCTGGCAGTGGCTGCTGAGTGCACCGCAGCACCTTGTAAACCATTAGAAGGTGCTTCATAAATTGGTCTCATACATGAATTTCCAAGCATAGCTCTGTTTATCCTGTTTAAAAACAATTACGATGGCTAGAGCAGGTTAGTCAAAACATTGAAACCAACTAAGAACTCACTCCATGGCAGTGAAGTTAATAACGAGAAGTCCCCTCGATCCACTAAACGAACATAGTAGTCCCGGCCAATTTCCGACCTTCTGCCCAGGTTGTACCTAATAAGCAGGACAGTTCTTCTCAGAACTAAGTAATCTCTTGAATTCCGATATATCTACTCCGCGGCAGTAGAATAAAAAGCAAGATCCAAAAGAAAAAATCTACACAGCTAAGTAGATATACACATGGTGTTACTGCAAATCGAATATACAAAGCAAATAATGAGCGCTTTGATTTTTAAAAAACAATTAATTGCCTTTTTTGTTGCCTACTAAATTGTGATGTGAGCACGCCTTGAGTTTGTTTTGTTAATAAAAGTAATAATTTGTGCTTCTCTTTGCAGCGGCATCACATCATGGACAAGGAAGAGGAACAGTTGAGGGCGCTCATGTCCATGATCGTCAACGTCACCATTGAGATTCAAGACCGCATGAGAACCATGTACCTTCCAACAGCCGAACGATGCCACTACATATTCACCCTCAGAGACATCAGGAAGATGTTCAGGTATTAGATACGGCCATTTAAAGGTTCCTCAGGGATTTGTTTTGGGGCCCCTCAAAAGTGACATGAATACAGCTCAGTTTTGAACAATCAAAAAAGATTAAAATAATGTTTTGGTCTGTTTTTAATGGAGACAACTCTTGGCATCGCTTTGATTGCTTTTTAGGTAGAGCTGCCAACTCCACCTGACTCTGCAGAAAGGTCCCCTTGTCTTTGGAAATGCTGGATATTAAAAATGATGTACATGTAAAAACAATTTAGGGCAGTCAACTTGTGGGTATGAAGTCACAACTTCATCATCTCTAAGAACTTTCTCTGAAGATTTTGTTTTTGGGTTTTTTCTACACAGAAACATTTGCCTGTCTCTTCGTCCCAATACAACGCGTGAGAAACTACTGATGCTATGGCGTCATGAGTGTGAGTTCATCTATGGACAGCGATTGGTCAGTCCGGTTGATTTTGACCGTTACCAGCAGGCATTTGTAACGGCGGCTAGGAAGGAATTCTCAAGTGAAGAGCTGGTAAGTAGATTTCAAATTCCTGTTCAGAATCCTCTCAATCCCCATAAAGAGACGAGCATCTCCAACACTCTTCAGTCTCCTGACGATAACTAGAGCAGGCTAGTCAAAACATTGAGACTTGGGCCCAATCTCATAGAGCTGCTTAATGGTCAATTCTGTGCTTACTGTGTGAATTCTGTTTCATAGCGCTGCTAACCGTAAGCACACGAAAAGGCATGCTAACTTTCCGGTGCTTACTGTATGAAAATGAATGACACAATATTGTAAATCACTGGTTATTGTATTGGCCGCCTATTTTTTATTTAATTTTTTGCTAACCTGTAAAATACGCTTACACTAAGCAAACCTTTCTGCTATAGTTTGCATGAAAAGTTGCTTACTGTTCAGCAGCGCTATGAAATTGGCCAAAGTATAAACAACTCACTCCGCTGCAGTGAAGTTAATAACAAGAAGTCCCCTCAATCTACTAAGTGAAGGTAGTAGTCCCAGCCGATTTCCTACCTTCAGCCAAGGTAGTCATGGTAGTAGTTAACAAGCAGGACAGTTCTTTTCAGAACTAAGTATTCTCTTGAATTCTGAAATCTACTCCGCGGCAGTAGAATAAATAGCAAGGCAAGTTCCCAAAGAACAAATTTACACAGCAAAGTAGATATACACATGGTATTACCGCAAACTGAATAAACATTGATGCCTCACCTGCATGCAAATTCTCAAAACTCATATAGAGTTATTTAAAGGATTTTTTCATTTTTCTTCTAAACACTCAACCTTATGAAATTACACAAGAAGAAACAAGTAAAGAATGCAAGGGGTGAACCCATCTCTTCATTGACCATTTAAAACCATTAAAAAGTCCTTTCCTCACACTTACCCATAGCTTTGTGCACACTCTAATGCTTTACCATAGGGTAATGCAATAATACCGGAGTTTTGTATAGCCGTCAAATATGGAACCCCAGACCTCCAAGGCTTTGTACCAGACACCATTAAAATGAAACTCACAAGTTTATTTATGTCAAGTTTTGTTTTTTGCCGATATCTTTTGTTTCTGCTCCTTTCCACTCCTCAATCTTCCCTTGAAGAAACTCGATGGACCCAGCTCCGAGTGGCAGTCAGCATTCTTGGTAAAACGTTGTGTGCTGCCAGCTGCTGTTTCTAAATATTGCTTAATGCAAATCAGGAAACTCAATCAAGTGTACCACTTTTCTATTGTCACGTTTGCAGTTTTTCCAACGGTCGTAACTTCTTTCTAAGTACCTGGGGTCGATTTCACAAAACCCATCCTAACTTAGGACTAGTCATAGGCAATGCTAGGAGATAGGACTAGTCCTAAGTTAAGACCAGTTACTGGTCCTAACTTCAGATAAGACTAGTCTTATCTCTTTGTGAAATCAACCCCTGAAACCACCCAAAAGTGTTTCAACATGTGAATGTACGAGCAGCCTTATGCTGGAAAGAATTTGACTTGATTTGATACGCATTACGACTTTTGGAAAAACGGCTGATGTAACGGATGCAAAGTGCTGCCCTTTATTGTGTTTCCCGTCACAAGTGTGTTCCATGCAATAACATTAGACACGTAATGATTTGGCCACATGGCTTATCATTGTAAAGGTATTATATGGGATTGGTAGTGATAAACAACATTGTTGTTTAATTTTAGACTGAAAGCTTGCACACTAAAACAACATTGTTGTTTAATTTTAGACTGAAAGCTTGCACGCTAAAACAACATTGTTGATTAATTTTAGACTGAAAGCTTGCACGCTAAAACAACATTGTTGTTTAATTTAAGACTGAAAGCTTGCACGCTAAAACAACATTGTTGTTTAATTTTAGACTGAAAGCTTGCACACTAAAACAACATTGTTGTTTAATTTTAGACTGAAAGCTTGCACACTAAAACAACATTGTTGTTTAATTTTAGACTGAAAGCTTGCACGCTAAAACAACATTGTTGATTAATTTTTGACTGAAAGCTTGCACGCTAAAACAACATTGTTGTTTAATTTCAGACTGAAAGCTTGCACACTAAAACAATTTTTTCTGTGAAATATTTCCCTCTGAAATGTAGTTTTAAAAAATTAAAAACTGTGTCAAAACCTAAAAGATACGCACCAGTTGATTTCGGTTGTTACAACCAAAATCAAGGAGAAAGTGTTTATATGCTGAAAATTGTGTACGGTTTTTCGCTATTTTCTCCTGACTCAAACATTGGGTTAAGTCCAGATTTTCACAGGTTTGCTTTTCCATGTATATGGTTGATCACACAAAACGTGAATACTGTCTGTGACTATTTTGTCAACTCTACCAATCCTGTATTTAATACCTTTAATTTCATAATCATCATTCCGATCATCATCAATCTAATATCATTGTTTAACAAAACCATCAATTAAATGTGCCCAGGTCTTGAATTACATTCAACTCTCGTTATTACGAGGTCCTCTAGACTGACAGATTCTACCTCCTTATAATTGGTTCCATGTTGTTAAAGTATACAATAGTTGCACACTGTGATGGTGTTTTATACACGCAAGTTAGTCAAAGTGTGTCCCATCTTAATCCCTTACAATTTGTAATAAATTATTTTAAATCTCCTACAATTTGTTTTACATTTTTAACTGAAGGCACTACACCAGCACAGAAGGGATGTGTTGCCACACTGGTTTGTGGTTTTATGATTGTCAAGACTGGGTATAGTGTTCTATTTTTAACCCTGGAAAGTGTGTTGACCTCTGCTCCATTAATAGGTTGGCTCATAGTTCTGGATCTCAGTTTGAATTGAAAATTGGTAGAAACGGTCAAACGAAAGTCACAAGTCTAGGACGGTGGACTCAAGTTCTGTAATTTACAGAATGTGGGTTCGAATCCTGGCCTAGTCAATCACGACACCTGTGTCTTTGAGCAAAGCACTCTATCATAATTGCTTCTCTACACCCAGGAGTACAAATGGGCACCAGCAAGAGCTGGGGAGTAACCTGCAATGGATTGGCATCCTGTCCAGGGGGAAAAGAAATATCTTCAGTCGTTTAATGTCAATGAAACTGGATATAAACAACGGCCTGATGAGCCATATTGGTTTGGGACAGACTTTATCACTACTTTCACTTTTTCATTTAATTTTCCTCCGTTTTAAAGAATCTGTCCTGTCTTTTGACTCTTTATTTCTTAACTCTCTTTAACAGCTTCAGCTGGTCATCAACCCATCGCAGCCTCTCTTCAGCAACCTCGTCCAGCAAGACTCCGGCATCGTCACTGCCGGGGGTTACCGCACCACCTCCACCGGGAGCAGCATCGGGGAGGATGACCCCACCGACCAGTACCAACCTTGTGTGGATGTGGACAGTGTGAGGGCGCTCTTGCAGGATGCAGTGGAGGAGTACAACAAGTCGCATGCCAAGATCAAGCTGGCTTTGTACAGAGTGAGTCTGGGAACTAGATTTGTCTTATGTCAATATTCAGTTTGAAAACTTGTTGCGTAAGTAAGAAGAAGTCATCAAGTGGTTAAAGCATTCGTCTCTCATATATTTTTTCAGATTCCATGTAAAGTTTATTTGAGGTAATAGGAAAAAGAAACCTTAATACCCCTTGCCTCTTTAGGAGTCAATTTGCAGGTGTAAATGCCGCACTGCCTAAAATTGGCACTATGGCTGGAAGTCCACGTGTCCATTGTGCGTAATTCAAAGCGTGCTATGCGTGAAAAATGCAAATACACACCAAGCCATGCACATAATTCCATGTTGCTGTATTTTGTGCATTGCTTGGCAAATATTTTCATTTCAAAGGAGTGCGCATGACGCACCAACGCATGACAAAAATATGTGTCCATCATGCATTGTGCATAATGAGTAGTGCACTATGCATGAATATGCAAATACACGCCAAGCATTACTAAACTAATACCATGTATCTGTATTGCGTGCTGCATCATCAGTAAAAATGATGTGCATTGCTTGGCGTGCGTTTCATTTAAAAGGAATATGCATTATGCACACCGCATGATGAACACATGGATTTCCCGCCTACATTGTAAAGAAGGAAATAAATATAGCGCTTTAATGACTAAGTAATAATAAATAATTCATTACTATAGTTAGTCATAAAAGTGCTCCATTTTATTTTCTTCTTTTGCAATTACCTGACTAACACGGCTAACCAACACTTATTTTCAGCATACATTTTATTTCATTTTATAATTTTTAATTATCTCCCAAAAAGGTGCAACAAAGATTGTTGTGATGATGGCGTCAGGCGAATTAGGCCAATAATGCTTATTGATTATTTTTTCCAACATTTTTGCAAAAAAAACCACAACAATCTGTAATAATTTGATTGCATTCCAGGAAACCATTCAACGTGTTTGTCACATCGCCCGTACCATCATGTCCCCCCACGATGTCGGCCACGCCACCTTAGTCGCCGAGGGCAACCCAGGCCTTAGCAACCTCTTTGCTCGTTTAGCCGCACACCTGTGTGGGTTTAGTGTCTTTGAGGTCAACCCGTCGCCGATGTCCGCTTCGGTCACTTACAAGCTTGACCAATTCAAAGCCGATTTGGTGGCAGCGTACACAAAGGCTGGTGTAAAGGTAAGATTTCTGTAAAAAGAATACAGGGCGTGTATATGGCACTTTTCAAAGAAAACAGTGCCTCACAATCAACAACAGAAACACACAAGAAAGAAAAGAAGAAAATACATTAAAACAGACAAATCATAAGCCAGTGTGTAAGCTGGGGAATCTTGAGTCTAGGTGAATCTTGACTTGGGGTTTGAAGGCAGCAGCCACTTCCCTGATAGTGCTCAGCAGCTTGTTCCACAATTTAGGGGCATCAACAAAGAATAACCTGCGCCTAGCCTTCCTTTTGGAGCATGGAGCAATCAGCCGGGTGACATCTTGGCCCAATTTCATGGATCTGCTTACCGTAGACAAAAAATTGGCATTTACGGAAGCAGGGAATTCTGCGCTTACGTCAAGCGTATTTCACGGGTTAGCAGGGAATTTTTGCTTGTGAGTGTGCGTACTCCATGTTACTAAGCATTCTTCGCTTACACAGCAAGCGCAGAAATTTGGCGCTTGCCCTGTAAGCGGAGAATGGTGATCGCAAGCGCAGAATTCGGTAAGCAGAGCCATGAAATTGGGCCCAAAAGTGGAGCGAAGCCCCCTGTAACTTCCCGGTCCATCTGTATTGTATAAGGTCAGATTGTCAGAAATGTAACTTGGAGATTGCCGTTGATGTTACTTTATTGCTATTTCTTGATCTATTCCAGGGAGAGAAGATACTGCTTCTTCTGACCGATGAAGAGCTTCTTAATGAGGACTTTCTAGTCTACGTGGGTGAGTTCGTCGTGACTGGTGCCATCACACATCTCTTCTCAGCAGAGGAGCAGACGTCCATCATCAACTCAATTCGTACTGAGGTGACGGCCGCTGGACTGACGTACACACGAGAGACAGCTTGGGAATTCTTTCTCAAGTAAGTTAGGAGGAAGGACCTCCTTAGGCTCATCCTCCAGTCCCCACAGTTAAGGACCTCCCGTACCCATCCACCTGAACCATACCAGCCAACCATTTTAATCGGCATTGTTAATACAACAAACGAAATGCGGTAGAAATTTTAACAACAATAAACGGCATGCAATAGGAAATGCAAATGCTATGCGACTAGTGTAAGCAAGATGAGTAAAAACGACCCCCAAAGTTGGTTGCAAAAATTTTGCGAGGACAAGCGACAGAATTCTGTGCTTTACAGGGCATGTCATAAGTGCAGAATTTGCGCTGTAAACTTGAGTTCCGATCATTTCATAATTTATGCATACATAAGATGGATTTTTAACCTCAGTTCACTTCCTACCCCACAATACAGTTTCCTTAATTTGTCCATTTGCTCCTTTGTGCAGAACCGTATGCAGCAACTTCCGAGTGATACTGGTGTCGTCTTCGAGTGGGGCCTCGTTCCAGGATCGGTGTCGGCAGTACCCTGCCCTGACGGCACACCTAAGCTGTCACTGGTATCAACATTGGTCCAGAGAGAACCTAGTTGATCATGCACTGTTCCATCTAAACAGTAAGTCATTTGTCGGGTGTTTCAGTACTATGCAGTCCTTAACATAACATGTATATCTGACCAATTTTTCTGAACAGGCTTACGGCAGACGTTTTTCCTTGCCTGGAACAATTTCAGATTGACGTAAAATTTGTGCAGTCAGACAGATGACGTAAACATCCACTAAGACATTCTGTCATGTAGCATGGTCAGGCATGCACCTAGTATGCTATGCTTTCTTTCCCTCAAACAACAAAGGACAGAAGGTACTGGAATATATGCTCGTAATCTCCCTTTTTTCATTGGTTCCTTTGTAATCCCCAATCCCAGACCTTTCTCATTTTGTGATACAAATGTGGCATACAAGAATGGACAGGTTGCCACTAGTGTTTAACATTATTTTCAGCTCAATTGGAGGTAAGTCCGAGTGTCCAAGATTCTAGCACACCATGGCAGATAATCAGCTGTTGCTTACGTCCGAAGTTTTGTGATTCGCTGTGACCGCATACTCCTATTTTCTCACAATGGAACGTTCCATGTGCTCGGGCTAGATTTGATCCAATTAGAACCCTTTCTCCTTTCTCCGACTTTTGAGACGCTCCTTATCTCCCTCTATTTCCCCAGATGTGGAGACGCTAAACTACATTCAGCGAGAGAACCTGGCCCATCTCTTGGCCACCATGCACCTGGCCATCAGGCAGCTGGACGGTGAAGAACAAGGGCCTGGTCAGTACCGCCACCTCACCAACACCACCTACGAGAAATTTGTGGAGAGGTAAGTATTCAAATTCGAGTATGAAGTCAAATTTAACAGCCGTAACATTTATTAAACTAATATGTTCAAAATAATGTGGTTTGGATAATTTTTCACCCCAAAACATTTGAGTCTGAGAAGCGATTCCATGCATGAATTGTGTCTCAGATTTCTGAGGGTTGGTGTCCGTCTGCGAATGCTGCGGCCAGAGATGCTGTTGGTACCCGCTGTCAACTCGCTAAACTAAGATGGATTCGACGTTCGTGAGAAAATACTGTGATGGTATTTTTTGCTGTTTTTTCAGCAAGTAGACACTATATTCTTTTACATGTGACTTTTATTGTATCTGTCTTTATAATTTGGCCTATAAATCGACATTACGTTGACAAAAACCAATCTATGACCCTACCTCTAAAGTTTGCACAATTAATTTGATCTGTCGCAGGTTCTTGTCCATGTACCATCATCGCCAGCAGAAGATCCAGACTGAACATGTGACTGTGACCCGAGCTCTTGAGCATGTCAACAAAGAGAACAAACTAGCGACCAAACTACAAAAGCAACTTGAACATGAGCTAGTTGTACTAGAAGAAAGAAAAGAGGTATAGTGTAGAAAACAAACTAATGTCCACGACAGGGTTCTCCTGAAAAATTTTCAAAACGGGCGGGCATTCTGGATCCACATTTGTGAAGTTTGGTGTAATCGTGCTAAATTTACACAAGATCCTCGGAATTTTTTTATTTGGATGTTTATCTGGGGATTTGAAAGCCCTACTGTGCAATCTGGGGCATTCTAAATGGTTTTAAATGACTTTTTTGAATTTCATCATGAAGTCATATCTGGCTATTTTAAGTGGCTATTTTGAGTACCATTTTAGGAGATAAAACGCTGTTGTACTGACTCAACCATATAAAATTTCCAATTGGATCGATTTAGACAGAGCTGCAAATCTGACTGAGAATTATTATTATTATTTTTTTTGCCAGGGTACTGTCAAGCTTCTCTCTCAAATCGGTCAGGACAAAGCCATCGCAGAGCAGCAGATCAAGATTGTACACAAACAGATGGAGAAGATAAAGAAACTGAAAAAGGTATGCTGGCTTTTTGTAGAGAATATCTTGAATTTAAAGTAGGTGGATTTATTTCCCAGGTTTAAGCACCTTTTTGTAATTTGTAGAATGTTGGTTCAAATCCTGGCCTTGGTCCAATTTCACGGCTCTGCGCTTACGGAAGCAGGGAACTACGAGCTTATGTCAAGCATATTTCACGGGTTAGCAGGAAATTTTTTCTAGTGCGGTTGCGTACTGCACTTTACTGGGCATTCTTCGCTTACACAGCTGACACAGAAATTTAGCCTTGCACAGTGAGCCGAGAAGGGTAGTGCTAAATTTCATTAGAAAGTTTCTTTGTTTCAAAGGTCCTTAACACTCATGCAAGAATTTTTAAAATACCTTATTTCCAATCTCATCTCAGGCCTTACCGCAGTACTCACTTGCCCATGCGAGGGCGGTATACAAGACGGTTGCCGTAGTGCAGGATACCAAGAAGGTGGTACAAGAACTGGACATCAACTCGCTGGGAGAGCTGAGAGGAATGCAGAAGCCTGATGTCGACATTGAAGACCTTATGGCTTCCATCATAATGATCTGTAAGTACACACTAGGGCACAGGGCACTCAGACACAATGGGTAGCCCACTCAATGCCTCTGGGCCCACCAACCACAGTTCTCCTTTCAGAAGAACCAATAGACCCCTTTTACAGGCCGCTATCGCTGCTTCAAACAATGGAACGTGCAAGTGCGTATGCGCCACGCGCAACTCTCAGCCATTGCTTGGTTTTCCTTTTACCTCAATGGGGGCGCTATTTGAGCTTGTGACGTCATATGCTAGGAGTCTATCAGAGCAGTGACTGACTCTACACTTAAACCTCTGAATCCCTATAAGGAGAAAAGAATCTCAAACACTCTTCAGTCTCATGACGATGACTAAAGCAGGCTAGTCGAAATGTTGAGACCAATTAGAACTCACTCCATGGCAGTGAAGTGAATAGCGACATGTTAATCCGGAAGTTGCACATTCAGGGCTTGATTCTGGTAAATTTTTCTTTGCTCAACCCAAAATTATTTCCAATTTACCCAGTCAGTTTCCCTTGTTGTTTATTACTTGAAACCTTTAAATGAAAGCTCGTTACCATCTTGAATCTTTAAAAATAACTATTTGATAAATTAAAAACTACAATTTGGGTCAAAATTTGCATCTCTGAAAACTCTCTTATTTTGTTTGAACGACTTACTTATGTTGGCCTTTTCTTCTGTTTTTACTTTAGTGAAAAGTCCCTCATCAGACCTGACTTGGAGCAAAGGTGCCAAGCGTCAGATGGCTAATATTGAGAGGTAAGTCTATCATCAGGTTTCAATGAAATATTCTTCATCAGGGTCCAATTTCATAGAGCTGCTTAACGGCCAATTCTGTGCTTACTGCGTGAGTTTCCATTTCATAGCGCTGCTAACTGTAAGCACACGAAAAGGCATGCTAACGTTCCAGTGTTTACTGTTTGAAAATGAATGACGTAACAATGTAAATCCATGGTAAACGCGCAATATGACTGCCTTATTTTCTGCTAACCTGTGAAATACACTTAATATGCTTAAGCAAATTGTTCTGCTATAGTTGGCACAAAAATTTGCTTACCCTTAAGCAGCGCTATGAAATTGGCCCCTAATTGAACTTTGTACCAAGTGCTTGAATAAAGTAGGCCCTTTTATTTTCTGGAGGAGCTGACACAGTTTGATCATTGGTCGGGATGGCGTAGTGGTATCTTTCCTCGGCTTTCACCTCTTGGACCCTGGTTCGAATCCCGTTGGGGGCACTATGTAGATTGGGTTTTCAGTCCCTCCCTAATTGCGTGGGTTTTCCCTGTAATAGTTCTCTGGGGTTTTCCTCCCACATCTATAACTGAAACTTCCTTCCTTGTCTTCTCTCCATTGGGTTCTTGGCTCAGTGATTAAGTTTGCTTTACTGAGACTCCTCGGCTTCTCAACTAGAATTATTAAATGAAATAAAAAAATGGAAAGATGCCTTAAAACCAAGTTCCTGCTCTTTTATTCTATCGATAATGTTTTTCAAACTATTTGCCTCCTATTTGACAGATTCCTAGAGGAGTTGATGCTGTTTGACGACAGTGAGCTTCCTGAGAGCACATTGAACCTTGTAGAGCCCTACCTGAAGAAGGCTTCATTTCAGCCACAGAACATGCAGAGGAAGACCAACAACCTGGCAGCAGCTTCACTCTGTAAATGGGTCCGAGGAGTGGTCAGGTAAGGTCTCAAAACGCTGGAATGGAGGAAGGTCTTGATGGGAGGAATGATAGTTCCCTCAGGCCTTGATTTACAGGAAGGCCTTGGAGGCTATTGCCTCTGTTGCCCTGGGTCCAATTTCATAGAACTGCTTAAGCAGAAAATGTTGCTTAATAAATTTCTGCTAAGCAAAAAGTAGCAGGACACCAGTCACCATGGTCACAAATTGTACATGTGGAATTGTATTTTTGCTAATAACCTGATTCTGGTAAGCAAAATTGTTTTGTGTTAAACTGCTTTTGTGCTTAGGCTTCTCTATGAAATTGGGCCCAGGGTCTGTAAAGCTCCTGAATTGTAACATCTGAGAGGTTCCGGGTCAAGGATTAAGGGGATCTCAAGCCCATAATCCATTTCCAGGAATTTTTACATTCTTTAAATCTCATCCCTGGGGTCGATTTCACAAAGCACTAAGATTCATCTTAAGATGAGTTGTCAGTATTACCATAGTGATTTGTATTGTGACATCACACTTTGCTTAGCAATTAGGAGTGATTTGGAGTTAAGATCAATCTTAACTCTTTGTGAAATCGAGCCCTGGTATACATCAGCTTCAAACCTATGGATAACCTCTTGTTTTTGTCGTTTAGGTATCATCGTTTGATGATCTCCAAGGTAAAGCCTCTTCATGCGAAGGTCGAGGAGACAACCGCAGCAGTCGAAGAAGCTGAGCACCGATTGATGACGTTAGAGAATAAGAAGAAGGTTAGATACATTGTTTGTTTAGAGATGCTTTGAGTGGAGTATTTTCACTTTTTTTTACTAGAGAAGGAAAAAGAAACCTCCAAGCTTTCTGGTGGGAAAGTTAATTTGCCATCCTGGGACACAATGAAACCACTATTCTGTGAGGGTTCGAATCCTGGTCATGACACTTGCTTCTCTCCACCCAGGGGTAAACGGGTACCTGTGAGGGCAGAGATGGTTCTTGTGATTGATCAATAGCTTGGTGCACTACATATTTGGCAGCACAGGCTGTATACTCCCACGGGAGCTGATATTTAAGGAATAAAATAAATAGCTCAGTGATCAGGGTAATAATGTTGAGGCTCTGTGAGCATCACTAAGTGGCAGATTGGAGTTCTATATAACAAGCCATTGTTAGTATTATTATTATCTTTGTTATTACACAATCCTCCGAAAATATGAAACGCAGCAGGTTCATGGGGATTCATTCTCTACACCAAGGGGCGACCCAAGCCAACTACCCTAGTTCTTTATTTGTGGTAATGCAGAGGGTCTTTAGAAGTGTAATATTCAGGAGATTCAGGGGCTTCATCCTCTAGACCAAGGGGAGACCCAAACCCACTACCCTATAGCTCTTTTCATTTGTAGTGATGTAGAGAGTCTGTAAATCCTCTGCAATAAACACCCAGGAGTTTCAAGGTGCTTGACCCTCTGATGTAGAGTATGTGTATCCTCTGCAATGCAACACCCAGGAGGTTCAGGGTGCTTGACCCTCTAGACCAAGGGGAATGATGTAGAGAGTCTGTATCCTCTGAATTGTATCGTTGAGTTTTGGAGGCCTCTATTCTCCAGATCTAGGGGAGGCCCAGTTTCAATCAGCATTTGTTTTCCCAATTATGTTGGGGGCTTTGACTATATTTTATACCCAATGGTACACACTTGACTAATGTGTCTTTCCATTCTTCCATTGTCTTGAAGGCCCTTGAGATGCGTCTCGCGGACCTCTCTCAGAGTTTTGAAGAAGCAACAGTTGACAAGAATGATCAAGAGGACCTGTCTAAGAAGATGAGTAGAGAGCTACAAACAGCCAACAAATTCAAAGAGGTTAGAGCAGATCATTTCATATAATTCCAACACCATTTTAAACCAACATTTTTTCAGATCTTTATCCAGATTTCACTAAAATCTTCCCAACAAAAAACAAATTCTGACTTCAAAAATAGGGAAAAAACAATAACTAAAAAGGGAGCTTTTTCATTGACAGTTTCCGCTACTTTGATGGAGAAAAATTTACATAAGAGGGAGCTATTTGCTACACGCCAGGTCGCCATTTTGTCTAAAATTGGTTTTTTTACTATCATTCTAAGATACAAGTGTTAGTTGTGCAATTAAAGGAAGATGTATTCAGAAAAATCCCCAATATCGGTTGCAGAAATATTGCAAGGAATACTAGCAACAGCTCTCATCCTTGTGTAATTAAAAGTTACCCTGAAAACTCTGCTTTTTGGAAAGTATGTCGGCATGACTTGTGGATTGTCAGAGATGGAGCAAACGACCCTGTCCTTAAGTCTGAATTTCTGTTTTTGTTTTTTTTTGTCATTCGAAAAAACTGATAAAATAGCCTGAAAAGTCTAGTAAAGCCTACGCCATGTGTCTATGTAGGTCAGCCCTTGGGCTAAAAAATATCTTTTCTACCTTTTTCAAAGGACATAATGTCATGCCTGTATGTACTTTTCTTGAACTACCTCTTGGTTGACCTTAGGCTAAGGCTTAAGGTGTTTCTTTTCATTGTCGGTTCCTATAACCAAGTTGTTTCTGAAGTTCTTCCTAAGAGAGCCTGTTGACTACTGCAGACCCTGGGGTTTACCACAACTGCACTTCTCAGTTTTTGTTTCATTGTATTAAACTTAGAAACCCATCTATAATTTTCTCGTTAGATTCTTGAAATGGAGCACAAACACTGCATCCAGATTTGCCAGTCGCTCCCGCAGCGGGAGTTTGCCATCCCAGGCGCTGTTGCCATGGCAGCGGCATTCGCTACCTACCTCGGTGCTTACGATACCAAGTTCCGACGTGTCATGCTGACCATCCAGTGGCCAATGTGTCTACAAGAGAGAGGAGTTCCGCTGCTGATTGATGCCGTCGACCCCATGAAAGGTAGAAACTAGGATGGTGTTTTGTTTGAGCGGTCTGCATTTCGGGAAAGCTCCATTGAAGAAAGAGGCTAGATGAAAACTTCCTTTTCTTCTGACAGCTCACACCTGTTATCTCCATGTATTTTCTTTTCCAAACAGTCGACACACAAACCATTATGGCTGCTGACTGCCCCAGGCAGATTAACTGCTCATCAATTAAGTTTAATAACCCAAGTAATTCAGTGTAAACACCCACTGGGTGAAAAGGATGTTTTTGTGGCGAAACTCAAAACAAATCTTTAATGGCGCTTTCCTGTAATGTAGGGCACTGGACTTTATTCTGGTGGTACAGCCGTCAGTATATGAGCTCAAATCCATATTATGACAACACACTACACAATACAGATACATCGTGTGCCTTGCTTGGCGTGTACTTTCTTTTTTTACGTATTTCGCACTGAGCATTACATACTACGCATGGCGGACACATGAATTTCCACCCTCACTATATTTTGATTTGTATGACAATTTATCTGACATTCAGGTTGTAACCATTTGACAATTTATGATCATGTCCAACCCCAGGCTGGATAGTGGAATGGGCCATCCACACCAATCGCACTCGCTCCAACACTGTGACCAGCTCAGTCCACAGCAATGACGGGGGTGTGAACACCCCCAGGGATGCCCAAGACCAGCTCCAAGAGATTCAGAAGGAGTCCGACGATGGGAAAGTGGGCGGCGTCGAGATGCAAGAGGAGGCGAGAGAAGGGGGAGTGGAAGATGGAAATGAAATGGTCTTGGAGGGAGGAGAAATGACTGCGGAGACAGGACCCAAAATTGAAAATGGTATTTAAGTTTTGTGTTCATTTTGTTTGAAATTATTCCATGTAAAATCTTTTGCATTCTTGAAGTTAAGGAGTTTGTGCTTACACTCCTCAAACAAAATTAACATTATTGATCTTTGGTTGTAGAAAGGTAAACGGATGCATAATGATTACATATAATTGAGTAAAACCAATAAAAAAGTGTTCATATTTTTAAAAACAAACATTTTGATTAGAACTGTTGATTTTACATTGTGTTTTTATGGGTCTTTGCTGGAAACCATGCAGAGCGCCACCAATGCCAGGAAAAATAAATACTAGTACTAAAATCGCAGTGAAGGGGTTATTTTATTTATTTTTTTTTTTGATCAAATTTCAACAAAATTACAATGAGGAAAACTTTACACTTCTGATGAAAACAGGCATAGTATTTCTGGGGTTTTTTTGCCATCAGAAAAATCAACAAAATTGTTATTAAATAACCAGAAAAACCTGTTAAAGCTTTGACCATTTGTAAATGTAGGTCAACTCAAATACTCAGTAATATTTTCCAACTTTTTCCAAATGACCAAATACCATGCCTGAAGTAATCAAAAAATAAATAGTCAACCTAGTTTGAGTGTTATCTTTTAAGTTGATCTTTAACAATGTTGGTCTGGACACAGCCTCATATTACTAAGTCTCCACATGTGTATTTTCCCCATGAACAGCTGCTCAAGATACACCAAGAAATGGGGTACCAGTGGACATCACCGGAGGGTACCGGTCACCAGATATTCAAACGATAACAGAGAGTCAGTACAACTACACAGTGGATAATTTCCCACAGATCAGCAGCAATGACTTCACACGCTACGTCCAGGCATTGATTAAACTGCTGGTCGGCGAGGGCGCCCTTCAAGAATGGATCACCAAAGGTAGGCCCTAGGAACGTTGTATCCTATAGGAGTTTCAGGAAAACCATTACATTTTCAAGAGCATTTTTCTATGATCCCTACAAAATATCCTTACCACCTAGCATCATGCTTTGAGAGTTCTGAAATCAGTGGGAGGCTTCTGAAACCAATTGAGGCTTCTGGAATTTGCTTAGGCTTCTGAAGTCAGCATGAGGCTTCTGAAATAAGCTTGAGGTTTCTGATTTATACTTGAGGCAACTGAAATAAGCTTGAGGCTTCTGAAACAAGACTTTTGAAACAAGCTTGAGGTTTCTGAAATAAGCTTGAGGCAACTGAAGTAAGCTTGAGGCTTCTGAAACAAGACTTTTGAAACAAGCTTGAGGTTTCTGAAGTCAGCGTGAGGCTTCTGAAATAAGCTTGAGGTTTTTGATTTATACTTGAGGCAACTGAAATAAGCTTGAGGCTTCTGAAACAAGACTTTTGAAACTAGCTTGAGGTTTCTGAAATAAGCTTGAGGCTTCTGAAATAAGCTTGAGGCTTCTGAAACAAGCTTGAGGCTTCTGAATTTAGACCCTTTAATATCTGCATGGCTATTTCAGTCATAATTCTTACCCCCTCATACACTCCACACCAAAAAAAAGAAAGAAACAATGATCGTATTGTTCTTTACCTCTTAGGTCTCTGTCTACAAGACATGGAGAATCTAGCTATCCAGAAATCGTCGTGGCAACGACCTCCATTCCTGATTGACCCCCACATGGAGGGAGTGCGCTGGCTACGCAAGGTCATCCACCGCAGAAAACTGACTAATATCGACATGCACACCAGGTACGTGAAAACAGTTTGAAGAAAAAACATACTACGACAAAACTGGTTGCATTTAATAGACGTGCTAAGCACAAAAAAAGGACAGCATTGTCAAACTGATTGTATTTATGGAGATTATCATTTTTGCATGTTTTGGCTTAGCGGCTATAAGCACCGTACTCAAGCTCTGGTGTTTCTGATCAGCAGAGTGTGGGTTTGAGTCCCTGGACAGAACCTTGCATGTTCCATTTGAGATACTTAATGTTTTTAAAAACCTCTAACTACCTGTACTTTCACCATGGAAATCTTCAAGTTGCGGAGAAAATGATAAACTGGCCCCCACCCCTTGGTTTGCATGTTTCCAATATCTGCATTTTTGTTTACCACTCATTGTTACTAACTTGTATTTGCTTGTTCTATCTCTCTCCATCCTAACACGCAACCTCTCTGGGACCACGTTGTATTATTCCAACAGATGGTATGTTGTATGTGTGTGTAGTTAAACTCGATAAAAACCTACCTCCAAAAATTACCTAAAAATACCATAATAAACTGTGAAAGTCTTGTGGGTACCGTTATAGTGCGCAAGTTTGTTCTTTCACGCGTAGAAGCGATGTCGGTGGGACCAAAGTTGTCCAAAAATGTTTGAATACGCACTAGACTTGCACGGTCTATTTGAAAAAATGAAACTTTATTTTTTCAAATGGCAGGGATTGATTTTATCCAGCATCTTTGTGTAGCAAAATTATAATTGTTGTTGTTGTGCACACTGGATGCTTATATTGAATCGCAAATCATGATTTTTTAGTTGCAACTAAAAACTTTGTTGCATTTTGCTGCGCTATATGAGACAAGAAACACAATAAAGTACACTACTTTTTTACCATCACATCGCCAGTTTTTCCAACAATTGTAAACATTTTAAGTACCTGAAACTACCCAGAAGTGTCTAAATATGTTGATGACCATGCAGGCTTATACCAAAATAATTTGAGTTGAATTAGAATTTTATAATTACTCTCAAATTTCGTTCACAGAATGCTGGAAAAATCTGTGCATTTTTTATGGAAATTTGAGAGCAATTTAAAAAAAGAAAATGTTTATGACAACAAAGGAACTCAAATAATTTTCAGTATAAGCCTGCTTGCCATTCACATGTTGAAACACGTATGGGTGGTTTCAGGTACTTAGAAAGAAGTGACAAAACTGGAAAAACTGCTAACGTGCTGGTTAAAAAGTTGTGCACTTTTTTGTGTTTCTTGTCATAAGCAAAATCGTGCGCTGAATGATTTGGTTCTGCTTTTGAAAAAGCTAAAACTTTAAGCTTCATAAGCGTTTCCTGGAAAGTGTTTTTGTTAAATTTCTTTTATTATATTTTAACTTCTGACCCTTTACAGACCATCCATTTCTGAATTACAATACACCTAAATATGACCAATATTGTTGATTTTTAAAACTAAATTTAACTGGTATGAAATGTTTGGGAAATTTAAACCGAACAGAGATTTTATTTTGTTTTAGAAATGTAGATAGTATATCAACATAGGAAACGTTGGAAAATGTCAATTCAGGGCATAAATTTTACTTTGACCTTTTCATTTTGAGTAACAAGTAGATCAAAATGTTGCGGCTGTTTGTGGCCACTACTGGCATTTTGGTACAAGCCGTTTGTACTTTGACCTTTTTGTTTTGACTAGAAGTAGATCAAAATGGCCTCTAAAGTGTTAATAATCCAAGTATTGCTACGTTTTCTTCTTGTGCAGGCGTCACCAGCAAATAACTATTTATTCCAAAGAGACTTTTGAATTGTAAGACGTGTGAAATGTGTGCTTTGTTGTTTGAATTCCCTTTCCAAACTTTCCAAGAAATGATGCCGTCTCCACCCATATCACAAGATGGCTGTGTTTTGCACTTGGTTGACCGCACTGTGTTGAGTTTATGATTTGACGCATTTAATATTAGAGAAAGCGCGTCATGTGTGCCGCATTTGATAGATGACCTTTCTTCATGACCTTCATCTATGATTAAAGAAAGACATTTTACTGTTTTCTGTTTAACAACCCTCCTACTGTTGGTACCATTTCCAGCGAGTTGACCTTTTTGAAACCATTCAACTGCAAGGGTTGTTTATGGTGGCCAACTGTACACAGTAAACAAATATTGACTGCTTCGAGCACTATTTTTAAAACTACAACTCCCAACATGCCTAAGGTGATTTGGTGGGCGTTCTTTTTTCCGAGGCAAAGCCGAAGGGGGAGTTGTATTTTAAACCAAAGCACAAGTAAAAGCAGTCAATATTTGTTTTATAACACCAGTACATATATTGTGTCTAGACCTCTGGTACCAAGAAGCTGCTGTTGCTATGGGTTTAGTACATGGTTGCTATGGGTATAGTACATGGTTGCTATGGGTAAAGTACATTGGTTGCTATGGGTATAGTTCATGGGTTTCTGATGGGGTACAGTTTGTCGCAGTTGCATCTCTTTCTAGTAAACATTTGACGCACTCTAAACCAATCAGATGGCAGAATCTATGTAAGGGTTGTTATAAAGCTAACTGTATACCCATGTGTAGATGCAATCACCACATGACATATTGCAAGCTGGACTAGTTAATACCCATCATTCAAAATCAAACTTGGGTACGTATTGATTGGTTAGACAGTAGGAGGGTTAGAGTGTACATTTAAGAAGAAAAAACCTTGTTGCTTGTTTGAGGTTTGTAAATTGTTCACCTACTTTGCACTGACATGTTGAATTAAACTAAATTAACATTCCGTGTTAAATTTGATTCCGTACTTAACAGTGCAAGACAAAATATAAAGTCTATAGACATGATAGAGGCTAGAAGTTTTGCAGTGACATAATGATGTAATTTTAAAAGATCAAACAGCACCCTCAAAAGATAATTATGGTAGTCTAATATTGTTAGTTTTGTTTCGTTTTTAAACAAAATTTGACGAATCAACATATACCATGTACACCCCTAAAAATGTTCAGAAAGTCAACTGTTTCAGAGCAAATTATACAATTAACTTCAAGTCTTGGGAAATATTTGACCATTTTCATGAATTTGTTTCTGAAAAATGAGAAACTACCCAAAATCAGCATTCTTCATTCAGCATTCTCCCAAATGCCAGTTAAAACACCCGAGGACGAGTCAAAATTCATTTGTCCAAAATTCATTCCAGTGGTCTGGCTGACTAGTTCAGTGCTGTAGGCATCATATTTCTTGAATTATAGATTAGTGAATAAGCTGATGGACCAGTGAAATAAGAATCTATGCTTATCAAAAAACACTTGGTCGCCGATCATGTCAATTGAATTTTATTTAGACATCTCGTAGACAAAAAGACAAATAGTAATGATACAGTTTGTGAACTTCTTTCAATTATAAAAGTTCAAACACAGATCCGTAATGCAACCCTTTAGAGGCCATTCATTTCTGTAAAATCATCACCATTTGCCAAGAACTACTTTTATTGATGATTCTTGGCACAATTTTGTATTGTAAAAGGGATTGAAAAAATAATATAAAACATAAATTTTGTTTTGTTTTTGAAACATACACATGTAGATACCATGTTAACATGGGAAGCGTTGGAAAGTGTCAATCCAGGTCATGACTTTACCTTTAACCTTTTTGGGGTTGAGTGGAAGTGGTTCAGATCTTGCAGCTGTTTGCGGCCGCTATGGGCATTTTGGTAAAAGCCATTTCAAGCCACTATGGTCTCTTAAGGGTTAAATTATCGTGTCAATGCAAACTCAATCCTCACTTACCAACTACCATGCAAACCCTAACATTGTATCTTTATTTAGCTTTATGATTTGCAGGTTACACACCTGTATATGTTCCGACACCTATGTTCTGACACACCTATGTCCCGACACCCCTAATGTATTTTCCAAACCCTAACCCCAACCGTTGCTTGTAGATCACAAGAGGTTCTCAGAGCATAGTGTTGTCGACAAATAGGGTTATCGGAACATAGGTTGTCAGAAAATAGGGTTGTCAGAAAATAGGGGTGTCGGAACATAAAGCAGTCACAGATTTGCTGAGTGGTGTTTAGGAGCATTTTCCTCATTGGTCATTCATTTTGAGCTCATTTTTTTTTCCCTGCATGCTTTCATGTACATACAACAGTCGCATGGAGGATAAACTCGGGTAGGTATAATTAATCCACCAAAGTCTTTTTGCCAAGTCATGTAACAAACTGTCTTCCTTGCAGCTTATCTTGAAACGAAGGATCTGGATTCTGATGTCAACCAATGACTTCATGATTTTTCCTGAGTTCAGTGAATTCAGGATCACCTGACATGCTTTACAAACGTATTTTTGCCTTCAGTGGGGTGTCATGGACACATTTATGATGGCACCAAGGCAATGACCAGGTGCAGGGAAACATTGCCTCTATTGCCTCTGAAGTATTGAGCCTAATTTTGTAGGAGGTGTTTGTTTGATAATTTCTTGCAGGATGTTGCATTGAGCAGGCATGTGATTTAATACAATACAAAAAAATATATTTATAGAGTGTCGTGTCGTGGCTGAGTGGATAAGATCACTGGACTCAAGCTCTGGTGTTTCTGATCAGCAGAGTGTGGGTTCGAGCCCCAGTCGTGACACTTGTGTCCTTAAGCAAGACACTTAACCATGATTGCTTCGTCCTTCGGATGGGACGTAAAGCCGTTGGTCCCGTGTGTTGTGTAACGCACGAAAAGAACCCAGTGCACTTATCGAAAAGAGAAGGGGTCCGCCCCGGTGTTCCTGGTTTGATCGGCTGCATATTGCGCCCCAGCACCTTGTAAACCATTACATGGTGCTATGTAAAGGAGTAGGTCTCATACTTCAAACGAAGCCCCAAATACCTTGCAGGAAAATACTGAATGTTAAGCGCTTAGAGGCTGGCCTGCAGTAGGCGCTATACAAATACAATATATTATTATATTATTATTAACACATCAAATGGTTTCACAGCACTGAACAGTCTAGAAAATTAACCAAATAATCCAGTTAAACATGCAGGTCATAGTTCAAACAGATTTGTCAGGTTTTTTTTACTGATCTCCTTGCACCTTCAGATTTTCTTGAAAGAGGCAATCTTGCCATCACAGAGATGGAAAGACTTGCCTCTTGTTATGACCAGACCTTCAGATATCTATTTGAAACGATGTAGACAGTCTGTAAACCTCTAACATGTAATCTTCTGTACATTAAGGGAGCTTCGTTTCCACAACAAGAGGAAAATGTTATCAACTTTTCAGGATTTGTCATTTTCATATTATCTCATCCGTGATTGTGTGCTCATGATTGTTACATAAACTCAGTGTGTACTCATGGTAGATTTCAAGTTGCAAATATGAAACATCAAGAAACATTGAGCGATTTACTTCAACTGTTTCATAAGCGTTCAGTTAGTCCTTGAATTAGGGGCAAGCTTATTTTCCTTTTCGAAATGGCAGTTCAGTTTTGAAAAGGGCATGCAAAAAGTTAGTTTTTGTCGTGAAATGAATATGGTTGGAAATGTTTTTTGAAAGTAGAACATAATGATTCACACAAATATCCCTTGAAATTGTGTAATTTTTCTGTAATTTCATGACAGAACACGCTCCGCTACTTTGTAGAACCAAGTTTTTGACACCACAAAATGGCGTTATTATATGTTCCGCTGGTTTTATTTCAAGAGGCAAATTTACTACTCACTAATTACAAAACACTGTAGGTGTTTCTGTGCATCAACAACTCTTGGAAAGGATATGGAGCAGGCCCAAGCAGCAAGATTTTGAGAGAATTTATGGCAATGTGTCCCTTTAAAGTCTATGGAAACATTTTGATAGGGCACCAAGGCCAAACCCAAGGATGACTGGAGACCATTGCATTGTAATCCTAGACCTAGCCACATGGCTGCTTGTGTCTTTGAATAAGCCATTGAACCGAAATCCAGTCTCATCTCCCAAAATGTATCTCTAAGTTTAGAGATTGGCTACGAATACCGGGGCTGCACACTCTTAAGGAGTTGAGATGATCTCGGGGATTTCTTTGTTATGAGAAGAAGTCGTTATAATGTAAAGTTGTTTGATGATATTTTATTTTTATTTGACAGGTTTGATCCATCCATCGTTGTCCAGATTGAGAAGGCTATCCTGTCAGGCCTTCCACTGGTCCTGGTGAACTGTGATGAGCGATTGGACAGCATGGTAATGCCACTGATTCACCATGCTAACCATGGCAATGAATGCAGTACAGCTGAAGGTATGTATGGGCATAGCCAAGGGGAGCATGTGCCCCCCAAATTGATGTCTGTGCCACCCCATGGGTGCCCTACCCCATTTTGAAGTCTGGACTTTTGAAATTAGAAATTACCAGAGTAAATTGTTACTAGGTTCCTGTCGGCATATACCTGCAATCCAGTGGCCCATCAGAACATTCTGTGGAACCCGCAACATTGTGCCAAACTTTTAGAGCAATCTTAAACAGGAAAATATGCATGCAAGCATTTTGAATGTTTGAGTGAAAATACTGCGGTGGTCCACTGGACTAAACCGTTACACGTAATGTCAGTTCTTCTCTTCCTTTTGTTTACCAAGCTCGTACAACAGAATTCAATCTCAAACAGTGTCAACGACAAATTGCACCCTCGGGAAATGTTCCACAATATGGTTGGAAAAGCGCACACGATACAAAATTCATAATACAAAAGTTGCTTTGTCTTTCAGCCTGGAGTCCCATGTACTAAGATTGGTAGTGAATGAAAAAAGAACCCAGAACACTTATCATGGAAGAGTAAGGGTTAACCCCAGTGTTTCTGGTTCACATAGCAAGCACCCTTGTTTACAGGTTTCCTCAGGCTTGCGAGCTACAGTGATTAAGTTCACTTTTGAGGCATCCTTGGTTTCATTACCAGAAATATATTATAATAGTAACTAAGTTTTTTTGTTGTGTTTGTTGTTGGGGGTTTTTTTTCTACATGCAATTGTGCTTCTTTTTAAACATCTTCTCAGCTTACTTTTTTTTATATTTCATGTAAAAATATTGATTCAAAAATGTTGTCATCTTCTCTCCCCCCCCCCCATAACACCCAGATGCAAGGCTCATCAAGTACTGTGGTCGTCGCCTCCTCGGTCACCAGAACTTCTGCGTGTCCATGACAACATCCCTACCTAACCCGCAGTTCTCCCCCCGCATTGCCTCCACCACCACGCTGATCAACTACAGTCCCTCTCCCGAGGCCCTGAAGGAAGCTCTGCTTGCGAGGGCGTTCCGGAGGGTGTCTCCTGCGCTGTACAGCGAGCGTCATAAGGTGCTGAAGGCAATACGCCAGCATCGATCAACACTACAGGTACTCTTCAGCTTTCTGTCTCGTCTTGAAAAAGAGAAAAATGTTGTGATAAGGATCTGTTTGTAGTTTAAACGATTTTAAGAAAGGATTCCCTTCGAAGTAATATGTGGCGTGTCATGGCCTAGCGGTTAAGAGCACCAGATTCAAGCTCTGGTGTTTGATCAGCAGAGTGTGGGTTCGAGTCCCGGGCGTGACACTTGTGTCCTTAAGCAAAACACTTAACCATGATTGCTTTGTAAAGTTGGGGAGGTAGTGCTCTCTGCTCTACCAGCCAGGCTCCTAATGGATGATACCCAAGCCTACATCCTGGACTGTAAAGGGGGTAACCCTGTTTCAGCCCCAAGAGTAGGTGGCAACGGCCTCTGGAAAAAATAGTTGATTGTAGCCCACACCTTGAAGTGGCCTTCAGGCCTTGTGTGTCTGGCGACTTGCATAAAAAATAAATAAACTAGATATATTGCATTTGTGCACAAATGCCGAGCTGTTTCGCCATAACTTTTTCAAAAAATCTTTAAAAATCATGTGATGACGTCATCATGACGTCATTTCAGAATTTACAAGAACTTGCCAATATCCAACAACCTACCAAGTTTCAACATGATCGCACTAACACTTAGGGAGATATATACAACATTAAAAAAGGCACCTTTAATGCCGCGTCACGTGACCCCCGATGACGTCATCGATCTGAAATTTCACACATATGATGACTGCCTGACGATCAACATGTGTGTAAATTTTGAAGTGATTACACAAAACTTCACCACACACATCTTCAAAAAGTCCATTTTGATCAGTTTTCAACCTGCCGCTAGAGGGCGCTCTTGTGTATTGTGACGTCATCGGTAATTTTTGTTAATTACCCACCCTTGCCAGACAATAACATCGTTGAAAGCAACTTCATAACTATTTACACTTTTGAATTACGAGGCACTTCCTGTTTCGACCGGAAGTAGAGGTCATGTGAGGTCACGCACACTGAATAAAATGAAGACCTAATATATCCCTATACAATCCTTCAAACAGAAACCTACGGTCTCTTGTGGCTGATTTGTTACGGATTTTCAAATATTTAAAATAGAAACCTTTAAGATGACGTCACGTGACAGGTGATGACGTCATCATGACATCATTAGTTTTAAAATCATTATTGCACCAATGCCTTTCATCACTGAAAGTTTCATTGCAATTGCTCTTTAGGAACTATGCAAAAGGCCGCTTAGAACGAACGTGCGTTATGTCAATAGCCTTTTTTACTGAAACTGACAAATAAAAAAAATAATAATAATAATAAAAAAAACTTTAACGAAAACAAGAGCTGTTTCGCTGCGCTTTGCTGCGAAACAGCTAATAAATAAAAAAAATATGGTTTCTCAGATTAGCGAATGGACAACAACCCTCAGATTTCTGAGGGTTGTTGTCCATTCGCTAATGCTGCAGCCAGAGATGCGGTTGGTACCAGCTGTCAACTCGCTAAACATGTTTTCTCAGCAAGTAGACACCTTATTCAGCTGAAACTTTCACATGTGACTTTAATTGTATCTTTCTTTATAACTTTGCCTGTACATCAACATTACCTTGACAAATCTATGACCCTACCATTAAAGATGAAACTTAATTCCATTGTTTTGTCATTAGTACTCTTTGTCTTTGATTCCACCAGGTCCTGGAGGAACAGTTACTCCAAACCCTAGAGGGGGAGGTTGCCTCTGGTGACATCACAGCCCACACTGACTACGTCTCTGCTATTGTGGATAATAAAGACCAGGTATATGTCATCCTCGTCTAAGTTTATGATAATACCATTTACATGAATAAAATCCCCCTCTGTGTTAATAACATTAATCCTTACTCGCAGCTGAGGAGCTGAATTGTGAAGGACACGGCTGTGGCATCCAGCCACATCAATCCATATATGACCACAGAGCACAGCTAGAAATCAAAAGTGTCATTTTCGTGAAAGAATTCAGCTCTCAACCTTAAAAAGTTTCTGTTTTGTTCCATTTTCTCTAACATTGCCTACCTGACATGCATGTGTGAAGAGTAACATGGCGTTCATTGACATGTTTGTATAGTGTGTTCTGCAATACGCATTAACAGGCTTGTGCAAACACACAAGTAATAGGTTTGCATGACGACTGTGTTTAAAATCTGGAAAATTGTTTAACATTGAGAGCTGAATATCGGGAAAATGACAGAGTTATAGATTTGACGTCCAAAACCCACCGCCAAAAAATGTATGTGTCCATGAAATGTTAATCCAGTGAGATTAGTAGCTTTGGTAAGATTTGAATTATGGAGCTTTGCAAATCTTCCGCCCCGGAAATGGAGCCTCATATCTAGGAATCTGTATCTGTGTACAGCACAGAGAGAGTCCTATATAGAGTTAGTGTAACTTTAGTCTCTAACGTTGTCTTTGAATTATGTGTTTGCCTTTAGGTCTATGTGAAGCTTGTTGAAGCAGAGCGTATCTTAGAGACTCTCGACAACATCCGGGATGAACTGGTTCCCGTTGCCAAGAGAGGCGCCATGCTCTACTCCATCATGGCGAGTCTGATCGGTGTACAGCATGAGTACCAGTTCTCTCTGCCGTTCTTCCTCTGGATGTTTGATCAGGCAGTTGGAGAGGACCAGGAGGAGGAAATTGCCAGCGACGACGGAGAGGTAATGAAATTGCAGGGATGTGATTTCTCCTTCTTCTTTTTTTCGAAAACCTGGTTTTTTGGGGTGTTTTTTTTTACCCCAAAAAAATAATAATAATAATTATACATATTTTTCTTTTTAATTAAGACCATACAAAAAATGAAGACAAAACCAATTAGAATGCCCCAGAGTGCAGATTGGGGCATTTAAAACAAACGATAAATGTATGTAAGTAGGCTTCGAGCTCGCAAGTTTTCACCCTCGCAAGCTTTCGCGCTTTGCGCTCATAGTTCAGGGTTTTTTGTCAACAGCCTAGCACATCCCTGAATTGACAAATTTAATGGGAGAAACAAAGTTTGATTGGGATACTATCAATCCTTTACTGCAATAGTAAAGAATAATACAAGCATTTGTAAAGCGCATTTTCCCAATGGTTGCAACGCGCTGAGGGCAGTAATTCCAGAGAGGAATATTGTATTGAACAGGAACCGTAAGACAAAAATATAACTTGAGTTTACGTTGAATTTTTAAACGGAGTTGCAAGTACGAATGTTGATTGTGAGTCCCAGTAATGAAGAGTCACATGACACCCATCCATTTGTGCAGTGACACAGTGAAAGAGGAGCTTGAAGGTCAAATTAAATTTTATGTTGTACTCATTTTCTAATAGATAGAGTCCTCGTGTGAGTGGGGAAAGTCTCTAAACTCACCTTAAAATGGTGTAAAAAGTGCGAAATTTTTCAACATCCTAAAACATCCAAAGATTTCACTTTAGTCTACAAGGGTCTTGCATTTTTGTACTGGATATTTATTTTTATGTGAGGTTTAGAAATGTGTAATTTTTTCCAACTCATATGAGGACTCTATCTATTGGAAAATTAGTACATCACAAAAAATGAATTTGACGTTTGAACCCCCTCTTTAAACTCTTAAACTCTACTTTCACTCACCCGTTGATGGTTGGACCAATGTACTTGATACTTTAAATCACTGGTGAGCACACCCTAGGAGCACCCTTAAATAGGACCTGGGG
Organism: Pisaster brevispinus; assembly: GCA_023634235.1. Lineage (NCBI taxonomy): Eukaryota > Metazoa > Echinodermata > Asteroidea > Forcipulatida > Asteriidae > Pisaster > Pisaster brevispinus. The sequence continues at coordinate 3,652,664 of JAMKCF010000016.1, read as the reverse complement.
TCTGATGAGCATTCCTTTCCTTTCAAGTGCGGCCTTAGGTTAGCTACCAAACTATGCAACTGGCGGTCAGGTTGGCGTAGTGGTTTCTTTCCTTGCCTTCCACCTCAGGGACCCTGGTTCGAATCGCACCAGGGGCATTATGTGGGTTGGGTTTTCAGTCTCTGTCTCATTGCGTGGGTTTCCCCTGGAATAAGTCTCTGGGGTGTTTCTCCCGTATCTAAAACTGAAGCTTCCTTCATTGTCTTCTCTCCATTGTGTTCTTGGCTGGTGTAGTGGTTAAGTTCGCTTTTCTGAAAGTCCTTTGCTTCACAGCCAGACTTAATATAATTTGGCGATAAGCAAAGCCATAAAATTGGTTCTTGATGATCAGAGGAATGTCTGAAAGTACCGGGTACCACAATAATTTACTTAACCTTTTGTGATTGTTTTATGAAGGATTTGGATAGTGCCAACGAAGTGGGAAGTCACATTTCACCGTTACGCCCATTAGGGGTGAGTGCCAGCACCCGTTTCACAGAGAATGCACCCCCTCAGACTGATCAGGACACCCAGGAGAGCGGGATCACCCAGGACGGGAGTGAAGCTCCGGGCTCAACAGGTACCTCTTTAACTTTTCACAAATTTCTTAAAGATAGGGGATCCAACACTGGGTGACTTATAGTAATCACTATAAAGACGTTTTGCAATGTAGCGCCCTCTTCGACGCGAACACGAGAAGCCAAAATTTGAAATACGGTTTGAAATACATTCCATGATATGGTGTGGCATGATTTGTTTGACCAAGGTCTTCAGAGTGGCTATGAGAGGATCGAGTCCCATTTTTACAAATTTGTTTTTCATCCCCAAAATAAAGAATACTCTTATTTTACTAATGTAAATTGATTCCTGTATTTCAGTGCCGTTCTGTGAAACTAACAATTGCTAAAAGATGCCCAGCGCGTGGTATAATCCACTGCCTGTCTTGAAAGTGCAACAAGTTTTGGCCTAAGCTTATGCAAAGCTCTTAAGCCAAGATCAGACACATCTTGCTTAGGTAGGAATTTGTTACCAACCAAAATGATGCACATTGCACATGACTGGTACCCTGCTTATTTTTTGCTTAGGAAATATTTTCAAAAAGATTCAAAATCTGACAACTGCTTTTTCATTCATTGTGACTAACAGTAGTTTCTCATTTACCCAGATATGATTATGTTTTTGGTCATAACAGGAGAAAATGTGGTGCTATATAAGAACTGCGTTTTATTATCACTCTATTTTCACTAGATGATGCAGCTACTGCAGGCTACCTAGATGACAACCAGACTCAAGAGGAGTCACTCCAGCATCAGATCATGTCTCAGATAGCCGCAGCCGATCTGCCGGATCTACCCACGCAGGGGGTCGAATACAACAGCCTCTCAGCCAATCAAGTTAAGCAGCTTGTGGACTGTCTCACTCAGACCATCTATCAAAACATCAAACAGTGAGTGTTTTTTGAACAGATACTCGGTTGAAACTCACACACGAGTCACCATTATAGAAATTCCAAACAAATGGCTCATTCACTCCCCAACTCAAATCATCTATCAAAACGTCAAATAGTGAGTGTGTTTTGAACAGATACTCGGTTGAAACTCACACACGAGTCACCATTATAGAAATTCCAAACAAATGTCTCATTCACTCCCCAACTCAAATCATCTACCAAAACGTCAATCAGTGAGTGTGTTTTGAACAGATACTCAGTTGAAACTCATATACGAGTCATCGTTATAGAAATTTCAAAGACATGGCTCATCGACTTCCTATCTCCAATCATTTATCAAAACGTTAGACAGTCAGTGTTTATTTAACAGTTAAGCCATGTGCGCATTGGATTAATGTTTTACCGAGACCGTGGTTAACATTCCAATAGGTGAAACTTACCAGCGCCCGCACTTGGATTAATGACGTGGTAAACTAACCGACACGACCGGTAAAACTAACCGACTAACTTAGGACAGACACAAGAGGGCGCTATTGCCGTGACCTTTGACCGGGCCGCAGGGGGACCGGATGTGGCTTTTTACTGGGATGGCTTTTACCAGAGATCGCGTTCGCACTGGACTTTTCGGCTCGGTTAAGCTGGCCTGGTAAATTTAACCGGGCAGACGTGGGTCGGTTAAACTACCCATTCGGGTCGGGTAAGTTACCTGAAAGGGAAACTTCCTGGGCTGTCCGCATTGGACTTAAAATGGTTAAGTTACCCATTTGCTCGGTTAGTTTACCCAAAATAAGTCCAGTGCGAACAGGGCTTTACTCAATTAAAACTCACACATGAGACACCATTATTGTAATTTCAAACAAGTGACTCATTGACTGACTCACCTTGCCTGGTGATAGAACATAATCTCAATTTCGAAATAGCATTCTTGTTTCAAACTCTAAGTTGTTAAATTTGCTTTTGTATTTTGAAGGTCGTTGTACGAGGAGCATCGTTTGCTGTTCTCCACAATGCTTTGCCTGAACATCCAATATGAATCTACTGAGCTTTTCTCAGAGGAAGAATTAGCCCTATTACTACAAGGTAAGTTGGAAACAGCCTGGAAATTTGTCATTTTAAATCTTAAAATCTTACCTTACCATAATAGATAGGTTGCAATATGACGTAAATCGGCCATCTTTACGGGCAATTTGGAACACAGGATCATGCGTTTTGCGCGAGAACGGCGTGCAGCACGCGCACATTTCACAAAACTCACTGCATGATTGGTTAGTAATCTGCGCGGCTGCGTTAATAATTTGAGCGCTTGACGCGCCTGCAAGCCAAAATGCAATTTGCCCGTAAAGATGGCATCTATTGGGAACTATCTATAGTTTTTTTTTAGTTTGCTGCTCTCAAGCCTTCACCCAAAGGACGTTAGTTATAAAGTTGTAGTTTTGTCCTTTTTCATTCTCATACCTAGGCTAAACCTACACAACTAAATAGTCTTTAATTAAAATATCTAAGTTCTAGGTAAAAAAGTATTAACAAGTATTAAATTCAGTTATTTGAGGTCTTGAAAAAGTTAGATGAAGCGTGTAATAAATTTCCTATCAGCCCGAAGAGAATCTATCAGCCCGAAAAGAATAACAAGTGATGAGTTTTTTAGATCACAATTTAGAAAGTAAGATCAAGAAAATGGCTGTTTATTGACCAATCTTGTTGGTTTTTGTTTTATTATGAAAGGCAATGTAATAAGCAAGACAGTTACACACATTTTTTTGGGGGGTCACTACTAAATTGTTCACTCCACTTTTTGTAAAAGTGAAATTAAAATGAACCAAATTAAATTTTATTTATTGCTTTTTTTTCCACCCAAAGGTAACCCAGGGCTTGGGAACATGGAACTTTCCCTTGAAGATTTTGATTGCGATTCATCTGTCCCCAGCTTCCTCACGCAAGACAAATGGGAAGACCTGATGGCCATATCCGTCTTGCCCGGTCCCCTGGATGGGCTGTGTGTTCAGTTTGCACAGAGGACCGGTGAGTGGGAGGCGTGGTACAAGTGCGCTGAACCTGAGAATGAGCCTTTGCCGTATCAACCAATGACAACAGAGGAAGGTAAAGAATGCAATTCATTATTTACTCGCATTGCGTCTAACAACCCTTACGAACAGTTCATACTTCTTTCATACTTCAATTACATGATGCAAACAATTAGGTACGCGCCGTTTTCCAATTATGGCTTATTACGCAGTCACCACATTTACGCGCCAGACTGCTGTAGCAGTCAGTTCGTGTGAAAAAACCATTAAGCTTGGACATGTACGCGCAGGTATGACAGTGAAATTTAACATTTTGTCTGAGGTCCAGGTTATGTGCTTCTATTTTTTGCATTTGTGCAAACTTCTATTCTGAAACAAAGCCAAATTTTTGTTTGGTGTTGTTTTTCCCAAAACATTTTCCTTGAAAAGTTGAGTTAAAAAATCACGAATAATATCAGCTCTGTTCAGAATTTCAGACAAACTGTTTTGTTTTGTGTAACTTTTAGAGGAAAATAGGCCAGATGATAATGACAGGCAAAATTCAGCTCATTCCACTCCAGACCTGGGCAGCTTGACCGAGTTCCACCAGCTGATACTCCTCCGTCTCCTCCGCCCTGACCGGTTCCCATCGACGGCCAGACGCTATGTGACCCGCCACCTGACCTCGGTCACCAGCCACCCGAGCTCCATTGGAAGCATTCTGGGTAGCAAGGAGAGGCTTCTTGGGGTACTGGTGCTGCTGCCACCAACCCCAGCCTTTGGGAATCAACAGTTCCCTGGTAGCCTGAAGATGAAGATGAGACCAGTTGATGTGCTGCGAGGAATTGCACAGGTGAGATTTTTACGGCAGGAATATTGTAAAAACACTATTAGTCCATTTCAGTTCATTTATTAATTCTGGTTGTGAAGCAAAGGACTCTCAGGAAAGCGAACTTAAGTGTACTAGCCAAGAACCCCATGGAGAGAAGACAGAGAAGGAAGTTTCAGTTTTAGATCAAAGTTCTTCAATTTGATTTCAATTATCACATTCAAGTAACGCTGAAGACTGAACTATTTATAACCTTAAACATCGGTGTAAGGGTCAGACCAAATGAAATTCTTTATCTCCAATGCAAAAATTAACATCTATTAAACTGTTCAAGTACCCGCTGCTAAGGATTCAAACCCACCTTTAGTCATTGGGCTAGCTCGGTGGTCTAGTGGTAAGACATCTCTTCTAGCAATGCAAAGGTTGTTGGTTCGAGTCCCACCCGAGTGATTGCCTGTGGATTTTTTTTCACAGGACTCGGGAAAGCAGTTCTTAACACACATCTGTGTGAGGGTAAAACCAAATTGAATTTATTACCTCATTTACAGTTTTTGGCAAGAGCCTTAATTTACTTTATAGGATACACCTATAAAGTAAATTTTGTGCACGGCTGTGATTTCTCAGGATTTCTTTTTATTTTAGGATTTTCCCGAAATCTCCTTGAGCCTTCAAACTTTCTTGAAAGAAGTAAAGCAGCCACAGAGAGAGAAATGTACCACATTGTGTCCAAACCTGTAGTTCTGTATTTCTGGTGATACACAGAGTCTGTAAACCTCCTGAATTGTAACATCTGAGAGGTTCTGGGTCTAGAACTCAGCCCTGCAAGAATTTTTTTAGGAATTTTCACACCTCATCTCTTATAAAAAGAACCTTGTTTGTTATTTATACTTTGTCTGTTGATTTCTTATTAACCCCAGAATAAGAACATCAGCTTCAACTGCATTACCCTTGGTGACGGGGCGGAGTCTCGCATCGACATAGCCATCGACACGGCAGCTGACAATGATGGATGGCTGGTTATTGAAGACCTTCATCTAGCCTCGGCTAACTTGCTTGCTGGCCTCCGTCACCAGCTGATCAGAGTTGGCAACACTGGAGGTGAGATTAAAATCTATACCCCCAAATCATACTTCCTGCGAATGTGAATGCGATGCTTATTTTGACATCACAAATTTGCAACAAATAATTCGGAAGAGTTGAGCTGCTGTGCTCAACTCTTGCGAAACATTCTAAAGTAGAGCTGTGACGTCAAATTCGCTACGCACGAAGTATTCGCAGTAAGTATGAAGTGGGCACTAGGCTCATAGTCAGGAAGTTGGGGGCCGGGGTAACCTCGTCCCCCACCCCTTCTCATATAGGTTGACTTAGTGATATTTTGCCCTTTCTCTTCTTGTGTGTCAGGGTTCTAATCCCACCTGGCATCTGAGCCTAATTTGGTGTGGACTGGGTTTTCAGTGAGTGCCTACCTGATTGTGTAATTACAACCTCGAACCCGGGGCTATTTCTAATATTGAACAAGGCACTGGAAACGACCAACAGTGGGCACGAGCAAGATAATGTACCCCATTGGGTACATCACTCATGTTCCCCTCTGAGCCATGTGTATCAGGGTTCTAATCCCACCTGGGATCTGAGCCTCGTATGTAGATTGGGTTTTCAGTCCCTACCTGATTGTGTAATTTCTAATATTGAATAAAGGCACTGGAAACATTACCAACAGTGGGCACAGTCAAGGTAATGTACCCCGTGAGGTATATCACTCATGTACCCCTGAGCAATGTACGTGCATCTTTGTAGCACATTTTGAGTTAGATTCTCAACCAGTGAAAATTCACAATCTATTACCACCGTATCACAACCACTATTGTTGCAGTTTTATCTTTTGAGGAAATAGATTTAGCTGTTGCAAACTGCTCGAACCAAAAGGACCTATGGTACAGTTGCAAGAAAGTAGTTAATGGCCTGACGTTTCGACCCTAGCAGAGTCTTTCTAAAAAGCTAAAGAGAAAGACTCGGGTCAAAACGTCAGGCCATTAACTATGTTTTGCATTTTTATCTTTTATTTGGATTTCCAATTTTGAAATGCATCTATGTGGTTCTGCAGGCCCATTGGGACTCAATCCAATCAACACGGACTCCAAGTCCCGGTTCTGCATCTGGCTGACGTCGGAGCCCAGTGGGAAGCTCTCGGATGCTCTACTCCAGGCTCTACGCATCATCTCTTGGGATAACCTAACGGAACAGCTCCTTGGCTCAGAGGATCCCACCCCACCAGGGCCCGAGGTACCCATCGCTGATACCTCACTGGATGACCTCTTAAAAACAGGTGAGGGGAGGATAAAAATAAATTTAAAAAGGCACTTGTAAGGCACACTTTATCTTAGAAGCATTCAAAGGCACCAGTCTAGATCAAGGAAGAAAATTCACACATACGTTCAAAATTTCAACAGATGATTTTTGGAAGAATGTTGAAAGCGAGACATATTGTGTGAATTTTGAAATACGTTCAAAATTTGAAGAGGTGAGTTTTGAGATTTTGAGTTTTGATATATTGTGTGTTTCTCTGAGATGTTCGTTTAGAGATTCTAATCTCATCATGATAGCGACGTCGGTACGCTTACAGCGCCACGGTGTTGCCTGGTAACTACATCATATCGTGTTAATTGTTCGTTGTCATTGTTCAGCTTTTTGTGAAGCTTGGTAAATCTGATTCAAGACAACTACCAACCACCCCCAGTTCATCAGAAAGTGGTTGTTGGTAGGTTTGCATAAAGTGCGCCACCTCTATGGTGCGGCAAGATCAGTTACTCCTGGGATCAAGGTTGACACACCAATGGTTTTCTCATATTTGTTACCCATAAATCTACTCCTTCTTTATTTGTCCATGCAAAGTTTGAAGTGTTATTTTGTTTCTTGTCCACTAGCTATTTTATCAGCTCTCAACGCAGTCACTCCAATGAACTGGAAGAGAGTCCAGGACCAGCCTGCTATGTACATACGCGGAGCAGCCTTTGGAGCATGCGTCGTTCATGGCCTGCTAGCCGCTCGTCAGATGTTCGGTACTCGCGGGTTGACGCGATGGTATGCCTTCAGCCAAATCCAGCCCAACCATGCCATGGATGTCATACTTGGGTCAAATGTCGAAGGTCAAGGTAGCAAGATGGTTGCGATGGAGGAGCTGTGTAGACTTCTAGCAGAGGTAAAGTAGATGGTTAAAATGTCCTTGGTTTGGGGTGGCAGATATTTTATATTAATGCGTTAGAAGGGCCCAATTTCATAGAGCTGCAAGCACAAAAGTAGCTAAGCACAGCAACATTATGCTTACGAGATTAATGTTACCAGCCAAAATACCATGTAACATGTACCATTTTTGACTGGTATTCTGCACAGTTTTGCTAAGCAGAAAACTGTTTAGCAATGGTTGCTGCTTAAGCAGCTCTATGAAGTTACACAGAGTCTCTCATGCTTATGAAATGTGTACAATTCCAAATTGAAAAATTTTGTAGTTGAGTCATGCAGTCTGAATTCGAGTCTCGAGTCATTTGGTTTGAGTCCCACTATCAAGTCACTGGGGTCAAGTCCCTGTCAGAGTTGTAGTCTTGAGTGATCTGGATTGAGTCAAAGTCCGAGTCTTGAGTCACTGGGGTCAAGTCCCAGTCTTAAGTCACTTGGGTCGAGTTCCTGTCTCGAGTCACTTGGTTCTAGTCAGACTTGGATTGAGTTCAAGTCCGAGTCTTGAGTCACTCAGGTCGAGTCCCAGTCTCAGTTTACTTGAATCTTGTCCAAGTCAGAGTCGGAGTCTTGAGTGATATGGATTGAGTTCAAGTCCGAGTCTTGAGTCACTCAGGTTTAGTTCCAGTCTCAGTTTACTTGGATCTTGTCCAACTTTGAGTTTTTTTACGTATTCGAGTAATACATGTGTTTGTCTTATTTAAAAAATGTATTTTGTTAGTACACATGATTAGTGTTTATCGTAGTGTTTTTTTTTTTTTTTACTTGGGAGCTAAATTTGTCAAATCCTACTATTTTACAAGGCATTTGACATTATAATATGACTTATCAATGTTTTATTTTTTGTTATGTTGTATTTTTCCGTAGGTTGTTTATGGAAACACTCTCACCAGTGAATGGGACCGGCTTTATCTCAGCACCATCGTACAGGAGGTTCTATCAACCACCACCAGCCAATCAGAGTCCCTGAACCTAGGGGGTGTACCCCTCCCTACCCCTCCTGCCAATGTGGACCCAACTGATTACGCCCGCTGGTTTGAGGATAAATGGGTGGAGGGGCGCGAGACGGTGAAAGCACTGAGTCTAGATGAAGGAATTCGCAAAGTCGTCAACAAAATCAGGTAGGATTGTTTAAACTTAGCCACTAGAATTTGAGTACTCTTATGTGTTGTTATATCATAACACTCTAGCATAGTGTAGGTGGCAAGGGTGTAAAGCGCTTGGCTCTCACCACTGTGGCCCTGGTTCGATTCCTGGCTAAGGCCATATGTGAGTAGAGTTGTGTGTTGGTTCTCTTCTATGCCACAAGGGTTTTTCTCCAGGCCCTCCAGTTTTCCTCCTACCGGACAAATCTAACACGTTTGATCTCTGGCTCAGCTCTGGTCATTTGTATGGGTCGGTGTGGCTGGCTGCCGAAGATGCCCTTCCATGCCTGCGGCTTGATTGCATTGTAGCCGCATCCTTTGCAACTCGGCTTCTCAGCTGCAAGTAAGGCTGATTAGCCCTCCAAATTAGGTGCTGAATAAATCAGCCTCCTATTTCAAAAACTGCAAAACCTGTCTTAGTAATAATATTAAGCACTTTAAGACGCCTGTAGATAAACCACTAACAAAACTAGTTATTATTATTTTATTTTAGTCACAGTAGTTTACATGTACCTGTCATCCAGTTTAATAAGGAACTCATTAATCATTTTTACTTCTTCAGTGGTGATGACTTTTTGCACCACCTTGACACTCTGTACGAGCTACAACACACTGGTTCCTCTGCGCTTCATGATCCCGCGAAGGGCGCCCTCAACATGACCAAAGTGCAGGCGGCGATGGACGGCGTGATCGAGCAGCTGCCGCCGATGCTGGACCTCGGAGAGCTCCCTCTACAGGTGGTGAATGAAAAGGAGCGTTACACGTTCCCGTACCACGCACCATCACTTATGAGTTTGCTGAGTGTGACCAGTGCAGAGATGCCTCAGTCTATTGGCTATGTACTCCTGCAGGTAAGAAATATGACAAACAAGTGTTTTTTTTCCTTCAGTTTCACAGGAAAACTGTCTTCCAAACTTTCAATTTTTATAGTGTTTTTAAACTAAATGGTTTGTAACTTTAAGGTAGGGTCATAGATTGGTTTTTGTCAACGTAATTTATAGGCAAAATAGAAAGTTATACTCTAAAACTTCTTCAAATTCTTACATCTGCATTTTGTTCATTTATTCCATATCATTGTTTTGTGCATAAACTGCTGTGTGACTGGTTCAACTCCCTTCTGTTTCATTTTTTTCTTTTGTTTTGAGAGAGAGAACTTGTACTTGATGTCAGACTATATATTTGTTATTGAAAAGCCGTGTAAATTTGAATTTTGTCTTTAGAGGTGTTTTATACTTGAACTGCTTGAACTTTCGGCAGATGTGTCACTGGTTCAAGCCCCACCTGCTTTTGTTTTTCTGTTTTTAATGAGAAAGGAAAATTGTACATGGTGTCATGATGTATTATTGTATAGCTGTTTGAATCTGAATTTTGCCATTGTCAGTGTTTTATTCTTGAACTACTTGCACTTGATCACGAGTATCACTGGTTCAACTCCCACCTGTTTTTCTTTTTGTTTTGAGTGAGAAATTGGACATGATGTCAAAGTAAATGTATTTTTGTATAGCTGTTTGAATCTTCATTTTGCCCTTGTCAGTGTTTTATACTTGAACTACTTCAACTTTCCACAGGATTGTCACTGGTTCAACTCCCTCCTTCCTGAATTGTGTTTTTCTGTTTGTGCTGTTTACAGTTGTGTTAATCTGCATTTTGTCTTTATTGCTGTTTTGTATTTAAACTACTTGAACTTTCAGCATAGATGTCACTGGTTCACCTCCCTCCTTTTTTTGGGGGGAGGGGGTTGAGAGAGAAAGTGTTCATGGTGTTAGACTATGTACATGTACTTGTTTCTGTACATATAAAAAGCTGTTGAAAATTTTGTAAATCTGTATGTCTTCTATATCACTGTTTTTTACTGCTTTTTAAGTGCTTGATCTTTCAGAAGAAGTGTCACTGGTTCAACTTCTTACTATGTTTTAATTTTATTTTATTTAATTTGTTCTCTTGCTTTGAAGCTATACAGCTTCATTTATTTAACAACAATAAAAACCAAATGATAATGAATCAATTCCACACTGCTATTATATAGAAATCCATGAGAAACAAAATAGAAAATAAATACAGATACAAGTTTAAACAGATACATGTTTTTTATTTATATATTTATTTATATTGTAAAGGGAGAGAAAGGTCGTGTGCAAAATACATACTTGTACTCAAAACAGATAGGCCTATTTGTTACTCTAATATATCTTTAAATTTTGTATTGTAACTGCATGTATTGTTGTTCTTCGATTCACTGTTATTATACTTAAACTGCTTGAACTTTCAACATTGGTGTCACTGGTCCAACTCCTTCCTATGTTGTTTTGATTTTGTTTTTGTTTGTGTGTGTTTTTAGAGAGATATAGAGAAAGACATGCATGAACTCAGAACAGATAGGCCTAGTTACTAAAACATTCCTCATAAATTGTTTACATTTGTATTCCATTCTTCAGTTTCACTGTTTTATACTTAAACTGCTTGAACTTTCAACAGGAGTGTCACTGGTTCAACTCCCTTCTGTGTCACGTCCGTCAGACGCTGCATGAGCTCATGGTTCACCTCCTGGGTGGTGAGAGAGGTATGGCACCCAGCCTAAGTGAGTGTGCTAGAGCATTGCAAAAGGAGCTGGTACCCGTCTCATGGGTGCATCCAAATCGGCAACCACTGGGACATACTCTTCATTCCTGGGTCACAGGTCAGTATTTATTGTTTTTATCAAAATATTTATTTATTTGTTCATTTGATCATTTGTTCGTTAGTTCGTTTATTCATTTGTTGGTTTGTTCATTGTTTTGTTGGTTTGTTGGTTTGTTAGTTTGTTGGTTTGTTGGTTGTTCTGTTTGTTTGTCTGTTGTTGGTTCATTGGTTCAATGGTTTGTTCATTCATTTGTTTGTTTTGTTTGTTTGTTTGTTTTTGTTTTTGTTTGTTTGTTGGGGTGTTGGGGTGTTTGCTTGTTTGTTGGGGTGTTTGGTTGTTTGTTTGGCTGTGTGTCTTATTGTTAACAACTAGAGGATAACACATTCAGTGTAACTGGCTCAAATTTCAAGGCTCTGCTTACTGCAGAATTCTGGGCTTACGCCTTTAGAGCACATAGTTTTATGGGCCGTAAGCACAGAATTCCACGCTAAGCATAGCCATAAAATTCGACCCTGATCAATTTGTGCCGTCATATGAAAAGAAAAATATATTTGAAACAAACTTCTAAACATAATTAATAAAATGCAAACGCAACAATGGAAACCAGCTAACCATTCCAGAAAACACCGGGGCAAACCCCTTCTCTTAACGATAAGTGTACAAAGGACGAAGCAATAATGGTTAAGTGTCTTGCTAAAGGACACATGCGTCAATACCGAGACTCAAACCCACACGAGACTCAAACACCTGAGCTGTGTCCACTGCACTTGACCGCTAGGCCACAACAGGCCACAAAATAACCACGTTCAGAACCTTGTGGCTCTTTCTGAAGACATTGTAAAAGTGCTTTAATATTATTGTTATTATCTGAATATTTGTAATTTAGCTTTTATACGGTCAACTCCTTTTTATACCCAATTGATTGGATTTTAATGTTCTTGCTTCGTACTCTCATTAGATCTTCTGAAACGTTACAGCCAGCTGAGAGCTTGGGTCAAAGAGGGCAAGGTCCCCAACTCATCCCAAGACCTGGAGAGACCTTCCCCACCCAAAGGAAGTCTGATGTCAGTGTGGATGGGTGGATTGGCTAACCCCACTGCCGTCTTCACCGCCCTCAGACATGAGAAATCTGCACTGGAAGGATGTATGATGTCACAGGTAAAATTCTCTAAACATATTCAACTATTTTTTTCTATTTAATACATTTTTATTTATTTGTTTATTTTTATTTTGCTGGCATGAAATCGTCCTGTCAGTGCAAAAACGTCTTCTTCTTTTTTTCGATTTTGCAAAAACATTTTATCTCACATAAAAATGCTTCGTGCAGAAATGTTGTATCTCGTTGCGTACTTGTTTTGTGTGTACCTCCAGGCTATTTTGAGCAAGATACATGTATGACGTTTGATATTTTCAAACTTGTGCATAAGTTAAGTGCTATTTTTGGAGATCTGACATTTTTGCACTGACTCAACGAAATTATTCCTATTTTAATATAATTGTCTTGAGAATTAACCCAGTTCAGGTCTGGAGTTTCATCTTTGAGAGGGCAAGGTCAATTTCATTTTGCAAAGGGCACTTCCATTGTAAAATCTTAAAGTCTATGGGAAACTTTTGAAGGGGCACCAAGGCCAAGACCAGGCTAACAGAGACCATGGCCTGCAATGAAGAGCCCACTTCACGCAAACTGGCTCAACTGATTACCAGAAGCCCATAGGAATTGCATTGACCTGTTTATTGTATGAGAATTTATGCAAGAAAACTTTAATTATTGGACTTGGCTTTTACATATGTTCCTCAAAGACCCAAAGTCTTCTCAGAATTATGAGTTTCTGTCATAAGAAATGTCTGGTTTTGGGGTAAAACTATGCACAACTGTATGCCACTTTTGGAGCTGGAAGTAGCAAAGATTTTTGGTACACAACAGATGCGAGTGCATGTGATGCAATCGACAGTATGAAAACAACTTTTTGGACTGATTTCTGACGTGCAATTTTAAACTACACTCCCATTATTGTGCCCATTACAGATTGGCATTACGTGTGAGGTGTCCACCGCTGTAGACACAGACTCCTTTGAGATCATCCATGAGGGCGGTATGTACCTGCGAAATGTCTGGCTAGAAGGAGCCTGCTGGGACCTGGAAAATGGCTGCCTCGGCATCGCTGGGTGAGTTCCTAAGAGACCATGTGACTCATGACATCACAACCATTCAATCAATCAATCAATCAGATGTCAATTTTTATAACTCACCAATCCAACGGCCGTTGCTGAACCAATCAAGAATATACCTACCGTTCTAACTTTAGAGCCATTCCTTTATTTGCTGTCACTTTCTTTGCTCCTTGGAACACAATGGAGCACTCTGGCGGTTTAACGGAACGATCTATGTATGCCTGCTGGAATACAGAACGTTCTTACCATTGTAACTTTTGAGATATTCTCTAATTTTTATTCATTTTCATTGCCTTCCCTATAAGTCGGAATGCAATGAAACCCTCCAGCTGGCCAACAGAATGATCTATGTACGCCCACTGGAAAAAGGTTCGGATCTAAATAAAACACTCTACCATTCTAACTTTGGAGGCGTTTCCTTATTTTCCTTTACTTTTCTTGCTCCTACCTATAGGTCTGCCCTAGTTAAGATGCCCAGTATCTACATACGCCCTGTCCGCATTGACGACCCCGCCCTGGGTGATGAGAGGAGAGTCAGCTCAGCCAATCCAGCCTCCCATCATGAGGATGAAAACCAAGCCAAGGAGCGGACGGACAGGCCGGAGTTGGCAAGATACACCTGCCCAGTGTTCATGAATAGGTCCCGGCAGATCTGTGCCTTCACTCTAGAGCTGTCATGCCCTGCTCCCATGGAAGATTGGATCCTGGCTGGAGCTGCCTTAATACTCGATCCAGGTATGTGTTTGGTTTATTAATGTGAATGAAAGATTGTTTACATTTTCGCAAAGCTATATCTAAGGCATAATGGTAGAATAAACATTCGTTTCTTTTTCAACGTAACACTGATTTATAAGCAAAATTATCAAGAAAGATACGATGATAGCCACTGCTGAAAGTTTTGGTTTAATACAGTGTCTACCTGTTGAGAAAACGAAAAATAGTATTAGCTGTTGCAAACTGCTTATAATACCAACCAAAAGGACCTATGGTATAAATGAAATAAAAAAAGTTAGTGTCCTGACGTTTCGACCCTAGCAGGGTCTTTCTCGAAGGCTTAAAACAAATTTTTTTGAAAAGCCTTCGAGAAAGACTCTGCTAGGGTCGAAACATCAGGCCACTAACTATTTTTTGCTGTTGGGAAAACAGCAAAAAACCATCATGGTGTTTTCATCAGGAATGTCAAATCCATCCATAGCGAGGTGACAGTGGTTTACATTGTTGTAACTGGTATCCCACTCATTTGTTTACTTAGTAAAGAAATTTACTAAGCAGATTTTTATGCTAAACAGCTGGCCGAGATGTGCAATGGAATCATGTTTATTCATTTGTTTGTTTGTTTATAATGAACACATCACTGGACTAACAAGACAAATAATAACAAACTCAATGATTGTGGTAGGTTTCATTCGCATGTGATTTTTGTCTTGATTGTTAGAAACTCACTCGAAACAGATTGTCATCTGGCTTCTGTGGATCCTCGACTCTGATTGGTTAATAGCCAGCTGTAAACATATTTTGCTGCATGTCAACTGCTGCTCTCATGTTCATGTTAGGTTTACGCACATGCGCATACACAAATTTTAAACACTTTTTGCGCCTTACTGGCTGGATGGTAATTTCTTTATTCGACACACACCTGTGAAATATAAAAATTAAGCGCATCTGCATCCCATGAGCTGTTCTTGCGTTCATACTATCGCACATGAATATACACAAATTTGAAATGCTCATTGGGGTGGCATGGATGGCTAGTGCGTAAAGTGCTCACCTATCACTACTGTGTCCCTGGTTCGATTCCCAACTAAGGCCATATGTGAGTAGAGTTTTCTGTTGGTTCTCTACCAGGTTTTTCTCTGGGCCCACTGGTTTTCGTCCCGGAAAAATCAAACAATTTTGATCTCTTGCTGCGATCCACGGTCATACATGTATATGGGTTGATGTGGCTGGCTGCCTAAGGCGCCCTCACATGCCTGCTTCTCAAACACCTTGTAGCCGCGTCCTTCGCAATTCAGCTTCTCGGCTGCCAATAAGGATGATTAGCCTCCCAAATGATATACTCAAGGGCTTGATGGCTGGATGAGAATTTTGTTATCCCACATGCATTTGCATCCCAAATCCAACTGTGTTGTTGGATAATAGGGAAGTAGAAATGATATAATTCGCTGTATTCCACTGAACCTTTTTGTGATAACTTATAATGTTAAAGTTTGTTATAAATGTTTGTAGGGTTTGCATGTTAGGAATGATATTCGTGTTGTTTAATATCATTTATAAACTTATGAATGTTTTTGGAAGTTAAAGGGGCTGTGTTGTCATGGTCAAAGCAGGCCACGGAATTGTGAACTCTCCCCCAGTTACTGCACCTGCATGTGCACTCTCTATAGATATCAATACAGAGGGAGGGCATGCACAAGCAGTAACTGGGTGATAGTTCATACACATATATAGCCACAGGCCTGCTTTGATCATGATGACATTGCCTTCTTAATGATACGCAGGAATACAATTGTTTTGAGGAGATCGATTTTCCAACTGAATCGCCTAGCCACCAAGGTTTATAAATGCCAAGTATGACTGCTTCACTTTACCTTCCAGGGTGCTATCATGGTATCATGATAGAGCATCCACTCTTATAAGCAAAGCAGATTTTGACCGGGTCATTAACACGTTGACTGCCGCCTACGAGTATATTCGTAGTAGCAGGTGTAACGGATTCTGCCACTAGGAGTATACTCGTAGAGAATGAAAGGTTTTTGTATTGTTAATTGAATACACTGGCATCACTGAGAACGCAACAAATACGCTTCTGGCAGTGGTGAGGACATACATCCTTAGAATTTGTATTACAACATGTAGACACCCAAAAAGTACCTACTTGGTATGCGCCCATGCGCACCACACTTGGCAAATGGGAACGCCCAATGAATCTATGACCGGCAGTCAATGTGTTAAGATGCTATAATGGGCATTGTTATGACACTTGACCAACCCGCTTGAAAACCAGGATGGCTAGTCTAATCTGATGGATTTTCCTCAGTCGAGTACATGAAGGTTCACACCCCAGCATGGAACATTTGTGGAATGGTTGTGCCTGTTGAGAAGTCCCCTCTACTGCATCCTTTGTAGATAAGTGTCAGGTTTTAGTTCAGACCTCATAAAGAACAAGTTTTAACCATTATCTTGTGAAGTTGTGGCAGAAAAGAGTTTATTATCTATGGAGCTTCACGCTGTTGCTGTTCTTTAAAGCTAAAGGGTTGTGTTTTTGTTCTCATCTTTTTGTAGGAATACCTGAAGATTGTGGAAGAAAATGGCCAAAGCCCTCACATCGCAAACATGAGGAGCCTCCTGTCCAGGTAAAAGACGATACCCAGAGTGACCGCTCAGCCTCTGTCCTCTCCAAACTATCAGCAGCAGCCTACGGACATGATCCTCAAGACCCTAGAGTCCATGCTGATCCAGCATCACGCCATTCATCACATTCCCAGCGATCACTTCGTTCTAGACAGTCATTCCGCGCAGAGCAGCCAGCGACCCTTATGCCAGCTGCAGAGCAGCTTCTTGAGTTACCAGAACAGGAGAATGATGCTGACACAGAACATGAGGACGAGAATGCAAAAGAAGAAGGTAGTGAGAACAAAGGGACGGACGATTTGGACTCTATGATGACGGCTCGCTCTGCCCAGCTCGAGCGTGAGAGGCATCAGCACTCTGCTTTTGACTATCGCGATACTGCAAACGAAAGAGACAGTGTCAACACAAATCAAAATGCAGATCCGTCTATTGGAGAACAGAATGATTCTGCAGAGCTGCCAGAAAACGATTTTAGGAGTAATCATGAAGATGAGAGAGCATCTTTGACATCTTCTCTGAGTCATCGTTCGTCGGGTACAGAAGAGGGTAAAGAAGAGGAAGATGATGCTTCTTTACCTCCTTCTCCACCATTGGAGAGAGCACCTGCTGCACATGAGCTTAATAATGAAGACATTGATGCTGGTAGTTATGATGATGATGCATTCAGTAATGATGACGATGCAGAGGAAGAGGAAAATGGTGGCAGCGGTGGGATAAAGAGGGACAGCGATCAGAACTCTGTTCATAGTCATTCCTCCAAGTCTCATCTTTCATATCAGTCCGACAGCGCTTCCGATCGTGAAGAGGAAGAGAAAGATGAGGAGCAAGTTGCCCAAAATGCTTCCAGAAAAAGTTCTGCCTCTCAGCGATCTCAGATATCGGCTAAGAGCAGAGTGTCAGTTGCCTCCAGTCACTCAAGGCAAAGTCAGGCATCGGCTAAGTCCAGTCGCACAGCCTCAGCTGCCTCACAGAAGTCAACTGCTTCCGGAAATCAAGGAACTACACACAGGGCATCCAGCTTTGGATCTTTACACCAAAGTCTGAACAATGAAAACAAGAAGGCTCCAATCGGACAGTCCAGGACAAGCTTGCAGTCTGGCAAATCTAAGAAATCCACAGCAACTAAAAAGGAAAACTATCGAAACTCACAGGGAAGCATTAAATCAGCCCAGTCTCTGTATAGCAACACAAAGTCAGCTGATCGTACTTCTCTGAACAGGTCTCAGATATCTGTCAAGTCAGCAGGGTCTGGCGAGAAAGAAGGAAGTCGGAAACCGTCTGCCAGCTCTACTCGCTCGTCACAGCGTAATCAACCTGTGGAAAAACCATCATCCCCTGCAAATTCAAAGTCATCAAGACGTTCACTGCCTGTGAGAGAGCAAGCCTCACCTGTTGGATCTCACAAATCTGTAAGAAAATCACCAAGTCCAACGAATTCCCAAGAGGAGAAGGTGGATAAACCATCATCCCCAGCTAATTCAAGATCCTCCAGGCATTCATCTTCACCGAGAGAGAAAGTCTCACCTGTTGGATCGCTAAAATCTGAAAGGAAGTCACCAAGTCCAGCAGATGCCAAAGAGGAGACAGCTCAACCTCTTAGGACTTCCTCAGCCAGCTCCAAGAAATCACTCAAAGAGACCCAGCCCTCTCCTCCAGGCTCAAGAGCTGGTAGTCGACCAACGTCCAGTAAATCCAATCAATTTGAGGCTAATCACAAATCTGATGATGTGGAGGATCCTCAAGCAGCTTCTCCTGTGCCATCTCAGAGCAACGGTATCCCTCTGGAAGACAAGCCAGACGACCGTCCTACCAACCGTCCCCAGAGTGGAACCTCCAACAGATCTGCTGAGATGCCACCAGAACCTGAACACCAAGAGGAGAATGGAGTCTCAGAGAAGCAGGACGCTGTTATACCAGATGGAAACAGTTCTGGGGAAAGTGAGCCCTCATCAGACGAGGCATCAGCTAAAGACACAAGCGACGATGATCACGAGGCAACCGAAAAGAAAACAATTAAAAACGATCCAGAAAGCAAACAAGTTGATGAAGATGCTGACGACTTCTTTGATACAGGCATCACCAAGAAGGATGAGCCACAGTTTTAAAGTTCACCACAACAGACCTAAAAGAAATTTTGATCAATGTTTGCAGGGAAGGAGATGTTTTACTTCAGGATTTGTTGATTGATACTACTGTCTTAGTCAAAACGTTCAGACTACAAATAAGTTATTCCTTTAAAGTTTTATTGTTATATGTATTTCTGGTAATGAAATCAAGGATGCTTCATAAGAGAACTTAATTACTGTTACGCTCACGTAATAGTGTGACCTCTGACCAGCATGGGCTTCAGTCGCTGAAAGCAATGCCTGTATGGCAAATATTGTATCTCTGTTTATCAAAAGTAACCGGGTTTGTTGGCTTCCATTATTACAATGTAAAACATACTCTCTTGTCAAAAAAGTTTAAATAAAAAACTTTCGTAAAAAGATTATTCAAGATTCCGTCCAAAGCAAGTTTCACTTCTAATCTGCCAAAACAAATACGAATCAAACTTTATTTTGTGATATTGTAATTAAATTTTAATAACGCAAGATTTGTACATTTATATGATGATACCACGCGAATTTTCTGTAAGATGTAATGGAACTTCAAGATTTAATTTTGTACAAATTTAGTATTAAGAATTTAATATTTCTTGGCTTAATCATTTTTTTAACATAGATGTAAATATGTTTGCGATGTGGAAAGTTCAACAGTTCTTTCAAAGGTTTTTTTTTTTTTGGTTCTTCAAGAAAGTTCAATATGTACATTTTTACACGTGCAAGTTTAAATTATCAGATGATGGAATAACTCGTCTGGTGCTCTGCAAAAGGACGTCAGGCTCTACGACCTTCTGCCGTGCGCGCAAAATACACGTACAACATTCTGTTCCGGCAGAATGTCGTAAGCATTAAAATGGCTTCTTAAAAAAAGGGAAATGTCAATATCGACTAGACTTACTCCATGTTTGTCAAGTACCATGCGGAATTAAACTTTCCTATTATTGACTAATGGATGGCAGACAAACGATCAAACTTTTAGGCGGGAAATCCACTGTCCGTTCTGCTTGATGCATAATGCGTAGTGCTCTATTCTTGAAAATGAAAACATACACGTCAAGCGACGCACACAATTCAACTTTTGTATCCGTAGTGTGTACTGCATTCTCCGTAAAAATAGATCTCTCACAAATCACGCTGAGTTCACGTGCACAATTATACCCGCCAAAAACAGCTAGAGTCTTATGAGCTATCTCCATGAGGGCGCTGTTTGACGTCATATGCAAGGGTCTATTATGTGGATTACTTGGTTTGTTGCATTTTTCTAATTTGTCATTACGCACATTGTGAGGTCCTACTGCCAGGCACACGACGAAATCTCGACTTTGAAACTGCCTCCAGTATTTATTTTAACAAAAAAAAACATACCGTAACAGAAAATAAATAGTTAGTTCCCCAACCCGTTCAAAAATCAAGTGCAGACTTTATTTAGTTTTGTTGCATGGACGAGTGCACTAGTAAACAGATTATGCTTTACATTGGATCAGGTATACTACCATACTCGAAGTCCAACAGTTTGTGTGTGTCGGGGCACCCTATGGTGTTGGATTTTGTCAGAGTGTGGAAAGATCCGAATAAAATACATACGGGAGTAATCATTTGAAGCGGCGCGTTTTCGCGTCAGCTTCTAACAGGGCGGATGCCCCGCCCTTCTATTTGAGATTGCTATATATATCTTTATTAATTACACACAGTTTTAAAAGATTTAGTTACCTTATTTTGGGTTTAGAGAGTGTGTGGAAAGCGATTGCTAAGCTTCGTCTTTCCTCGGCCTCCTGTGTATGTTTTGCTTCTGGTTGATATTTTAATTTGACACTTGGTTGATGAATTCGCTGTAAAACTTTTGTGAAAATTAAAGCAGAATTGTGAATACTGGTTATGTAGAAAACATTTTTCTTTTTCTGACTTTTGTTGATATTTGGTTGTTCTAGGACGCTTGAAGATTGGATGTATCATTGACATTATTTTGTATTTGTTTGTTTATTTTTGGGGGCGGTGGAGTATACGACTCCATTTATTTCAAAACATCAACAAAACGTAATCAATATTGTGATACAAACACATGATAACAACATTGACTTCTGTGGATTCGTCACCACCGTCATTTTCTTTCACCACCCGTCATGAGGGACGTAGAGCCACCTAGCCAATGCGATCATGCGGAGTGCTATAACTGCTGTGTCCATGAACGGTCGGTCTGCTTTCACGGACAACCTAATGTAGCCATCTATGGTATTTCAGTGTCGTAGCAATAGGACGAGGGCACGTGTCCCCTTCCCAATTGCTGTCCATGCCGCCCCGCCCCCTCCTCCTTTGTTGCCCCCATTTGAAATCTGTACCTTTTAAGATTACAAATATTACAGAGTGAAATATTACATGTTGTAAGCTTGATGCCCCATTCAAACTTAAAAGTCTTTAAAACTGTTTCCATTGACACGCAGACAATGTATTTGTTCTTACACTCAAGTTGGCTTTTCTTACAAAACAGACTAAATTTGCATAACAGGGCTGACAGAGCGCTGACAGTGGGCTTGGAGAAATGCAAACTGAAACTTCAGTTTTAGTTGGCAAGAAGAGCCCCTAGGAAAGATGGTGCCCCCTTGAAATGTTACCTTACTTCCGGCGATGTGATCTTTATGTAGCGGCATTTTATAGCTGTTCAAATTAATGAAACGGGAACATTAGCCATGTGAAACAGGCGTGCAATTTTTGCTCGGGTATATAAAAAACAAAGACAATTTCTTAAATTTTCTGAGATCAGTCGAAGAGAAACCAGCGGTAATTTTCCACTGGCTTTATGACTTTAACATTAATATACAACAAATAATTACCACCGGTGAGTAACTTCCCTTTATAAACCACACAGAACAATTATGAGTGTATTTTTTTGCTCGGTTAAAAAAAATACAATGAGATCAGTTCACGAGAAACCAACAATAATTTTCCGCAGGCCTTGTGACTTTTAACACAAGGGGTTAATGGACAACAAATAATTACCTATTTGCCAAATGCCACCAAGAAGATATGGGGACCATTCTCAAGAAACGACGTTAGAAATGGATAGGTCACGTTCTCAGAAGAGAACCAAACAACATCACCAGGACAGCTAGCTCTCTACTGAACGCCAGAAGCCGAAAGAGAGAGAGGAAGACCCAAAAGAGCTACTGGGGTACCATCCAGAGACTGGCCCAAAACAGACAGGAGTGGAGGAACTTCGAACTAAGTAAATAATTACCACCAATGACCAATTCCCCTTTAAACTACGCTCGGTTAAAAAAAACCCAGATAACTCTTCAGTCTCTGAGATCGGTTGACGAGAAAGCAGCAGTAATTTTTCACAGGCCTTTTGACTTTAACATAAATAGACAACAAATAATTACCACCGGTTACCAACTCCCCTTTAAACTACACACAGTAAATATTAGTTGAAGCTTCATACCTCACCGCCTTATTCATCCCTCGTCAATTCCAATCTTACTACCCTTGTCCCTAACAATTCGCCTCTCGCCTGATTCGGCTCATGGTTTGTTCGCACTTGCTTGTCTAATTTCAGCTAAGTCACTCCTACTCGTCTTCACTCGTCCACTCGTCCTCTCGCCACAAAGAGAGAAAACAGAAGTCTGTTTAGATCCTACTCTTCGCCATTCTCCTCACAGCTCCCATCTTCCAATTACTGTCAAAACAAATCCATGTTTACATCCAAGCTATTGTCCGTGTCCGTTACCGTCCATTCACCCATTAACTACTATCCATTGCTGTGGGGCGACTTCCCTGGGGAACGCCGTGCTCGCTGTGGTGGAACCAACGTATTAATTAGACGGCGCCAACGGGTCCAAGAGACCGCCGAACGGCAGCGGTAAATTCTTGATGAGGTTGTGCCGTGTGATGCACGACCCAGGACCGCGTAGCGTTGTCTGTGTGGATACGGTGCAATCTCCGGAGAGAAAAGGGGAGGGGATTATACGTGAATAATTGAGGGGGGTAAATCAGGCGGCATGCTTGTATAATGCAAGTTGCACTGAGCTTGGAATAGGGACAATGGAACTTTGAAATAATTAATTTCAGAGGCATTCTGCAGGTTGAACCTCCCGCTGCACAAATCATTGGAATGCATTGTACGGCTGTACATTAGTGCACAGGTATCTGTGGGTGGAGAGTAAACGCTTGCAAAAGGAATTTTCACATTTAAACAAATTAATTTATGGCATTTTTCTTGATTCGAGAATTTTGCAGTTGAGATGGGTGAACGGTTGCTTGTAATATTTTTACCTAAAATTCCGTTATGTTGTTTGTCTGTTATTTTATTTATTTTATTTTATTTGTTTATGTTTTTATAATTCTAATACAATATTATGAGCAGAGGCCGTCCAGGGAAGAGCCAAAGTAAAAACATGTCAAAAGAGATGTGCCTCCCAGACCCAGCTCATAAAAAAAAATAATAAATAAATAAAAAAAATACATTTTATATGTGTTTGTTTTTACCTCCAGTCCGATATCGTTAAAAAGAATAGTAAATGACATAAAGATGGCGCTTGTTTAAGAAAAATGAAATGGAAACTCAGTTTTAAAAATAGCTAGTATTGCCCTAGAAAAATGGTTCACCTCTTAATCCACCTAAAATTGTACCGTGGTTTTGTCGATGTTGCCGGTATTAAAAAAGAAGAAGAAACACAAAAACACAGACTCAAACTCTTCAGAAAACATGTCCTGCATGAGTCTAGACCTCATGAAATAAAATGAAGCCAGCATTGGATTTATTATATATTATTTGAAGTAGTTCACTGACGAAGCACCCGCCAGGGTCCACCATTCTGTTCATTTTTAATTCCTGCCCCGTGCTTTTTAGCTCGATGACTCGGTCCATCGGTTGAAGAAAAACAAAAACAGCCGAAGGGTTGCGGAGAGTCAGAACTCGAACCTATTTTTTGTTTACTTTGCTGGTTTAAAGGTTGGATCATAGATTGGTTTTTGTAGGATTTGTAGGCAAAATTATTAAGGAAGGTACAATATAAGTCACATGGTGTCAGCTAAACACAGCGTCGGTTACGGTATGTTACGGTTTACGGTATGTTAGCAAGAGTGTCGAATCCATCCACGTTTAGAGAGGTGACAGCGGGTACCAACTGCATCTCTGGCTGCAGCATTCGCGAACAAACACCAACCCTCAGAATCGTTTCTTAGATTCAAATGTTTTGGGGTGAAACATTATCCAAACGATATTACTTCTAAGGGAATCCATTCTCAAAATAGTTTATACGGATGCAGTGCTTCTCACCAAGTACGTTTTATGGTCATTAATTTTTGGAGAATTTACCAATCTATGACAATACCTTTAAAGACTAAAAGCATATTATGATGATGGAAAAAAACGACACTGTCATGAACAGGCAGTTAAGGCCCGGGGAGCCACCAGCGGTGATGCTCCCGTCTACTTGTCTTGATAGACCCAGTAGCCCGGAGGAACATGGACTGAAGAAGAGGTCGAGATGTACGGGGGAACAGAACGGACGATTCCTTCCCTGAAGTAGCGAAACCAGCGCCGTGTCGTGTACAGAGCCGGCGGCAGACAACGGGAGCGTAAAATTGGCGAAGTTGCACAATTCGCACGCACTGTCTGCCCTACTACAGGTTGATTTCCTGGAGAAGGAAAAATAATGCCCTTGGCTGATCTGATTCGATCACCACCCCCCCCCCCCCTGCATAACATCAACATCGGAAGACTCGTTTCCGTAATTTGTTGCACAGTAAAAGAAAAAAGAAAAAACACAAATAATACATTACGCATCCAAGGGTCACTGTTCGCCATAAATTTTGAAATTCTAATTTTCTTGAAATTGCTGTAAAAGAATCTATAAAACAATGGAACTAGAACGGACTAATTAAGAAGCACGTTGTTGTGACTGTTGTTTGCTTGTTCGTTTGTTGGGGTGCTTGTTCGTTTGTTTGTTTGTTTGCTTGCTTGCTTCCTTGCTTGCTTGCTTGCTTGCTTGCTTGCTTGCTTGCTAGGGCTGGTTAGCTCAGTTGGTAGAGCACTGGTACGTTTATCCGGATGTCGTTTGTTCAAGTCCCGCTCCAGTTAATTTGTCTTGATTTGTTTTAACAGAAAACAATAAATTTGCATCCTCTTTAGGTGATCCCTCTGTTGCCGCTTCCCAGGTTGTATCGTAAACTTGGGCATGATACCTGGCTACATGGCAGCTAATCATGGCTTCTGACTGGCACCCCTGAACAAAGATATTTACAAAATAGGGAGACCGCTAACATAATAGATAGCTCAGTTGGTAAAACACGGGTTCAAATCCCGCAAAGTTCTAGACAAGTTGTTTGTTCAACCCAAAATTACTTGCCCAGTCGCTTTCCCTGGTTTGTTACTTGAGAAGTATTTTAAGTTAACATTTATCAACTAAAGTTTGTGGCACATAAGTCGTACACAATGTGCCACAACCAATGAGAAAAGCTCAAACATGCGTTTAGGCTTGCCATAAATGCACCCGACTTTTTTAGAGTGGCAATATGTCGCCTGTGTGACTTCATTGCAGTGGAGCAAGGCCTTCTATGCAACTCTTGTATAAATAGATAGCAATTGCATTAGGCTTGCTGAAACAATAACAAGTAACAATGTCATCGTCGTTTTGCCTATCTTTGGGTTGTGATTTTCCAAGCTGCGGAAGGAAACATAACATTGCTCTTACGTAAAATCACACCTCGAAAGTAGAGAACGAAAAAGAAGAAACAGCGAATTAAAAACGAAACGCAATAACGTAGAAACCAAGGCACGCGCCATTAAGTGGAGTAAATTGAATCAGTGCATTTATACGGCATAAAGCAAACATGTTGTTCTTTGCTTGTCATGTTGCACTCGAGTTTTATCTAATTACGGCAGACGTCATCTGATTATGGTCACCGGTCCAGATTTGCTGCAATTATAGAGTCGCAGCCCCGCCTCGGTTTACAATACCGGCATTGTGGCAGCGTCCCATCAACCACGTGTGGGCCATGATTAGCTGTATGTACGGTGTCCCCAAAAATACTTTTCCCGCGAGCTAAGCAACGGTTGAACAGCGCCGTTTTTGGTAAATCTTGGCTCTAAATGTTTAGACATTGGGTGACAGTGAATTCAACTTTGTTAAACATATATCTTACCCTCCTCTCATCCTTTGCTTTCTCTGTGTGCTTTCATCTCTATCATCTATTCCCACTTGACTGCTCTTGTTACACCAGTATACCTGTTTATGTTTGTGTTGTCATTTAGCCTTCGAGAAAGACTCATGCTAGGGTCAAAACGTCAGGCCACTATTTGTTTGCATTTATACCATATTATGTCCTTTTTGTTAGTAAGCAGTTTGCAACAACTAATTCTATTTTCCCCTAAAAAAATTATTGTAGGCAAAAATGAACCAAATTACCAAGTTTCTACATTTTGAAATTTCACTGGTCAAAATAATAAGATCATTCAAATTCATCATGTCGCAAAGATCATTCAATTTCGTAAAAGCCAACAGCAAGAGGCCGTTCAACTATTCAATTTCATCATATTTTAGGTAGTTGGAATTCAACTGAAGAATGGTGACTTGACTGTCTATAAATGAAATAGAATGACTGGACTCAAACCTGAATGAGAAGAACGAAACTGCATGCGCACGAAAACGAAATTGAATATAATACTAGCTTAAAGGAAACCCTAGTTTGATCGAATTGGGGAAAAGGCGTGAATATGAATGCATTTTAGTGTAATGTAATGAATTTTCGCTCAAATTGACTGGAGTAACCATTAATAACCTTAATAAGATGTAAAACATATATCCATTTTTCCATTTTCCATATCCATTGTCTTCGTATCAAAATACATTGAATAATCGTTCACGTGTATCGTTTATTTTTGTAAAATGCATACTTTGTGTCCATTGAGCTGTGCACACTTTTTGCCTGTTGGAAGTCTACGCTTATCTGCTTTGTAAACGTGATGTCGTCACTCACAACACTTATACAAGGTGACGTGTACTCTCCAGGCCTCCGTAGTTTCCCATCACTGATGAACACAATACACCATCACTATCATCACTGTCATCATCTACCGCAGATCATGGTAATTTGATCAACCTATAGCCATATGGGGCACGCGCTGCTCACAAGGTGCCACGCGAGGCAGAACTAGGCTGTTCCTTTTCCAGTAAGGGTAATTTTATTCAAAGTCGGCGTCAGCTTGTGCAAAGAAATCTGTACTCGTTGGCAAGCACATCAGATAGTATTTTTAACACAGTAAATAAATTAAATGGAAATGCATTTCGAAGCTCGTGTAAACAAACAAACAAACAAACAAATACAAATACATACACATTTAAAGAGAAACCATACAGCCTTTATTGCTTGCTGAAATTGTTGCGCTTACTGTAACGACAATAAAAGTGTATTATTAATGTCCTAATGAAGTTGGTGGTTATGCAAAACTTAATTAATAACTAATTAACGAAGTTCTATTAGTTTGTTAAAAATATATATATTTTTAAATCTACCATCCTGGTCGTAGCTTGTCGGGCCCCCAGCCCCCGATCAATGTGGACGCTCGATGCACGGTCTGCGCTCCAGTTGGTCTGGCTACTATTATTACCACACTCCTGAAAACTATAGCGTTGATTTCACAATAGTGCAGTCAGTGGCAACTGTATAAAAAGTTATATATTTAGTATTGTCAAGGTTTAGTATAGCATACTATACAATGTTATTACTTCATTTTAATCAGATGAATTTGACTTTTCAAAGAGTTGTCATCGCACTCTTGAATTTAACACTAAAAAGGCGTCTCCTGCACATGAAAAGGCGTCTCCTGCACATGAAAAGGCGTCTCCTGCACATGAATACTACAATTGGACACACGATAAGATCCCATGGAAGTTTGCTCTTCTGAACGTTTTAACTTTGAGAAGGATGGGATTGTAAACTTTGACATGTATATTGTTGTCGGAATAAAGGAAACTCAAAACGCTTGACTAATAACGTCCCCACTAAAAAGGCGTCTCCTGCACATGAAAAGGCGTCTCCTGCACATGAATACTGGTTTTTAGATTGTATTATAATAATTATTATGATTTATTCGGCCATGATTTCAACTAATTTAAAACAATACAATAAAGTAATGTTTGTTACTGTTTCGTTACTAATGATGTAGCGGAACAGCAACAGAAGGGCAAGAACAACCACTGGAATCAGATGACAAAACAAACTTATTGTATAATATTTCTAATGTGTTTTATGCCCATTTCATATCTTGGTTTTTAACTTATATTTTTTAGAATTATTGCATTCCTCTTCTTTTATTTGTAGAATTCTGTTATTTGTTTTCTCGAAATGGGGCATCCCTAGTGTGTCTTCATTGTGGGCATGGAATCTCATAAATTATTTAGAGATTTTAAATTTTTTTTATTTATTTTTTTTATTTATTTATTTTTTTTATTTTTTTATTTATTTATATTTTATTTTATTTTATTTTATTTTATTTTATTTTATTTTATTTTATTTTGTTTTATTTTATTTTTATTTTATTTTTTATTTTTATTTTTTATTTTATTTATTTATTATTATTTTTTTTTATTTTTTTATTTTTTATTTTTTTTAATTTATTTATTTATTTATTTATTTATTTATTTTATTTTTTATTTTTTTTTTTTTTTTTGGGGGGGGGGGGGGCACTTCTGTACAAGAGGATAGTGTATCAAAGTATTGGAACACTGGGGGATGCCCTCTGCCCCATAGCGGGAATGGTATAAATTCTGTTCTACAATACTGTGGTCTCGCTCCTAATTGTATTATTTTGTTGCGTTTTTCTACTCGAAAACTTACCTTTTTTTCTTAGCCTGTGAACGTTTGCGTTCAGTGTTTTCACTACACCAAACCGGAATTGAATTTAATTCAATCTCATCTTGGTTTCGCGGACACTGATTTTCCCACTGGTAATGTAACAGCAACTGAAATCACTGTTGGTCCTTGCGTCCTCCTCACAAACGAGCGAATAAAGCTCTCGCGAGAAGTAGAGTGCGTTGAAGTTGTTTAAGTGACAATTTCGAGGCTCATCTTTACACGCAAACACACACACAGGAACAATCGTCTATATCATTACTGAAAACTCGCTTCCGGCTACTTCACATCTGCTCCCTTAACTTCTTAAGGATGGCATACAAAAAAAACACCACACCAACAACCAACTGAAACATGGAGGACATAAAAATCGTCAAATTGATGAGCAGAATTGAGAGACTTGTTAAGGGGGCAAATGAGATAGATGAAGATGCGATACCAGGAAACAGTAATTAGCTTCCAATCTTGGACGGCCTCGTATGGGTCTGACGATGGCGCAGGCCAGAAGAACACGGACGTGTAGATTCTAAGATTTGGCGCTTTTTTTTCCTTCTTCTTCTTTTTATCATGACTGCGTTTTGTTTTGTAATTGTAGGGCAGCGCAGGTGGTGGTCGAACGGACCTAAACAAGGATTTGTTAGTGCTGGAGGTTCGGGATGTTGTTAGTGCAGTAATTAGTTTGAGGAGTGGGGGCTTGCCGATCAAGGAAACTCGTGCTCAAGTACAACCGTCTCCCCTTGTTTTGCAACACGAAGACAAATATGTTCAGTGTAACATATTTTTGTCAGACACGCAGAAAAGAAAGTGAAGTCCAAACAGTAGGAGAACAAAGAGAAGTCCTCGATTTACGTGGTTAACAAACATGTCGTCAGTGGTCCCACTAAGTATCTGTCAAAAATCACTCAATTTTGCAAATCTTTTTTTAAACATACTCATTACTAAGAAAATGGAATTAGGTGTTGCAAACAACGAACCAAACTAAAGATATAAATGCAAAGAATAGTTGGTGGCCTGACGTTTCGACCCTAGCAGAGTCTTTCTCGAAGGCTGAAAGACTCTGCTACGGTCGAAATTTCAGGCCACTGCTCATGACTGTTAATTTTCTCAGCAAGTTTCAGTACCTAGTTCGTAATATTATGACTGGTGTATCACTAGATTTGTCATTTTGCGCTTTCACAAATTATCGTACCACGATACGTCACTTTACCCATTGCGAGAGCACGGTGCCAAACTCGTGTGGTACGACTTGTTTCGTTTCACAGAGTGACGTATGTGTTTAGGACTTTATTAGTCATATTGCAAGAACGAAAACATAATATTGACAGCTCTTTTCAAATGAAGAAGACTTTCGTCATTATTGTTTGTCTAGGGCCTAAATTAAATAAAAAATAGTAACCAGACTCCGAAACAGCAGTTTGAAAAATAGTTATACTACAACCGCATTTTTCTCAAAACACGGATTTTTTTGCTGATGACCAAATAATAAGACACTTTGAAGGGGACCAGCGACGATACGTGTTGTATATATGGATGTGAAAGGACACCAACGGGGGTATTTGACACAATGGACAAAATAACCACTTTTCGGTGATGTTTACTTAAAATTTGCATTTTGAACAAAGAACGGAGTAGAAATAGAGGAGTAGAAGACTAAGAACAAAACAGATGGGGATAGTTAGGTACAAGAGGGTGGTGTAATAAAGAGGGTGGGCTTGGGTGAGGGGTGCTGAAATAGAAGGATTAGCGGGTGAGGGTACAAGAGTGTGGAGAGTTAAGTTTCGTTTGTTTTGTTTGTCTGTTTGTTTGTTTTGTGTTTTTTATTCTTTCTTTCTTTTGGTTGGGGAGACGGTGGGAATGTTAATACAAATGTTTAAAAAAATAAATTACATAAAAGTGGGTTTTAATGAACAGTAAATAAGTGTTTTCTTTTTACATTAAAGGATTTGTACCTTTTTCGGCTTGAAAAAAATACAAGTATCATGAGCTTGAAGGTAAGGTGGGGGGGTTCACTCTTCTTCATGTTTATTGATCTTTGGTGACACATCAGCTCAACATCTAAAGTTAAAACAAACTGAAAGACATTTCTGTATCTCGTCTGACCTAAAGACCACGAGAAGACGTCTACCGTATTGGCATGAAATTGAAGCTCGATTAGCGAAATGGATCAGGGTAAAAATATAAGGTTTCTTTACTAAGTGAGAATCCAGTAGCAGAAAACACATCACAACTCACGCAGAAGTATTACCAAAAACAAAAAAATAGTCACTTAACAGCCCCCCACAGTGATCCAATCTATATTTATTACAACATAAACACGGACGATCATACAGTCAGGCGTAACTTGCCCGGTATCGCTATGCCGTACATTAGCGCCGTCGGACGGCCCAAGTCCGAGGTGTGTCAGTAATTGAACATGACGGCCGGCACGTGTCGATCCACGGTGCATGACACCTCGACCCCGCACGCTGCTGAGCGTGATGGACCTCGCAGGGTGTCGGGTCCCCCTTTTTTGTCATTTTACTCGGAGTCGTTCGCCGTTGTGAGGTAATAAAGTGGCTTTATATTTAATCAGGCTGATTAGCAAGTGTTAATAAAAATAAAAATTGAAAGCAAGATGGGCTATTGCCTTCTTTCCTTTCGAGAAAGTAAGGATAAAACACATATTGCCTGTCACGTGGCAATGAATGAGAGGAGGGACGTAGGGAGGGGTGATACCTACACCCCCCCCCCCCCCACTCAAGTCCAGAAGTACACACCCACCTATACGTCTGTCAATAATTAAGACAAATGACGTTTCTTTGTTCTATCTGGACATACCATTAACAACTTTCCTTTAATATTAGGTTTAACAAAATCAAACCGAGTACGTACTTGGTCTAACAAACCGCCTGAAATCCATTATATTTTGTAAAATCCTCAATTTTAAGGCAGGGCGTACTTTTGGTAATTGTCAAAGACCAGTATTCTCACTTGATGTATCCCAACATATGCATAAAATAACCAACCTGTGAAAAGTTAGGCTAAATTGGTCATCGAAGTTGCTAGAAAATAATGAAAGAAAAAACACCCTTTTTGCGTAAAATGTTGTGCTTTCAGATGTCTGAGAAAGGCTTCATGCCTGAAGCCTTTCTCGGGTTCAAATCCTTTGGTAATAAATTACCTCCTCTGGAAATAATACTTCAATGGGTGACGTTTCTAAAAACTTTTATAAACAGCTCTCCGGTGATCTTTACCTATAAGTTTTTATGGTCATTAATTTTTTTAGTATTTACCAAAAGTAAAACTTCCCTTTAAATGCGCAGAGCACATGAAATAAATTGATAATGAATGGTGAAGACCCTAAACGGGAAATAGTTTGTGTTGTTTTGAAACAATCGAAATAAACATCTTTGTTCACGCGGCGCATTGGATTGGCCAATGAGCGCTCTTCTTTTGAAATCTAGCCGAGGGTGCCTACTCCAGTGACGTCATTGTGCATGAGGTCTATCACCATGCCAGGCAGCCTCGATATCACGGGCAGCGCGCCGTATCGATACCTCTCAATCGAGCGAGGCATTATGGGGGGAAAATGGCGTGGCTAGATCGTACACCTCTGGGAACGAAGTTGCATGTCAGTCCGAATTGGGGTTCGAACCGGGCACAAAAAGGTGACAGGCAGGGCAGAAACCACAATTCAAATCTTCAGTGACCTTTCACATTGAAAATAGTCCATTTTAGTTTACTACGATAGCCATTCATGTACACATGAATCGCTATCGTAGTAATCTTTTCGAGAACGTAACCTGACGATTCAAAGACTGTCTACTAATTAACCCATTAACTTTTCTCCCCCGAGCCCCCTACCTAATCCCCTTTTTGTAACTGGTAAATTATCAGTGAGGTTCACCTAGCAATGACAATTAGTCCAATCTCAAATTAATGATGTAAGATCATTAGTTCGGGAGCCTACAGGCCTATTAATTATGGAATTAATTAGCAGATTATACTAGACTCTCTATCTACGCATATAGAGGTTTTGTTATGTCTCTCTCTCTCTGCCTGAGAGTGGCTGATATCATCTAGCTGCATTTTTCCCACAAAGCTGTTAAGAAGAAAATTATTCATGCTGAAGATGTTCTTTTTAACAGTCATAAAGTAATTATTGTGCCCTTTTGTTTTTGCTTAATTTAAGTTTTCGCTTTACTGCTCCTTGAAATTGAGCCCTGTCGTGCACTGAATACCCAGGGAGAGGGGGGGGGGGGTTATGTGGCACTGAGAACATTTGCTCCCCAGCCAACCCCGCTACCCCAGCCATGAGATAGAAGAAAACTATAATATGAGTATTGATTATTGCTGTATAAAATTCTTTCGCAAAATAGTCATTTTATTCAAATCAATCTGCGACCTTCATAACCCAATCGTAATAAAACAACATCAGCAAAAAAACACCCTGACACCAAACAAGCGACAACAACAAGCGACGACAACAACAACAACAACAACAACAACAACAACAACAACAACAACAACAACAACAACAACAACATAAACAACAACATAAACAACAACATAAACAACATAAACAACAACAACAACAACAACAACAACAACAACAACAACAACAACATAAACAACAACAACAACATAAACAACAACAACAAACAACAACAAATACAACAACATTCTTTGACCATGCATCCTACCCCCCCTCACTTTGCTACAATAATGTCTCGATATAAAACTGTGTGACAATTTTAAATAGATGCTGGGGATGTGCTAAGCGCAGAAATAAACGCTTATATGACAATTATTATATATCCATTTGTTGACGATTGGGTACATTATTGACCTCTTCCTGCTGTAAAGCTCAGAAAATTTATAATAATCATTGATGCACATAAGTGTTAAATACAAACCCATAAGACAACCTACAACTATCAGAGGTTGTATTCAGTATAACCAAACTGTTCGTTAAGTTAGTATTCGTTATAACGGCGTTCTGTTGTATGACAAACTACAGCTGAGACCACCAGTCGTCGAACCTTATTATGTCGTGTACATGTGGTACCGTAATGGTGTTGTGTAAATGTAGAGTGTATAATTGAGATGATTGTATGGTGTGCACTTAAAACAATAAATGATTAGATTAGATTAGATTAATGTGATGGAGCAAGCTTGAACAACTCCCTGTGGAATACTTTGTTTTCAAATCTTCGAATGAAAACATCTTTAGTGATCATAAAAGGAAAACATCTCCACGCGCAGCTTCTCCGTTTTATCTATAATTATTATTTTACAATCACTTAAATGAAATCTGAAGGCCATGTCCCAGTGCGATTTTACAAGTAACTTAGAGCCAACCAACCGCACTGCATGCAAAAGGAACACTTCGGCAGAACATGAGTTATTTTTCTCGCACTGACTTACTTATTCCCAACAAAATTATGTCAACATGAAAGTATGAATGTTTTCTTTGTCGAGATTGGATGCCTGTAATTGCCTCGT
Source organism: Pisaster brevispinus (assembly GCA_023634235.1). Lineage (NCBI taxonomy): Eukaryota > Metazoa > Echinodermata > Asteroidea > Forcipulatida > Asteriidae > Pisaster > Pisaster brevispinus. The sequence continues at coordinate 3,618,413 of JAMKCF010000016.1, read as the reverse complement.
GGTGACATGGCCCTTATAACTCTCTCAAATCTACGGAAAGAGCTATTTTAAAAATCTAATTTTAGGTCCAATCGCCCAAAAATCACACTTATAATATTTAGGTATTGCACGAAAGAATTCGCAATTGGAAACTAAAAATGAATAATTGTGTGATTGCCGACATTATCTCACGTCCAAGAGCCATGTACAAACAATTTTGCATGCCACTTGCACTTTGTGAATTGTCATGTGGCATTTGTGAAATTTTCGCTTGCCTGTCGTTTTGAAACATCAAAATTCAGTCAAAATTTGTTCAGAGAAAAACAAAACATTCTCAAAAGAGAAATTTCTGCAGACGGAATTTGGGTCATGCAACCGTATTACGCCAAAGGAAAAAATTGACTTGTATTACGTGTCCAAAATATCTTTCAAATTAATTTGTTTGGTTTGAAAATGTCCGTTTCTTCTTTGTCACTATAAAAAAGCCGGTTCCTTTTACACATTTGAATAGATGAAAACTTAAGAAACTCAGATGAAATCTCGATACTAATTTGCAGAACCAAACGGTACCAAAACAGCCCGATTATGTATAAAATTGTGGCCAATTTGTGGAACAAAACCAAACTTTAGAGCAATACTAACCATGATACAAGTTTTAACACCAGCCATGCTACTCCATTGTTTGTAATACTAGTTTACACAATAATCTGCATATCTAATTGCTACTCGGGTTTTTATTGACCTTTTGTTAGTTTTTCTTGATTTTAATCTCTATATTTTTTTCAATGGTATTTTATTCGATGAATGGTATTTTATTCCTCCCTTATCAAATGAAAATTTCTAATGTTTTTAATTGTTGCAATTCAGCTTTGTGCTGCGAGGACAGTCTTTCAACAAACTATTTATCTATTATCTATCATAAGAATACACTTTTGAAATTGTGCTACAAAAGAGGAAATATTTTAAATGGTATTCATCGTTGTCTTCTTCAAACACCTCCCGGGCCAGCAGAAATACAGAAATCTTGCCATACCACAAAAGTTTGTACCAACCCCAACAAAGAGCTGCACAAAATATATATCAGAAGTTAGTAATGACGTAGTACCTTTGGCAAATAAAAAAATGGTCCCACCTCACCCGCAAAAGCTTTTGTCTCAAAAACTAAAATTTTATAACTTAGTTTACATTGGTTTCAGTCTCTATAAAAAAGCTTTTTTCTTTGTTTTTTTTTTATTATAAAAAAAACACATGGGTTTGCAATATGAGATTGACGTTTATATTTGTATAAATTCGATCGTGTGTATCACTTCAAATAAAACCATATCAACTCCTTAGGAACAGGCAGCACCGGTACCAAAAATAAGCCGTTATAGTTCTTATCTCATAAACTTGTACAAGCCCAGCAACAGTTTCAAGTCATTCCAATCCATTGCTGTGTACGTGTTTATGAAAAGCGTACAGGTTTCCGTGTATATAAACTGTTTGACGATAAGTACACAGTCTGTCACTATTTCATGTGGTAGCGTGTCCGTAGCATGCATAGCAATTGAGGTGGCGCAGACCGAGCGACGGAGCGTAACATCGCTGGCTGCCCGTTAGCACAAATCGTGGCCAAACGGCTGTTGCGTGTATGGATCTTTGCCAAATGCCATGTCACATTGCTGCTTCGAGACCGATTACCGCATTAAATTTGCTTTCTTAATCACTGATAAAAAAATCATGTTAATTTCCATTACCCAGCCAGCGTTTTTTTTTTCTTCTTTTTTTTCCTCGTTTTTTTCATTTCATTATTTTCATTCGATTATTAATTTGGTTGTGAACAAAAGCGAACTTATTACAAAACTATAGCAAAGAGTCTCGAGGAGAGAAGACAAGGAAGGAAGTTTCAGTTTTGATGTGGAAGGAAAAACCCCAGAAAATTATTCCATGGAAAACCCACACAGTTAAGTGGGACGGAAAACCCAATCCACACAGTGACCCCGGTGGAATTCGAACCGGAGTCCAAGTCGAAGGCGAGGACAAAAACCACTACGTCAACCTGACAGCCCAGGTCATTGAAAAAAATGACAAATATTATTACAAATAGGTGATGACTAAAATTTATTGATTATTTAACTCAAAAGGAGTCAAAATATCCAAAATGTAACTTACAAAGGTATAACAGAAAACAAAACAATTGTATAAATAAATAAAGAATAGAAGGAAAAACTAATAAAAGTAAACATAAAAAGAAACAAATTATTTACTAAAGGATGGATAAAAAAGTGGATCATTATTTTTTCTCAATCCGCTCCGCACTTCTAACAACAAAACCGAGGTTTCATTTAACTTCACTCTGCATTTTGATTTTGATTTTTCATGGCATAAAACGGCCGTCGAGAGGTAGGCAAGAAGTAGCCTAAACTGCCATGCCACTTGCCGCACTTAAGATCTAGAAAGCCCTTTTCCTGTACACGAGTAGCATACAATTACCATCGAAGGAGAGTGCGCACTACATCAACACAGAACAGTTGTCCGTTTCTGATTTGGGGTCTTTTTTATTTTTTTACTAATCCCCCATCTGTTCTGCAAAATGCTGGCGCGGGAAAAGTCCAGACTAGCTGGGGGGGGGGGGGGGGGTAGGTAGGATGCACTTTTGTAACGTGATGGTTATACGTCATTGGTTTTCAGGATTTATAAGGAACTAAGTCCAATATGAAGTTTTCTGCTTAGCGATTTACGTCTGTGCTTAGTAAGCTTTATACAGTTTCATGACATTTTGCACATGTACGTTATCCAGGATTAGACCGTTTTCGAAATCACGGCTTGTGCTTGGGCTCCGTCAGTTCTTTTAGAAATATGCGCTTTGTGGTACGTGCCTTCAATTGGGCGGAGCCCAAACTCCAGCCGTGGTTTCGAAAAGGGGTCACAACTCCTGTATGTACCAACACTTATGAATCCTGATTACCATGGAACCAACACGGCGCCAGACTTTAACATCCCAGCCTTGTTTTGAATACCAGGCCAAGTTCGCACAAGGAAAATTTGTCGACTAGAGGTCGATATTTGGCCCAATGTCAAAGAGCTGCTTAAGCAGAAAATATTATTTGACATTTTCCTGCTTAGCACAAGTTAGCCGGGTACCAGTGACAGATACCACATGTGGTGGTATTTTGGACGGTAACCTTATTCTGCTCAGCATTATTTTGTCGTGTTTAGCTGCGTTTTGTGCTAACTCTATGAAATTGTGCCCTGGTACCCAACACATGTTTTTTTAGCATGGGTACTAGTTAATATCAGCCAATAGTCGACAAATGTTACGTCTGCGAACTTGGCTTATAGGCTACATGTTAAAAATACTTGATTGCTTTATTTACATAACCCACCCCACCCCAACCCCCATCACAATCCAAAACAGATTGCTCATTTTTGTGGTCCTCCAGAATCACCATTTACAATGACTTAGCCTATTTCTGTTCTGTATTTACCCCCAATCCTTTGATTAAATTTTGAAATCTCCGATGGACCGGTAGACCTATGATGTCATTTTCTGCTCCATATCAACAGCTCAAAATGTTTTTTCCCAATTAGCTAATGGGTTCCGGAGTTTTAGTGTGTTTGTGTGTGTGCATTTCCCCTCGTCTCCTTTCCGGGCCCCTGGCAAATTATGGATAAACTTCAAGAAGGATATTTTCATCTCCTATGGTTGTTTGTTTCTCTCCATTTTTTCCGTTTTGTTTTATGGGTAGACAGGAAAGATGATTACCTTTAAAACAAAATGTTACTAATATTTGTGAAACTGTAATTAAAAGTGAAGAAGTATTCCTGGGTTTTGTTCCACCACAAAGAGACTTGTTGGTCTGGGGTGTCTGTGATCTGTAGTCGAGCTACGAGACCGCAGGCCCCCCGACAAGCTGGCAGATGGCAACGTGGTCTCATGAGACACCGTGCGCATTTTACCGTTGCATTGCAGGACGACTGCACCACCGTTACAAAAAAGCACTGCTAGACTCGACCGCCGCGAACGAACCAATAAAAATCCATCATTCATACATGACAACGATTGTCCAACCAATAGCAGAACATTGCGTTTAATTCGCGAGGTAAACCCACCATAATTTATCAGCGACTGTCCAGGCACAAGTTCCTGAATGTATATATATTTTGATCAAGACCGGAAAGGGGGAAAGGGAGGAAAATAAAGCCCGAGTCTCCATCCGTTGTTTTGGCAGAATTCCCCCACGAGCATATCGTGAGAGTATCGTGTTCTCCGACCGCGGAGTCTTGCTTTTGCATTAATGAATATCAGAGTTACTTGTTAGTAATCCGGCATTGTTGTTTAAATTTTACATGAGAGCTGTTCCGGCCTGGGCATCCGTCTGTTAGCTTTTTCCCCCTTCAGATTTGTTTTGTTTTTGACGGCATAAAACCTTCCTTCACGTTTTAATATCGGCAAAGTGTACTATTGAACAAAAAAGTGGCACTGGTCGTGGACGTTTTCGAAGATGTCAGTGGAACTATGATGCGAGGATGTGCTAAACTGTTATTCCCGCGTAAAATCAGCGTGGAACACGTTGCTATGGAGGAGTGCCGGTGATGTTCCCGCCAAAAGGTTTGTTGGAATTGATTATGTTTGAATTGGAGTATCTGTTGTGCTGTTTTCTATTTGGGTGACACTGTCGTTGACGTTTCCAACCATTCGGTGATCACGAGACTTAGCCATACAAGATTAATTGAAATATGTATTTCGTAGAGCATGAAACATATATTTCATTCTTCAGGCATCTGCAGTGCGTGTTACTTCTCATGAAGTAAAAGGCAAAAATAAACAAATGCACCAAATTCGTGTATGCGTGCCTTAGCACCCTGAGTCAAATGTCATAGCTATACGAAATTGTGAAAAAATGCATTGTTAATTGTCATTTCTTTCACTTCATTGTTGTATAATACACTACACGTACCACAAACCGAAGAGCAAATATTGAAACAAAATTTTAAAAAATTAATGAATTTGTAAGTCAAATAAAATAATCGAATATAATAGTGTTGAACAATATAATTATATAACAATCAATTCCCTGGCACCAAAGTTAACTTTTAAAAGAGTACATTATTCACACGCTTGATTATTAATTTCCAAATTTGTAAAATCACATTTTTATAGACTATATAAAAGTCATCCATCGCCGATAAAATAATTATTTCTTTATTAAAATGGGAATTATTTCTTACGTTGGTTTGAATTTCATTCCATCGTTTTTCCTTTTTCTCATTTTTTTCAACAAAAGTCCACGAGCTCATTCAAACTTCACGTTTACGGATAATTTTGCCAATTTGTAAGGTTTATTTTGTATGCGTGGGAAATTAATATCTAAAAAAATATTATTTTAAGGCTTATGAATAAACCGGACAATTTATGCCTGTGGATTTTTGGTTCACGTGACTCGGGAAAGGACCAAGTATTATACAGCACTTAACACACATCAGAAAACACAAATAAATGCTTTATGCCCCATGCAAATTTGACATCGATTTAAACTCCAGACACCAGTTTTGCTACTTTGTTTTCCTAAAAAAATCCTAGAAATTAAGATTTGTAATGCACAGGGCGTTTGAAAACCAGGAACGTTTGTTCGTGGTTTTCTTATGGGTATCAAGACGATCGAGTTTTATTAAGATCACTTGGTATTCAAGTTGGGAAGGTAGTGCATTCCACTCTACCAGCCAGGCTCCTAGTGGATGATACCCATGCCCACATCCTTACGGACTGTGAAGGGGGTAACCCTGTTCCAGCCCCAGGAGTAGGTGGCAATGTGCTCCTGGTGACAGTTGATTTGGTTCAACAGCCTATAAACTCAGTGACGTTTAGCCCTCACCTTGAAGTGGCCGTCCGGTCTTGTGATGTTAGGCGATATCTTATTAAATAAATAAATACATAATAATAATTGCACTTGGACTTCTGTTTCAAAAATATTTTATTGAAGATAAGAGTATAATGCATTTTAATATTTATTGAATCATAAATATTTACGTTGTCAAGGCGTGAAAATCCAAAGTCTATAATGTGGGTGCACGGGGAATTGTTAAAGTCGTTAATTGTGAAATAAAAGAGACAATTGAATTTGATTTTTTATACTTTTGTTATCTTGCGGTGAAGTTATATGTCTTCATTTATTTAACAAACAACAAAAACTTTGTTAAGAACAAAATTAAGAACTACAAATATTGCTATTATGATACAATGAGTTACACAATAATAAAATAAATACAGGTATATGCATTTTAGTGGGACGCAATCACGTGATTAGGAAAACCCAAGGAAAATAATTTGGATTTCACTCCCCTAAAAAAACCTGTTTTATTTTATTTTAAATAATTTTTTTTAATGTATATATCCAAACTAAAAGGAAAAGGTTCAGAAACGAAAACATGCAAAAGTACTTTCTTTTACTCGTTTATTTGTTTATTTATTTGTCTTATTCTTACAAATTCAAAACAAACATTGCATATGTTATTATTTTTAATGTTTATTTTTGTTCAATGTTGGAAATTGTGGAGGAAAAAAGCAAAAAATGATTGTTATAGTTGTTGTAGACGTACTGTCATGGTGATAATAACAGAAACGTGATGTAGATGTGGATGTTTCATTTTAAGCCCAATATTATAAACTTAATACATTATTTTTAAATTTTAGTTTAATGCTTACTGTATTGATACACTTCTGATTCCGAAAAAGCCCAAATTTTTTGTCAGGAGACCCCAATAAAACAAAACAACTGATTGACTCTTTGCACAGCTCAAACTGTTTTTATTACCAAACAGACACTGGTCAATGACCAAGTTAGCAAAAAACAGAAGGTACCTGAAGGAGAATTATATATTATTTTGTTAATGTTTTAGATGTAACAATGAAAAGCGGTGCAGGTGCAAATTTGATGTTATCTCTAAAAAAAATAATTATGATGTAACATTTGATAATGTTAATATCATATATTGTAATAATGTCAGTGAATTGGAACCATTGTATTTTGAACAATTAGAAAGATAACAATCTGATAAAAATCTCTCAATACATGAAATAAACATTAAAACAAATTACAGTTAAAATTGAAAGTTATTCAATCATCCCTCATGCAGAATGAGCGAGTTTAAAACTATTTGAAAAAAGTTTACTATTTTATCAAAAATCTGGCTGTACTTCTCATCAATTATTACCAAATTATATCCTTTTAAAAATGTTTCAGTTTATCAAATTTTACTGAAACTCTGCACCTCAAAACTCTTTGAACAGTATAGCTTGTTAAAATGGAAACTTTACTTTATTGTGTATTCACAATTTTGAACTAGTTTGCAAGCATGTGGCGTGTCGTTGGCCGATTGGTTAAGAGCACCGGATTCAAGCTCCGGTGTTTCTGATCAGCAGAGTGTGGTTCGAGTCCTGGTCGTGGCACTTGTGTCCCTGAGCAAGATGCTTTACCGTAATTGCTTTGTTCTTTGGATGGGACATTAAGGCCATAGGTCCTTGTACTAGGATTGGTAGTGCACGTAAAAGAACCCAGAACACTTACCGCGGAAGGGGTTCATCCCGGTGTTTCTGGTTCACATAGCAAGCACCCTTGTTTACAGGTTTCCTCGGGCTTGCAAGCTACAACGATTGAGTTTAATTATAAGTCATCCTTGGTCTCATTACCAGAAAAATATAATAAACAAAATTATAACAACTCTTTCAACAGAAGTAGCTTTTTCAATGTGATTTCCAGAGTCACAAACATTGAGTTTGAGAGCCGAAGTCCGAGTCCAGATTGTCTGGCCCGAGTCCTAGTCTGGGTCATTGAGCATGGTGACTCGAGTCGGAGACGAGTCACGAGTCAAACCATAGAGCAAAGAACAGAAACAACAAACATCGGGGATTACGAAAGGCATCATCAGACAAATGGGTGAACTTTTACAAGAAACCAGGACGCACGAAACCAAAGGACACAATGGCGAACGCATGCGCGTACCTATCCTGAACAATTGTTATGAGTAATTACTGTATAAAGAAGAAGACAAAACCTGTCATTAGATTAGCGTACTCTTCTGCTGATTGGTATCAGCGTATGTCACTGATGCGCGATAACTCGCCGATGGGACAATGTGATAGAAAACTAGAGAAGTATTGCATTAGTGTATCGGTCCGCACCGCTTTACGAACTCCATGTTTTGTTTTGTCATGTTGGGTTTTGTTTTTGGTTTAGGCTTCGCGCTTAAAACCGTTCTTGCGAGAATAAAAAAACATCTTTGGAACTAAAGATATTATATTGGATTGGTAGAGATGCCATATTGTCACAGACAGTGTTCGGCACTGTGTGGATTGGGTTTTCAGTCCCTACCTGATTGCGCGGGTTTTCACTTGAAACATTCTCTTAGGTTTTCCTCCCACATCTAAAACTGAAACTTCCTTCTTTGCCCACCGGTATTATACAGGTAGAGCTGACAAAACGGTCGCAGACAGTGTTTATGTTTTGTGTGATCAACCATTACATGCAACGACACACCTGTGAAAATTTCGGCTTATTTTGTTTTGTGAATCAGGAGAATATCGTGAAACCACGCTCAATTTTCAACACATTGTCCTTAGTTATTTTTTAAAAGACTTATTTTTTAGAGATTTATACATGATGTACAACCATTAGACCATGTGACCTATGACATCACTATGTTTAGAAAAGAGCAACAAAGCCTGGACTTCCTGCAGGCTCGATTTGTACACAGAAAGGAAGAAAACATTGAAATCATGTAGATTGCGCTGTCTGCTTTTGTATCAACTTTTGATAGGAAGAAAGGGGCGAATCTACTTATACAGCTGTTATTTTATAACTCTTGAATTTATGACACGTGACGTAAAATGTCCCATACAACCAGTGTAGTATTTTGCCTGTCCGAAAACACCCTGGAATGTACAACACTGAGAGCTGTCTGCAACACTTTCTGTGTTTGTTTGTTGCAGACAGTTCTCAATTTTTCATCAAATGCACTCGCACAGTTGGTTTTGTAAGGGGAAAATACCCTCTGAACTGAGGTTTTTTTCTACCGGTGTTAAGTTTCATCAATCCGAATCTCTCTGAAATTAGCGGAGAAAGTCATGCCTGAAATAATGGGACTCATCGCAGTACACCGCGTTGGGTTTGATGACTGTTGATGATAACTATTATTCCCTTAAGATTATTACATTATGCATAGATTTCCACAACGGCTTCAGGGCACCAAACCACTCAAGCGTGAAATGTACATGGAGATGTTAGCTAATTAACATGTCAACCACGTTTTTACACTGTCACGATGCAACTGCGGTCCCCTTAGACTTGACTCAAGCCGGACTTGATCTGTAAATCTACGGCGACGTCATCGCCTAACGTACGCAATCCATCACGGGAACGGACGAACTCGGTACCCGACTTGGAGCCAAGTCTACGGTCTCCCATGTGCATTGCAACACTTCAAGATAGAATTTATTTTATTAATTTCTTCATTATTTTAAGGTACCGGCTATGAATACAAAATGACTTTGTCAGGTCCTTGGGTAGAAAGAGGACCCCACGTGTATCTAAATTAAAATTGTATTAAAAGATCTTTCAGCGTTGAACACAAAAGCCCGCCAACTTGTCGCGTTGAAAGAACTTATCGGTACGTGATGCGGTTTACAGTGTAGGCTGGACCTCTGAGGTTATGTCACCTTTGTTATTACAATGCAAAGAGTCTGGATACCAGACATTAACTAGAATTTCCAAATCTTTAATCAAAAATATATGATTGACGCCGCTAACTTGTAAACATCCTTCAATCGGGCACCTCCATATGTCCCTCTTTTGTTTGTACTAACCTTTTGGCAACAGCTCTCATTAGTTTTGTGCACACTTTCCAACTGGGGACCTTCACCCAATCGGGCACCCTATTGTCCTCTTTTGTTATGGGTTCCCGATTTAAACGCGTTCACCTACCGACACGTACCTTACGGATTGGGTTTGTGGGGTCCTGCTATTGTTGTGCTATTTTTCCCTTTTCTGAAAAAAAATTCCTCTGTGTGGTCCAAGTCGAATAAAGAAAAACTTGTGGTGTCCATTGTTCCTTTGTGTATAAGACCCCATAAGGACCCTTCCGTATAAGTCCACAGCTCTGTGTGGCATACACTCTGTGGACACTCCTTTGTTCTGTACACTTCAAATACATCATATTCTTCAAAACTGTGTTAAAAAGATAAAGATAAATAAACTAAAATAAACACTGTGTGGACGTGTGTAAGTCCACATAGTGTTTCAAGTCTCTACACTGAGGGTACTCCTTGTTCTCAGGTCCACACTTTGTATACACTTACTTAACACCCAAGTGTGTGATGACTCCCCATCGTGGACACTCCTTTGCTCTACTCTCTCTTTCACTCGCTCTCTGGACCCCATTGTTTTCCTTTGGGATAGCAATCGTGGACCTATTGTCTCTTTTGTTGTAAAGTCCACGGTTCGAATGTCACTGCAAAATCGCACACACGCACACGTTTGTGAATCCCGTAAATCGAGGACTTCTCATTGTTCTCCCATTGTTTGGACTTCAAAAATACATCACTTTAGGAGACTTCTACGTTCTTTCCTTTGTCCCTGATGCTGAACATCTTCCCAAAGACCTTGTTCACAAATTTCCTTGTGGAGCACCTATGAATTTCCACATGAAGACATTTTGCTTTCATTAATCATTATACATTAATTATACATTCATCACGACTGTTTTTATACGACTTTCATATCCATCGTAATAACATCACATTGCATTAAGTTTCTATCATATAAAATATTTATGGTGACGGGGGGTAGTTGGACGCACTTGGCTGTTTGTTACATGTTCTTGATTCTAGTCCCGCTGTAATGGTTACTATTGCGGACAGCATAATGATTTTTGTTTTGAAGTCGTTGTTTACCTGCTTAATCTCCCAGTTGCACTTCTTCAAAACAGAACTATTTCAGAGTACGGCAAGTATGTATTGGGAGTGTGCCTTTTTTGAAGAGACAATCATGAGACACAAAGTCAGAGTATGTCAGGAGAAAGATACTTGGCTACAAAAAAGAGTCATCGTGGATTTGTCCTTTGAAAAAAAGACAAGGGTAGAATAACAAGCAGTTCTTGGCCGAGCGGTTTAAGAGCACCGGACTCAATCTCTGGTGTTTCTGATAAGCAGAGTGTGGGCTCGAGTCCCGGAGAGTGTGGGTCCAAGTCCCGGTCCTTTATACTTTACCATATTTGCTTTGTCCTTCGGATGGGACTTTAAGCTGTAGGTCCTGAGTACTAGGACTGGTAGTGCATGTAAAAGGACCCAGAACACTTATCGTGGAAGAGTAGGGGTTAACCCCAGTGTCTCTGGTTCACATAGCAAACACCCTTAACAGGTTTCCTCAGGCTTGCGAGCTACAGTGATTAAGCTCACTTATGTGGCATCCTTGATTTCATTACCAGAAATAAATGATAAAATAGTTATCCATCATGTTTAGCTCTATCTAGCACTGACACACGTCGAGTGGTCAAAACTCAGAAGAGGCAACCTTAGCTTTTTCAATGCTCTCTTGTCAAATTTTTCTGAATTTGGATAAACATGAATGAAATTGTTCATCCCTCAGTTCGGTAAATGTTCACTGCGTTCGGAAAAAACACAGACACGTGTCTAAATTTGTTCACCCTTGTTTTTATATAGATACACATAAGTCATAAAAGGTGTTGAAATAATGTCATAGCCAAAGTCATTTTGTAAGTGCAAAGATTTCAGAAATATAAAACGAGCTGCGTTGGGGAACGAGGGCAAAGACCAACATAGCGATTGGTAATTTGACAGCACGGTATATGCAAGGGTGTCGGTGCTTGATGCACCGTTATGTTGTGGCATTCGTTAATTACGTACTGTCAACAGCCCAAAGCAAACAGAGAGTGCTGCTTGGCTCCCAGACTGTTAATTGAATCACGTAGTGCTAAAAAGCGTGAATACCCGAAAAGGGACCTGCCTGTGTCCACTGGGACTCTGTTTAGATCACGGAGGATGTGTCTTTGTGCATTGTACTTTTGTGCGTTCTTGAATGTGCGGCCATTTAAATGATGGGCTCTATGGTCAAATTAAGTTTTGCGATTCTCACATTTAAACGGTGTAAAATGGCATTGATGCTTTTCAATTTCAGAGAAAATTTTGAAACATGACGTCATTGGATAAAAACAACAAATGGGTCTGTACAAAGGGATTTTGTGTCAGACAAAAGGTCAAAGTTTAAAAGGCTGTTTTGGTTGGATATGACCAAACTTGGGAAGGAGATCAATGAATTTTATACACAAATGTGCAGACCCATGGGCCATATTTATTGAAAAGGGCGCCATTGGACGGTTTTGTATGTTGATAAAAATTGCACTACAATGGCATGTTACACTGTAGTGGGGGTTAGAGACTTGCACTAACAGACTCTAATGGAAAATAAATGTATACCAACAAAATATTTGACTTTAAATCCCCTCTTTTGTTGCCATTCAAAATATATCGTACTTGGTGGCCATCTTAACCCCAAAATTCAAACTAAGGTTGCTTGAGTTGCACTATTGATCCATCGCACACGTGGAAGTATGTGGTTTTTGTGTAATTTCAGACAGAACACGGTCCATATACTCTGTGGAACCATACTCTTGACTTCACAAAATGCTGGACCGTATGCCTTCGTGGGTTGTATTTCCAGAAGCAAATTTGTGTTTTTAATTACTACTCACTCATTACAGCTAGGTGTTTTAGTGCATGAGCAACTCTTTGTTTAAAAGTAGTAATCCTAAACCGCAACATTTTGAGCGATTTGAAGGACAATGTACCTCTTTAACACGGTTGATGATCAAATTGAGTTATCTCCATGCGTCTAAATACTGTTAGATTTTGCCAATTAACATTACCGGTACCCCAATACTGTTATCCATCTCGTTTAAAACTTCTCAATTAATTTGTTACCAAATCTGTGAAGTTAATTAGCTCAAATAATTAGAAGCTCACCTTCGTAACAGAGGGGTGCAATAGTTCATTAAGATTTTAGCACCATCATGGCGGGTATTGTTATGCGAATCTGTACTGATCGACGCGCTCCGGGTTTGCAATTAACGGGGAGAGAAAATGGCTATTCTTAATCTGGAAAGCTCACTGTTTATAAAGTTCACAACAGCACAAATCCTCTAGATAAATATTTCCAGCTAAATTGACCTCTGTACTAATGACGTCATGGTTTGTTTACTGCACTGCTTATGTACTGTAACTTGGGACTGCATTTCCGACAGTTGTGCAGAGACACAATGGGTGTTTTCTTGTTGCTGTTATTAATATTTCTGGTAATGAAACCAATGATGACTCATAAGTGAACTTAATCACTGAAGCTCGCAAGCCCGAGGAACCCAGTAAATGAGGGTGCTTGGTATGTGAACCGGAAGTACCAGGGTTAACCCCCCTTAAGGTCTTCCATAATAAGTGTTCTGGGTTCTTTACGTGCACTACCAATCCTAGTACGCGGGAGATGGTCCCGAAGGACAAAGCATTTATGGCAAAGCATCTTGCATGCTCAAGGACACCGATGTCAAGACCGGGACTCGAAACCACACTCTGCTGGTAAGCAGAGCTTGAGTCCGGTGCTCTTAACCGCACATCTTAGGGGGGGGGGGGGGAGAACCCAAAACAAAACAAAATCAAAAAACGACAAAAGGAAGCAAAAATGCCCAGCTTTTTGGACAAAGTTTTCAAACATCGGTAACAGGATGTACACGTGTGTATTTATAACTATTAATTTTCATTGCTTTCCCTTTTCAAACAATAATGAAGTCTCATATCTTTAACAAAAATGTATGTACTTTTTGATGTTTTTCATAATACACACGATATGAGTATAGTAAATACAGAACCCAATGTCAGCCAGCAATTCTTGTAGTAGAAAGCCCACGATTATATCTGAATGGTATTTTTGGATAAATCAGCTTTAGTTTAATTTTGACGCATGCTTGCACCATAAACCCAACAATGATTTGTGCATTATCGGGCCTCGCGCAAAATAATCCCTTTTGTGACCACCAAGCTGTACATAGGGCCCAATCCGCACGCGCTCTCCGCATTGTACAGTGCGCATGCTATAAACGACAGATGTCACATCATAACATAACAATGCAGTGTCTTGTGGGCCTTTTGTGCGGACGCTGCTCGTACTGATGCGTGTAGGCCAATATACTGTACCAGTGTCAAATAGACAGCAAAATATAATAGACAACATTTTGGAGAAAAGATATGACACCGTTGATAAGTGTACTTGCTTGGGGAAAATGACCATCAAGCAAACAACAGAAAATGTTGCAAATTCGTTACACCAGTCAACATGACTACCTTTGCAAAATTGCTTGACTACTTTTTGATAAGCAAACATGAGCAGGATACCGGTCACGTATGGTGTATGTGACATGGTATTTTGGCAGGTAACCTTATTCTGGTAGGCATAATTTTGGCGTGCTTAGCATATTTTTGTGCTTAATAAGCTCTATAAAATTGGGCCCTAGTGTTCTGAAATGCTAAACATCTCGTGTCTTGAAACCCCCCAAAAGAGCCGTTTTGGGTCTAACCCTTGGTAATGCTATGGTTTGAAATGTCAATGTACAGCTTTTCTTCTTGCTACTTCAAAGCAAGTGTTTGGTTAGTTTGTAACGACAGCACAACACACAGACAGTTGTAAACATTTCATTTTGAATTCAGGCACAACTTTGTTAGTAGTGGTCTCATGTATTGGCTTATTAAGGTGCATACAAGTTTAGTAGATGCTAAATTTGCGTCGGGGATAAAGAATATTATTTGGTTTTACCAAACACCGATGTGTGTAAAGCACTACTTTCCCGATTCGAATCCCTCTCGAGTGTAAAATGCCTGTGGGTTGTTTTTTTCACAGCACGCGAGAAAGTACTGAGAATACAGTGATTTACACTCGGTGTTTGGGTAAAACTAATGCATAAAAGTTATCACTTTAAATCTGAAATCTCACTGAATATAAACTTATACCAACCCTACATTGAAATAATTCTGTCTGAAAACTGTCAAAGTTGAGAAGATGGTACTTGAAAACCACTAAAATTACCCAGTGCTTAAATCTTTAACGGGCGTAATCAAAATAAGCTTGCATTCAAAGGTACACTAAATCTCTGACAACCAAATAGGTTTTCGGTAACACCGTGTGTGTATGAATCTCTCTTCTGTTTTGTTGGCTTTGAAAAGGAACGTCGGTGTGACAACTCGACGTTTCGATCAGTATGCTGTGATCATCTTCAGGAGTAAGATTGACCTAGACGCTTGCAGGCTGTACTGTATATTGTTTCATGGTGTAGAGCTCTAATATAAATAGCAATCTTATACAGTCTGCAAACGTGAGAGTCTAGCATTTTCCTGAAGACAACCAGAGCAACTCGAAACGTCACGTTGTTACACCAACAGTTCTTTTCAGAACCACAACTCAAAATAGATTTATGTACATAGTGTAACTGCAAACCTTGTATCTCCACCATGCAAAGTTTCAAATCCTACTCATGTATGTGGTGTTACAGACCTTACTAGATTGTATCTCCACCATGCAAAGTTTCAAATCCCACTCATGTACATGGTGTTACAGACCTTACTAGATTGTATCTCCACCATGCAAAGTTTCAAATCCTACTCATGTACAACTGCAAACCTTACTAGATCATATTTCCATCAAAGTTTCAAATCCTACAAACCCAAATCATTTTATTAGTTGTTTTCACTGTATCGTTATCACCTTAATTTTATTAGTTTTACCGAGGTTGGTTGGATTTTATGTCTGCTGAAAAAACGGGAGGAATGAAATGAATTTACTCGTTAAAAAAAGGAAAAAAAAGAAGAAAAAAAGCTTGCATCTTGTTTGCTTTCATTAAATTAAAGTAACCAAACCGACAATTGATTGAAGAACAGGTTTCGACTGAGTGAAAACCAGGAATAAGTATTGTTATTTGTCACAGGAAACACGACCAAGATGGCTGCTTAGGAGTCTATAGTATAATCGACTAAGCTCAGTATTAATGCAATTCCCTGCAATTCCCTGCCGACCACACCCCCCCCCCCTTCACTTATCAAATCAAAGTTGAAATGAGGTAATTGAATGAATGGGGAAAACACAATTAGGTTTGTACGAGGTACATCACCCACGGTATCGACTCGCCCTACAGGGGGGAAGCCGACCCTCATGGCGGGGGCTGCGGTGATGACGAGACGGTTTCACTTTCTGACTCCGGCACGGAGCCTGGAGTTGAATTTGTCATAATTTTCTCAGACAGACTTCATCGTAACGACCGATGCAGATAGTTCCTTATTCCTGGTTCGCTATTACAATACCTTTATCACGTC
The DNA here is from genome assembly GCA_023634235.1 of Pisaster brevispinus. Classification (NCBI taxonomy): domain Eukaryota; kingdom Metazoa; phylum Echinodermata; class Asteroidea; order Forcipulatida; family Asteriidae; genus Pisaster; species Pisaster brevispinus. The sequence continues at coordinate 3,602,035 of JAMKCF010000016.1, read as the reverse complement.
CATCTTTTTAGTAGCTCACTCAATTCAATCAATTTAATATAATTTATTTGTCATGATCAACGTTAAAACTGCTTTCTGGTTCTGCACCTTACAATCTAAATACTATTTTTAAATAGATTCTAAGGGAGGGTATACCTTTGGTAATTACTCCAAAAATTTATGACCATAAAAACTTACTTGGTAATGAGCACTGGAGCGCTGTTGATTAATATTTCTGGAGAGATATAAAACATTGCTAGAAATGTCCCACTTTAAAGTCATAGTTTTAGAGAAAGAGTAAATGTTTCGCCAACAAATTTGAATGTGAAGAGAAAGTCTTTTGGCATGAAGTCTTTCTCAGGTGTCTAAAAGCGCACAATTCTATGCAACAAGGTGGGTGTTTTTGTCTTCTTCTTTTTTCTTCTTCTTCTATCATTAATCTCTTGCAACTTCGATGACCAACCGAGCCAAAATTTTCACAGAGTTGTTATTGTATGCATATGTTGGGATACACCAAGTGAGGATACCGGTCTTTGACAATTATTACCAAAAGTATACCCTGCCTTTAAGTTTTCTTTTCTTTTTTTCATTTTTGTCTGTTTACCACCTGGCACTGTCCTTGCTTCAATGACTTGTAGATCGACAATGCGACACAGTAACGTTTCGTTTGCACAATTTCATATTCCAAACAATATTCTCAGTAAATCTTAATATATGCTATCAATTTTAGATAAAAAGCTCTGACAAAAAATACCAAGGCGGAATCTTGGATCTAACAGAGTAACACTGAAGCAGTAATTGGTTTTTGTGTTTCAGCGAGGCTAGCCAGCGACAGATGGCCGTCGATGAGCGACCTCGAACGGTCTGCCCCATCGCCTCGCGCACGGTGCTTTCGCCCTGTCAGAAAAGTACATACGGGGTTTTGTTAATAGACAGTATGTGGCCTAATTGACCTTCTTAGCCTAGATTAAACTTTACAACCAAGGTCGGTTTCGTCTGGAAATCAGTGGATAATCCTGTGGTTTTGTCAAGTAGTATTCTGTTTAAGAAAATTGGTTAAAATCTCAATTTCCTATAGTGCATGAATGGAAGTCATCATGAATGACAGTTAAGTTGGTTTGATTTTGGACAATGGACATTCAGATAGGTTTGTACAGCGAATGTCTACTTTGCTATTTTGATATTGGACATGCACATCGGTTCGTAAAGCGAACGTCTACTTTCTACGTCGCCTTCCTATTTCGATATTGGACATTGGGCATTCACAGGTTTGTACAGCAAATGTCTACTTTCTATTTCGATATTGGACATTGAGGTTTGTACAGCGAACGTCGCCTTCCTATTTCGATATTGGACATTGGGCATTCACAGGTTTATACAGCGATTGTCTACTTTCTATTTCGATATTGGACATTGGACATTCACGTAGGTTTGTACTGTCATACTGCATGATGTTTGAAGGCCGTGAGTGCACTTCTCATAAACTTTGTTTTCCAGGAATATTGTATATTATGCTTATCATACTTTTGTACTGTGACCGTTTTCGAAACGACGGGTTGGGCTTGGACTCCATCCATCCAACTGTTTGAAGCTCCGCATGGAAAGCACACGCTTTCTAAAGAACTGGCTGAGCCCAAGCCCAAGCCTAAGCCGTGGTTTCGACAACGCCTATAGTAAGGCAGTCAGCTTCCGTACAATTTTGTCAACATAACGCTGATCTTTGACCTTTCAAATATTTTCATTGCTTTGTAACATTACATGCTGTCATTAATTAATTCATGAATAATTTATTATGAAGTCTTAAACCACTCCAATCTTGCAACAGAGACTTCAACCATAAAAACTATAGGGTAGACCTCTATGCAAATGAGAAATGCAAATGAGAAATGAATTATTTATTTATTTTATTTTATTTTAAATCTTCGGACAAAAGTACATAAAATTGTACATTTAAAATTGTCCAGGTCAAGACAAAGGTTTAAAAACTGTCATCATAGATGTGTCAGACCTAATTGATTTAACTTAGAAAAGAAAATGAAGTTCAAAATTTCATTGAATGTACGCCCTCATCCGGGCACGCTCGGTACAACATTCCAACCAGCAAGGGAGCCTTAGTAGCAATAAATTGGCAAATTTTTTAACAAAAGTTTGTGAATGAAAAATAATTAATGCTACTTAGCTCTTTTTATGATTTCCTGTTCAATTGCTGAAATAAAACTTCCCGGTGTATGTAAATGTCCGAAAACTCCCAACTGTTTTTCTTAACTCTCATTGAACCTTATACCTTGTACCTTGTACCTTGTACCTTGTATCTTGTACATTGTACCTTGTACCTTGCATCTTTACCTTGTACCTTGTATCTTTTTCATTGTACCTTGTACCTTGTTTCTCGTACCTTGTACATTGTATATTGTACCTTGTAACTTGTACCTTGTACCTTGTACATGTACCTTGTACCGTGTAACATTGTACATTGTACATTTACATTAAATTTAGACCTCGTACCCTGTACCTCGTACCATGTACCTTGTACCTTGTACTTTGTACCCTGTACCTTGTCCATTTTACCTTGTGCATTGCACCTTGTACCTTGTGCCTTGTAACATTGTACCATTAACTGTGGACTTAGTACACTGTACCTTGTACATGGCGGCCTTTCACTATTGTATTATATTACAGTGTACAGCACAGAGGAAGAGTCGCTGTGCATTCATCTACTTTTGTCCTGACTCATAAAATGAACTTTTCTGGACCATCTTTTATTAACGTATCATGACAGATTCCCAACAATTAAAACATGTTTCCCTTCATCATCTGCAAATATAGTAGAACCCCCTCACCAAAACGAACCAGCCCCTTGATATTTAAGGTCAGTCTCTGAAAGTTTAATTACCTAATTGCTTAATAACCTAAAGTAAATGTTGGCAAATTCCCCTCCAACTTCTCCAAATGATTTCAGCTCTATGTACGTCTACAGCTTGTAATTTGTAGGTGCAAAAGCGTCAGTCAACATACCTTATAGTTTATTGTTGAAAGAACCCACGTTTTAACCGCTCGCTGACGGAGGCTGCATATAATATACACGCGACGGTACTTGCCCGTGCTGGGCCATGAGTAAACATTGTTGACAGTGCTTTGTCAATATAGGCTAGCCCTTTGGGGGAAAGACAACGCGGTTGTATCGAGTTTGTAGTGGTGCCCCCCGGGGTTCCCGCTTTAGTATTGAGAGTGTGTCCCCCGGGGTTGCAGTGACAGTTGGCAATGATAAGCATGAACGGAGATGCGAAGGGAAACTAAATGCTGAAGGAAAAATGAACAAGAGGGGAAAACGATTGTGCTTTTTTCCTACTCGCGTAATAACATTCCGAATTTAACTTTATTTCAGTGGAAGTACAGGTCTTCAAATATCCTTGGTTCTCGTCTTGTGAGAGCTTAAAGGCTGGGGAGACTTGAAAATAGTGTTTATATTCCTTTCTTGTATCGTGTTTAAACAAATTTGTAACAAAATTAACACATTTAATGAAGTAATGTGGTTTTCCACGGGGCCCTTATTGCCAATTAAGGCTCCTGTGTGGTGATAACTTTTAGTGAGATGCTAACGAACAACACTAAAACCCTCCAGCGAGGTACTCGTTTTAGTTGCAACTCCACACCCCCCCCCCCCTGCCTGCACAATGCTATCACATGCTGACAAGCTTTTTCCATAGGAAAAGTTTAAGTGGGTTTGTTTTGCATGTTTTCAACGATTATGTTTTATACGTGTGTTGTTTACATGTCAAGGTATTACCTGTATTACTTTAAGCTTATTTGATTGTTTAATTATTAAATGTGTATAATTTAATTCCATCTATCCTGCCCCTCCTAACCAAATGAATGTCCCCCGTTGACACCCCCACCGCGCTAGGACGTGTGGCATGGTCCAGCATAGGATATCATGGTATATTATGAGCTGACCGTGTGTACAATGTGGTTAAGACAATTGACATATTGAAAAATAGCAAAAAACTATAAATGCGTTTTGGTGAAAGAATTTGAAAAGTCACCCTTTATTGTCGTAGATTGTGCGCATTTTCAAATATGTTTGGAAACCTTAGGTTCCCTCAGTTCCCAAGTAGGGGCCTATATTGCTTTAATGTGTGATCGAAACTAGACTGCACGCGTTGACTAGTCCAGGCGTTCGAATACGCACGAGACACTTGCGCAGTTTTAAAATGACAAAACGGTCCATCTCATTCTTTTCATCTACAAATTTTCTGTAAACCGAAACTGTAGACGAAATGTAAATGGTCTGGTACTGTTTTGTACAACGACTGCAAGTTGTTAAACTACCAATACTTGATTCGGGGAACATTCCACAAATGTAAATAGTCTGGTGCTGTTCTGTATTGCATGCTTGAAACTATCAATACCAGATGCAGGGAACATAACACAAATCTTAATAGTTTAATTCTCTTTTGTACAATGAATAAATGCTTTGAAACTACAAATACTGGATGCAGGGAACATGACACAAATCTAGATAGTCTGGTGCTGTTTTGTATAACGACTGCATGCTTCGAAACTATCAATACCAGATGCAGGGAACACGAAACAAATCTAAACAGTCTGGTGCTGTTTTGTATAACGAATGCATGCTTTGAAATTACCAATACTGGATGCAGGGAACACAACAAAATGGCTATCGCATGATAAAGTTATAAAATGGTTTGCAAATCACCCACGGCTGCAGTGACTCGACGGGTCTGCGGTGCTGCCGCAGCAGAAATGGCCATTATGTAAAATACCCATACGGGAATTGTATCTCACCGCTCTAATATGTTTTCACCGGCCAAATAATTTATCTATACAAAATTAATGGAGTGACAAGCAGTTAGACGAGGCAGGAAGACTGTTTCAATGGCCATAGCTCGTTATAAACCGATTTATGGTGAGTCATATGGGCAGAAAATGATCACACTTTGAGCAGTAGTTCTCAGAAACAGCCCCCCCCCCCGAAAAAAAGAACATCTTTGACGATCTTATAGGGTGTGCTCAACATTGGTGAAATTGAAAATATAATGGTCACAGATTTTCTCACAAGTTATACACGGTAAAAGGATGGTGACGGTGGGTAATTTTGAAATTTTATTTTGTGCTTGAAATGCTATAAAAGCATTCGAGAAATGATTAATTAAACAGGTACTTGAGCGAAATTCGTTTTAACAGGAATGCTACTTAAACTTGTTTATAATGCGTTTGTTTATCATTTAAATATTATTTAGATATTTGCACACTTCTGAATTTTCGTGATTATCGGTCAAAAACCAGGCCCCAGCATCAAGGTTTGAAAAAACTAGGACCACTTTTGCCGTTGACGGCGTGCGACAAAATGACAATACTTTGACGTCATGTGTAGGAGTTTGCTTTGTTATACCTCCATACTGCAACAAAACGGCTATACAAAACGGAGCTCCTACAAATGACGTATCATGAGTGATGACGTATCAGGGCTTTTCGCGAATCTTTCTGAAAAGCACATGAAAAGGGTATTCCAAATGAATGTTTTTTACGCAATTAAAATCTGTTTAATATCATGTGACCTCAGCTTCCTTATTGATTGAAAAAAATATAAATTAATTTCAGCAAAGATCACTTGATGCCGTTTTTGTTCAAGTAGGTCTTTAAAACAATTAAGTTTGATCTCACGAGTCAAAAACTCCATGTTTGAAAACAGTGATGTCACGAAGCTTTTTCTTTCACTACCTTCTCGTAACTTCGATGACTGATTGATTTTAAACGTTCACATATTTTTATTATTCCAGGTGAATGTTGGTTTACACATACAGTATGGAAACTTAAAGACCTACTTGAACGAAAACGGCAACAAGTGATCTTTGCTGATATTCATTAAAAATGTTTTCAATCAATACGGAAATTGAGTTCACATGAAAATGAGTTCACACCGTGTACAGGAGTAGGATTTGAAACTTTGCATAGTGGAGATACAATCTAGTAAAGTTTGCAGTAACACCATGTACATGAGTGGGATTTGAAACTTTGCATGGTGGAGATACAATCTAGTAAGGTTTTCAGTAACACCATGTACATGTGCATTTTTTTTATTTTTTTTATTTTTTTTGGGCTTTGTCGTTTCTGTTTTGGTTTCTTTGTTCCTCTTAATGCCTTGTATTGTACTTGTTGTTCTTGTATTGTTGAGGTTGAATAAATAATAATAATAATGAGTAGGATTTGAAACTTTGCATGGTAATGATACAATCTAGTGAGGTTTGCAGTTACACCATGTACATTAGTATGATTTGAAACTTCGCATGGTGGATATACAATCTAGTAAGGTTTGCAGTAACACCATGTACATAAGTAGGATTTGAAACTTTGCATGGTGGAGATACAATCTAGTAAGGTTTGCAGTAACACCATGTACATGAGTGGGATTTGAAACTTTGCATGGTGGAGATACAATCTAGTAAGGTTTGCAGTAACACCATGTACATTAGTAGGATTTGAAACTGTGTATGGTGGAGATACAATCTAGTGTATGTTCGTCCAAAGTATTAATTTGGTTTCAATAGTAATTTTTTACAAATTTATTTGTATTGTCAACATTCAAATTGCTTTTGTAATAATTTGCTATGAAGATCTCTATTATCGGGAATTCAACAAGAATGTTTCACAGAAAATAGTCTTTGTTCGAGTTATTTTTTCGTTTTCGATTAGCGCGAGACTGGCAAAGTCTATTTCAAAAATCGTAAAGGTACAAACATTTCAAAAAGACCTGTCAAAATCCAGCCCTCGAATTCACAATGTGTCTCAGGCAGCATTATCGAGCTCCAAGTTGATAAAATGTACTATTTTAGATTAATTGTTCACACATTTCTCGATCATGTATCATTTTATGATGCTTTCTACTGCCATGATCGTATCTTAGAGTTGGCGTAGCGGCACGATTTCCAGACAGTCGCAACTATTTAATGTATGGCATAAACCATTCACTCCGGCATTTGATTATGCATAATATTCATGCGCATCAATTATTAACGGCACCCGCAGTGATGACTTACTTACCACTGAACACCGTGTCTAATCACCTCCATAAAACAGTCGTCGGGAAAACGTCTTTAAGACATAAAACAGTCATCGGGTGTGAAAACCACCATCAACTTTGGCGATCTACATAATTTTTTGTGTTTGACTCTTTGGGGAGTCGAGTTGTCTCTAATGTTACATCGTATTAACTATCGGTCAAAACAAAGTAAACACCAGGGAGACAAAAAACAACTTTGATGTCCTCCTGGGATGGCTAGCGTTGGGGTACAATATACTCGGTCCCTCCATGCCAACATGCAAAATTAATGGGGGAATGAAATCCGTCATCTGCCCGCGGGCAGGTCGCTGCATCGGACGCGATAATAAAAGCCCCCAGGGTAGGTGTCTCGTAACAGTAGCAGATCATCTGTTGAGGTCATCGAGTTCAAATGGAGCTCCGGACCCCTGGCTGATGCTGCCTTATCGAAAATACGGTTTCAGCTTGGGCTGTCCGGCTTCAAGCTCCGTCTGCATGTTCGAAGACCCGTACCGAAAGCACACGTTTTTCCAATTTACTGGCGCGAGCGTAGCCCGGAGCCCATGCTAAAGCCGCGGTTTCGATAAGGCCTTATGAGCCGGGCACTTTGTACTTGAAGTAAAGGCCGTATCCTAATTGACGGCTACAGCTACGGCTACTATTTTTATGGAGGGCGTTGCTCAGGACGTACTTCAATGCTTGGCGGGAAAATTTAGCCGCTAGCCGTAGCTATAGCCACCAATTCGTACACGGTTTAAGGCTCTTTATAAGCGATTTGGGAGTTGCGTTTTGAATAATGTCCGGTGTAACAACTTGATTGGTCACATGTGGACATTCTAACAGCCAATGTGCACAAGCGCCATCTTTGAAATACACTGTATTGCAACTTGGGAAACAGAGTACGGTTAAACAAAAATTAAAGCTGCCAAGATGGACGCCAAACATGTCACTGTGCCTGGTTTGTTTCAGTCGTGTACTGCATTGCTTCACAATCAGCGCGCCATGATGGTTGTTGGTGTTGCTTGGACTCAGATTTCACCCAGAATACTTTGCGCGCCGATCATGCGCAATGGGACGTGCATACTGGTTACTGGATTCCCAGACCAAAGACGGTGTCTTTACGTCTTAATTGTATTGGATTATTGGAAAAATTTCAAGTTTTTTAAACGCACATAAAACAAATAAATGTCAGTTGAAAAGAGCTTGAACCGTTTTTAAAGATACACCAAAAGAAAATGTTGCTACACAACAATTATGTCAAAATAATGTTGCCTTTTTAAATTGTTACCTTTCCTAATTTCAAATCTTGCGACGAAGTTATTTTCGTCTATGAGTAGATAATACGGAGTAAAACAGTGGGTTTGTTGTCATACTTTGGATGTGGTGATTGATATTACGTTTTCATGGTTTATTTTTCAGATAACTTTCAAGGTTACCTTGACCGACAGGACAAATTCTTCAAAAAAATAACTACCAGCAGAGATACTTGATAAAACACTCCAGCTTCGAGAGCAAGTTTCATATTCAAATGCGGACACTAGCGAATTTGCATAATTTCAAGACAACAGAGAGTACCAGTCAGAGCTACATTCTCATTTGAATACTTATGTAAAACTACCGTGGGAACCAATGTGATACGTCATCAAAGAGAGAGCCAATGAGAGCGACAAGGTCGACCTTACCGAGCATGGTGCTCCCCGTCCCGACAGCTGTCAAGGAGGAACCTCGCGAGATCTCATGTGGTGCCGAGATCGAAGCTGACCAGAACGAGAACATGAACACAAACACGAGCGCCGCCACGTGCCGTGGTGGCAGCAGTGGGATTAGGGCAGACTCACACTTGTCACGCGAGGAAAGACGCCGCAGACGGCGGGCTACGACCAAGTACCGCACGGCACACGCAACCAGGGAGAGAATACGGGTGGAAGCATTCAACGTGGCCTTCGGAGAGCTCCGTAAACTTCTACCCACCCTCCCACCAGATAAGAAACTTTCAAAAATCGAGATTTTAAGACTTGCAATATGTTATATATCCTATCTTAACCACGTGCTGGATGTATGATGTTTCTTAAGCCACGCTGTGGCAATATTGTAGTCTAGTAAAAAGATCTTATATTGAAGAAGCACGTATGATACAGTTACCTGACAGGTTCCACTGACGATCACGACGCACATCGTTACAAACAACACTTTATGATCGTTGCTTGCCCATTATAGGCACAGTGAAACCCTGGTATTTCCAGCTGGTCTTCCGTATATAAAACACTGACAAGCGCAACCTAGTGTTGCAGATCTCTTACGCTGTCGCATGATGGCGCAATTGCTTTCGGCGAGTGGACTATCGTCGACATATAGCAAAAAAACTGTTAAAAGTTGGCTGTCATGTGACATTCTACACATAAAAAGCTATCTTAGGGCTTGTTATTGTGCAGAAAAGGTAACTACATAAGCTAAGTACTTCGTTTTGTTTACACCGTATCGTTCCTAATTTAAACAATACTATTAGACTTGTTTTAAGTCAAATAATCGTGCACCATGTCCCGGTTGGCTTTACGAAATTTCACTCTTCATCTTGCGTTCTTTTGTGTGTCAGGTTAAAGATGCTTTTAGCAGTTATGTCATTTTTTCCTTGGCTTACACCGTCTATATCCCAATGACTGTTTCTAGTACAGGATTTGTTTTGGAAGTCTCTGATGTTTTCCATCCTCTTATGGCCAAACAAGGCAAGGTTCAAGGTTCAAGGTTCAAGATTCTAAGTTCAAGGTTCAATTTTTTTGCAGCATTATTACCAAAAATAATATTAACCACTATACAGTTTTAAAAAAAAATCATATGATATGTTGGTGAAAACAGGATAACTTATGTGGCCGGTAAAGTGCAATATAGCGCCAACATTTAAAGTTATACAAAATCTAGCCATATCTTGCCACGAAGTATTATAAATAAATATATAGCCTTGTAAACAATAATAGTATTGTATGTTGTCTTCGGGGATAACAAACTTTCGGGTTGTCAACAAAAGCTTCGTCTTTTTTTGAAGATTTGTTTTTACTGATAATGGAGATCACATTTTGTTATCACTAACGCAGTTACATGCTGTGGTTGCATAATCACACTCTCGGGTCAAAATTGACCCGGATGCGGGTCACGTGGGGCATGACCCTTAAGGGGGTCAGCCTGACTCAGAACTGCGTCAAAATGACCCAGAAGTGGGTCAAATTAACGCAAGATCCGGTTCGAAATCCCATTTTTGACCAGTTTCTGGGTCAGCCTCACGCAGAAAAGGCTCAGGCCGGCCATGGGACCCGGAATCCGAGTCAACTCTGACCCTTACGTTTTTAGAGTGTATACATTTATTTTTTGTTTGGTTTATAAACATCAACAACCATTTTGATTTGGCGGTCTGGAATATCACAACTTAATACTAATGGGTTGGCACAACTGCTTTGTCAGTGATATGGTTAATTTGATTGCAGTATTATACTAAAATTAATTGTGTTAATACTTTTGGCTGTGAAAAGGGCAGGTTACCTGCCATACGCTGGTTGGCAAATTTCGCGGAAGTGGTGTCGCATAAGAGCGGTCTGTTTTAAATCTTGTTTAAACAGTCTTCATTTTTGCATGACTCAAGGCATCTGTGTCTGACCAACAAATCAATGAAGAGTTTAAGGTGTGGTCAAGTTTGATGGTATGTGATGGAGGTGGGGTGGGGAGGAGTTGAGGGGGGTGGTTAGAGTAAGTATTTCCATGAACATTATTTCATTGAAGAGATGGTAAAACCTGGTAAAACGTTGAGTAAAACCATTCGTGGATTCTGAAATAATTATTGCTAATTACTGATGACTCTTTCATCAAAGAATTATTTCTTGGCGTACGTTGTTGACGAGTTTTAGCCTACAATAAACAAAAACAACTCAGTTTGTTTGTTATTGGTTTACAAGGGAATAGATCACTTAGCCAATTAGTTTGCCATGACTTGTGGGTATTTGCAAAAAAAGTCCTTGCAATTTTCCAAATGATAACGCAAATTATCGAAAAATTAATTTGGAAATATGGATAGAGTGTTACTCCAAATCACTGCATCGTTCTTGAGAATTTTTCTTCAAAAAGAATTGTTTCCAACAAGGCCTTGAGTTTTTATGAAACTTGTGAAAAAAAAGTTACTTTTTTGTTTATCTCAGTACCAATCAGGTATTATGTTGAACGCAGACAAATTAATGCATTTATAGGAGACTTTGGAACAGTAGGTGGCAGCAGACTTACCAGGTAAATTTCCATTGTTTACGTAGTTCTGATCATGCGCACTTTACCGAGAACAATGGATTTACCTGGTATCTCTGCTGCCAACTATACCCATAGAAGTTCCCCATTTATTATGCAGCTATTGCAGTGGAGCTAAACGGTGATGTTAAAAATTACTCATTGTAAATGAAAAAAAAGGGATAATTAAAAGCGTTTTCTTCCTTAGACTGAATTCCTTTATCTCGGCACAACCATATTTTCTTCCATACTGATGTACGGGATGAAAGCGAGGCAGAAAGGGTCGTCAATCATAAATGGGCAACTCCGAATCTAACACAGATTTAATCGTACTTTGTGTACCGCACACATAAATCCTTGTCATTTGATTGATGGACTACGCGTCACGTGTCATACTATAATTATTGTATAAGGCAGTGTATACTGTATCGACACCCACAAATTTAATACATGAGTCCTATATTGATCAATATAGGACTTTTAGGACGCTCTGCATCTGCGCTTCGCGGATACTACTTTTACACCGTGTATAACCGTATAATGTATTGATTGCGTTAAGCAATATGCTAGCGCGCGTAACATTGCGTGTCAACGCGCGCGTAACATTGCGTGTCAACGCGCGCGCATGGCTATGAAAGCCGAACGCACTTTAGCCAACCGGGCTTAAACAGCTCCATCTATGTCTTTACCAGCCGTTGAATACCGTATTGTTAAATTATAAATAAATTGTTTAATACTTTATGTTGTTGAAATAATTCATGAATTATATGAACAATATCAAATGACAAGGATCTATGCGTTATATAAAACAAATATTGGGTGCATTTTATTCATAATTATAATGTAGCAGAATATAGAATCGCTCGATGAAATTTGGACTGTTCCATTCGCCTCATGAAATGGAACAGCCCATTTCACCTTATGATTACATTCCGCTATATGTACTCATATGCATCCAATAATGGTGAACTTTAGAAATCTATGTGGCAGCAGACTTACCAGGTAAATTAATTGTTTTCCGTAATGTGCGCATGCTCAGAACGGCTTAAACAATGGAAATTACCTGGTAAGTCTGCTGCCAACTAGCGTTCCAAAGTCTCCCATTATTTGTATAATGTCCTTTTTCGAAACACGGCTTTGGTTGCCGCTCAGGCTTAGGCTTCCGTATGCCTGTTTGAAGCCCCCTACCGAAAGCGCATGTTTTCAGATTACTGACAGTGCCGTAGTTTCGATAATGCCTTTGTGTGTTCACATCAGCCTGTGTTGGATTATGCACTTTATACTCCGTTGTAAAATGTGTTTTTATGAAAATAAAATTTCAAAAATAATAAGTTTATGGATATAATGGGTGAGAATGCTGTAACTTAACGAGAAGGTGTTTGATGGTTTCAATTGCTTGTTACAACCACCACCCCTCAAAACGACTCATAAAACCCCACCCAACCTTAAACGCCACAACACGACCCACCTAAAACCTCACCCAAGTTTTAACCCAATAAAGTGAACCCACCTAAAGCTCATCCCAACTTAAGTTATAACCACTCGAAACTAACCCCTAAAATCCCACCCAGCTTATAATCTCTCAAGCGACCCCCTAAAACCCCACCTATCATATAACCCCACATAACAACCCCACCCAACTTATAACCCCACAAAACGAACCCCTAAAACCCCATTCAACTTATAACCCCACAAAACGAACCCCTAAAACCCCATTCAACTTATAACCCCACAAAACGAACCCCTAAAACCCTATTCAACTTATAACCCCACAAAACGAACCCCTAAAACCCCACCCAACTTATAACCTCACCAAGCGCCCCCCCCTAAAAAAAAACAAAACCCAAAAACCCAACCAACTGATCTTATAACCCCACAAAACGACCCCGAAAAGCCCCATTCAGTTTATAATCCCACGAAACGACCTCTCTAAATCCCAACCCAACTTATTACCCCACGAAATGACCCCCTAAACCACACAAAACGACCCCTAAATCCCACCCAACTTACAGCCAAAATGTACCACCCCTTTATGATGTTTCTTGAAAACTATAAGATACGGTGATGCCATGAAGGAGGGTTTTGCAGAGGTGCCGTTGCTTTACTGCCTTGGATGGTGGATGGGCAAGAATGAAAATAATAGCCATCACCTTATAAGGTGGGCCATGAGCTCCCCCTACACATTACACCCTTATACTAAAACCATTCAAATTGTTTTGCATTTTCTCGTTTCTAAAAGTTTTATTAAAAATATGTTTCTTGTAGTTAAAAAATATATATATACAGAGTAAATCAATACAAATTTTGTTTTCAAAGTAAAGAAAGAAAGCAAGAAAGAAAGAAAGAAATGAAAACCTCCAAAACAAAACAAACAAATAACAACAAACAGACTTAGGAAATGTAATGAAAAGAAATTAGTTTTTGCCAAAACACCAACCTAGCCCCATCCAGAGACTCAACTGTTGAACCCCTTGGTTAAGCTATCAAAACATGAACATTGCTATTTTCACTGCTATAAAAAGATAATGAAGTTATATAGAGCCACCTTTGGTCGGGAGAAAACATATATCCCTCCGCCTTTGAAAAGTACAACACTAGAAGAGTTTGTCCATTGATTTGGACTAAATTAATCCAAAAATAAATTCATAAAAATATTTCGTCTTTTATGGCAGAGGAAATTGTTTTAAAAACGGTTTTAACAGCAAACAATGGAGGAACTTTGTGGTTGGCGTATGAATTTAATTTGTGAGGCACTTTTGAGGTGAAATGTGGCTGAATATGATGGCCGCGCGTTTCGTCAAGCACACGTGGTGAACATTTTCTAGAATCCGATAGTGGAAAACGTTCAAAAAATGCATCGTTTGATCAACATGGGCATTTTGGCTTCGTTCAGAAAGAACTGAAGAACATTTTGGTAAGTTCTTTTAGACTTGTTTAAATTCTTGAATCATAGAATAAAGTGTGTTTTCCGAGGTGGGTCCTTGCTCGATGGAGCACAAAAGACGAGTTGTCCAAGCAGCCGAGCCAACCGCACGGCACTCGGATCGTGGGGCGGGTTCCACATTTTGTCATTAGAAAAATTGCTGTACTCGACCTTCAGTTTATAAGGTCGTTTGTGTGCATGATTTTTCTTTTTTATGTGTTGATCTGATTTCCTTTTCAGATAAATCCTATTTCAGCATAAATGTATAAACATTTACATTTTTTCATATAAATGCTACTTAACTACAATATTCATGAAAAAGTAGGCCTATGTCTTGTCTTTTTCATAAAAATAAAAAAAAATAAAAATAGAGGGTTTGTTTAAACAAAAACAAGATTTTTTTAAAGTGAACACTTTATTAGGTTTTTTTTTTTTTTTTTTTTTTTTTTTTTTACGTATGTGTCTAGTTATGGCACTACATTGACTTTAGTTGTACTTGTAGGTAGTGTAGTTTGCAAAACTTGTAGTGTGCCATTTGGGGAGTCAATGACCATGTAGGGTATTACAGTTTTAAACTGTAGTGTGCATTTTAGGCGACAGGGCATGGACATGCTTACGAGTAGGCCCCAGTGGCAGACATGCTGCCTGTGACGTTGATGAAGGGGTCAATACAGCCCATAGGCAACTACACTGAACGCCAAAGAGTGCATGTAGACCTATGCTGGACGCCACTCCTGTAGGTCTCTTTTTAGGTGATTGTATATGTGATGGCCTACAGCAGACAGTTATAACTATTGATCTCATCCAGAGCCCAATTCTCACTGCTTCATTCACCAACTTGCTGTTTATCAAGCAGGGCTCGAAATTAACACTGGACTGTGCCAGAAGCCAGTGATTTTAGTGTCGGGCCAGTAAACTTCCAACCGTACAAGTCCAGCGGTCTTGTCCTGAATAATAACACCTCACTGCAAGTTTAATTCAAATTGATTAAACACAAATATTTTTTAATTCCATTGAGTATTGAAGTATTAACCATAAGAAAAATTTTCTTTTCTCAGTGCTTGTTCCAAAAAACCACTCTAATGTGAAACTGTGTACAATAGTTTTCTGATTCCGGTCTTGTAAAAAAATTCTGGTCCAGTAAAAGTTTTGAGCTACAAGTCCTGCAGTCTTTTGGATTTTCCTCCCAAATTTGAGCCCTGCTTGCCAAGCCAGGCCTGCTTGGTAATACACAGAGGTTGTTGCCCTGGTCTTGGCCTTGGTGCCCCAACAAAGTTTTCCGTGTAAGAGTTTCAAACAGAAGTGCCCTTTACAAAATGAAAATGGCCCTGCCTTCTTAAGGTGAAATTTCCAGGCCTGCAGAGCGTGTTCAAAGTGTGTGTGTTCACACGTAGGGTAAATACCAGCCAGCAGCGCTCTCATCAGGATTTTTTCCAACGGTGGGGAAAGCCATTGCGACAACTTATTTTTTAATTAAGGAGTTTGGGGAGGAGGGGGGGGGGGTTCAAAAACAAGTTTTAGAACTAATTGACACATGATTCAATACTAGACTACGCCTAAAAATGCTGACCATTAATAAAATATACAAAACTAGATAAAATCCTAAAAGTGAATCTTTTGATTATTACACTCCATTTGTTCATGATGTGCAATAGTTGCTTGTACAAAGTACTCTGAACAGATTCTGTGTTTATGCTAACATTGCATACATACATGAATTGTGCCCTCTAGAGTTATAACCCCTCTCATGCACCTTTCTGTAAAACATGTCTGCCAAGTGTCCATGTGAATAATTTCCCAAAGGACATGTTCCGTCCCAACTTGACAATCGTCCCAATTGTAGTTGGGACTTGTCCCAACTTGAGTGTTAAAGTTGGGGCGTCCCAACTATAGTTGGGGGCGTCCCAACTATATTTGGGATCGCCATAGAGCTCAACAGGATAACCGTGATCGATCATGCGTGGATTGCTGTGTGACACTACTGCATACGGTACGCACAATATTAATTAAGAAGATGCTTTATTTCAAACCCGGGTCTCGGCTCTGTACAGACTCATGTCAAAACTGATGATGGCCCTTCTCTCGGAAAACCAAAATTCTAATTAAATTTAAATATTCTCAAGTACTAGTATAAAGTGGTCTTAATAACTTCATACTTACTATTTATTGCTTTTAGTTTATTCATGGAGGGTGGTGCTCTGTGTTTACTGCAATCCCAACTATACTTGGGGCGCCCCAACTTTTACATTCAAGTTGGGACCAGTCCCAACTATAGTTGGTACGATTGTCAAGTTGGTGCAGAACAGACACACAGAAGCTACAAATGCCAGCAAGAGGCATACTGTTCATTCATTTTTGCAACAAGACAATCAAATAAAGCCTTCTAGACGATGTCATAGTTTTTAATCACTGACTACTTTCCTTTTACAACAGGTGAACCCATCAGTGACATCACAAACTCCCAAGATGTTCACCCTTCATGTGCAGTATGTACCCTACACTCTTGAAGCTTGTTCACCCTCTGGGACACCCATTTGCTGTCAACCTTCCACATTAAGTGACCACTCTGTTTCACCTCCATCCAAGCAAATTCATAGAATCATTTCTCTAGTGGTACAGACAACCATCAACTATTAGCAGAACACCAGGATCGTCACTGAGCAACTTGTGATGCAACCAAGGTATGTACTCTCCGTTATTTCTTTTCTCAAAAACAGAACAGTTTTAGAGGTTCAATTGTTGCTTTACAATGCCGAGATCCTACGTTTAACAAATAATACATTCTCGAAAGAGAGGAGTGTGTGAGTTTGAAGGGAATTTCTAGTGTTGAGCAGGTCGTCGTGAAAGAAAGGCATTGAGCAGTTGCATGCTAGTTCTGGGGCATTGTGAAACTTTACTTTTTCCTCTTTGAGTTCCAAGCTCTGATTAACCAATAGAAATAAAAGTTATGTTCAACAATTCAAGTAAAAAATACATGTAAATTGAGCTGAATATGTTCACAATCTCAAGGATTGACCGAACCTGTCAAGACCATTGGCCGGTATACCTGAGCTAGACCACAAACGCTAATCCTTTACACCCCATGTGGCCAACTTTTGAGCTGTGTTGTCTACGCAATCCGACCAACTAAAGGCACCAAAAATAGAGTTCGGTAATGAGAGTGCCTAACCATCAATGGAGCGTAAATCCAAAGGTTGCATGGGGTCGTGCCAATTCTGCAACTCTGTGCAGCAGCCTGCCATGTGTCTGCACGCATGGGAACGCATCCTTAATTTATCCATGTTCCCTTAATTATATCCATGGTCTTAAAAAGTTCCTTTTTGATCAAGCACCCTGATGAGCACCTTATTGGTGGATAGTGTGCTAGATAAGGCTCTTATAACACAAGTGCCCAAACATTTTTAACAATCGTGTGTGCAAAGCAGTCACTTTTGGAGCAAATCAGCGTTATTTTTCAGTGCGTCTCTTCCAGGGATTAATAAAAGAAGTATCCATACTAGGGCTCGAAGTCCTCAAGACGGCAGGGCTTGCAGCTGAGAGTGTTTACTGGACCAGAATTTTGTTTACAAGACCAGAATCAAATTGAGAAGACAGTTTGAACATGTGAACTGGTTTTGTTTAAACAAACACTAAGAAAGGAGTTCTCTTTTTGTCTTGTGGGGAAGTAAACTTTGATACTCGGCAGAATTGAAAGTTTCTTTCCAGGCTCAAACTCAACATTCAAACCCTTTTTTTTTCCAAAGATATTGAGTTGAAAAATAGAAGATCGGTGGAACTGTCCGGCTGCGAGTTTACTGGGCTGACACTAAAATCACTGGCCTCGGGCCTGCAGTTTGGTGTAAATTCGAGCCCTGCATATGGGCGCGCTGCAACTCCCATAGCATACAGTGCAAAATGCTTAATTTTAAAACACTTACAACATGCAGAAGTCCCAGAGCTTTTTACAGTAAAGGGAAAATTATGAATTGACTCATGAACTTCTATTCTCTGCTCAATTTGATATGGAGAGACGAAAGGCATTCGAGTTATTCTCACTCCGAATAATAACACCTCTACACCTGTGTAATTTTCCAAACATCCAAGCATCAATCTTTAAAAATGTCCCTACACCTCTCGGCAAATAAGACCATGTTTTTGTTTTTTTAGAGTATGTCATCCAAAATACCTCAAGTTGGAAGTCATTAACCCCTAGTTTACAATTGGGCCAAATTTTTACACTTTTATGTGGCTCTCAAATGTGTCTAATAATGAATTTGTGAGGGCCTACAAAATATAAATGAGGCCAATGTTTTCTCCTTGTTATAGTGGGGTGCAGACCCATGGTAGGGGCCCCTTGCAGACAGGCAGTGCCCAATTTCATGGCTCTGCTTACCATAAGCAAAGAATCAGCGCTTACGGAAGCAGGGAACTCTGCACTTATGTCAAGCGTATTTCACGGGTTAGCAGAGAAATTTTGTGTGCGTACTCCATGTTACTAGGCATTCTTCGCTTACACAGCTAGCGCAGAAATTCGGCGCTTGCACAGTCGGAGAATGGTGATCACAAGCGCAGAATTCGGCGGTAAGCAGAGCCATGAAATTGGGCCCTGGTCATCATGAGCATTGTAAACAAACTTGAGAGAATGCATGAAAATACAGTTAAAACCAATAGTGCATTGCACTACCTTATCTCCTATAGTTTTGTTTTGATGGCCTGTAGCAGACAGTGATCAACCTGTAGTCATTTATAATCTTTTGGGGTTGAACAAAGAAAAACTGACTAATGCAGGATTTGAACCAAGTCCTGGTGACACACCAACATAGGGCTAGATAGCTCAGTTGGTAGAGCACCTGCATGTTAAACCAGAGGTCGTTGGTTCAAATCCTGCTCTAGTGAATTTTTCTTTGTTCAACCCCAAATCATTTACAAATTTACCCAGTCAGTTTCCCTTGTGGTTTATAACTTGATACTTATAATCTTTGTCTGCTTTTCCCTTTACAGCAGATGAACCCACCAGTGAAATATCATGATTCTGAGGCAATCACCCTTCATGTGCTTCCTAAAACTTGATCAGCTCTGGATGAGACACCTAGTTGATGTAAACTTCACTGCAGCACCCACGACTTGACCACTGTGTTTCACCTTCAAACAGAAACACCTTCAGGACATCAAAGCAAACTCATAGAATCACCTCACTCTATGGTCCAGAACCATTGATGTCACGGCAGACTTTATGAGCAGAACATCAGGATCAACGAAGACCCATGATGCAACCAAGGTATGATGTTAGACACTGCCATGCTTTATCTACAGAGTAAATACAAGTAATCCATACAATGGCTTTAGTTTTAATTTTATCAAAGTTATAAAAGAAACACTTGGCTTTAAATGTCTAGAGTGATTTGCAGGCCTGCAGTTTGTCGAAATTGTTTTCCAGCTTCAGGATATAATTCAAAGAACTTTCTATGCCTTAAAAATAATGATCATGTCGATGTAGTTCAGGGTTCTCCCATAACAGTGGTCCACTGGCCAGATACCAGTTATAACTTCTGAGGACCAGTCAAAATTTTGTCCAAGTGGTCCTGCATGGCTAGTTGATTGCTTCCCAATGTTTTTGTACAACCACTGTATGCTCATAATATTCATGGTTTTAAACTCAAGCCTCATACAAATAGTAGTGCTACAAGAGAACCTCTAAATATGGACCAGTGAAAAAGCTGGTGGACCAGTGAAATGACAAGCTGAGCTGGTCTTGCTGAGTCACTGAGAAAGTTAAGAACAAACTCTGAAGTGTCACTCTGTACATTTCCCAGTAGAAGCTTACTGTGGGTACATAGGTGGCTAGTGCGTAAGGTGCTGTATGTGAGTAGAAATGTGCAATGACTCTCTCCTATGCCACAAGGGATTTTCTTTCAAGCTCTTACAATGTAGATTGTACTCCCTCCAGAAAATTCAAACACTAATTCGATCTCTTGTGTGTTTCGTGGTCATACATGGGCCATGGCTGGCTGCCAAAATGCCCTTTCATACCCGCCGCATCCTTGGCAAGTCAGCTTCTCAGCTACAAGTAAGGATGATTAGCCTCCCAAATTATTACTGACTGCATTCATTTTAAGCCATGCCGCCCAAGACATAGGAAGTGAGCAAGACTTAGTGCAAAGGAGTGTCTATATAGGGTTTGCCCTGAGCACAACATCAGTTTTCAGTGACTGGTTTTCATTTCACAAGTCCATCAGCTTTTTCACTTGTCAATATTTCAAATAAAATAGGGATAATTTCAAGCACTGAACTAGCCCTCCGGATCACATTGGGAGAACTTTGACTGGTCTGCATGCGTTTGGCTATCGGACCACTGTTAAGAGTGAACACTGGTCTACAAAGAAATGAAATGACTGTAGCCTAAACTTTCAACTTTGACTGTCCAGATTTGCCATATTGTACAATTAACTCAAAACACAACACGGAAATACTTTACTGCATGCAAGGATCTAAACCTTGTGTATCATTTTTTGCTTTTTAATAACAGGTTTAGTCATGGCCTGCATCAGCAGTATCCCTTGATGCTTTGCCATCAGCACATGCTGTCTGCATACAACTCAGAATGGGAAGATTCACACTTCTTGGATGTCACCCATCAGCACCCATCAGATGAAGTCATCCTTGTAACATGACGGCAAGGAAGATAATCAAGGTATGTGATGAATACAAATGTTTATCATTTCGGTTGTCTACTGGTAGATTTTTAAGGTGGTTATAAAATGTTTATATGTACTACCTTACAAACAAATAAATATGCAAACATTCAGTTGTATGGTGGACTATCCATACTTTCAAGTGTGCGGTGAACTTTCCGTACTTTCACGTATGTGGTGAATTATTCATACTTTCACTTGTGTGGTGAACTATCCATACTTTCTCTTGTGTGGTGAACTCTATACTTTCACTTGTAGTGAGAATTCAATACTTTTACTTGTGTGGTGAACTAGACCTAGACATTCATCTTTGAGATGGCAAGGCTAATTAAATTTTGCGGAGGCCACTTCAAATAGAAAATCTTGAAATCTATGAGAATTTTTGCCCCAGGGCAACAAGACCATGCCCCAGGGCAACAAGACCATACCCAAGGCCAACAAGGCCAAGACCATGCCCGAAGGCAACTAGGCCATGGCATCCGGCCATTTAACTGTAGGCTTTATTAACTACATGTATCCTCTCAGTTTATTTATTTTTTTCTATTGCTTTGTTTTATTTACTACAGATGAACTACATGTAATCCAGACAGAGAGTGTCAGATCTTCATTTATAGAGACAGTTCATCACCAGCAGGAACTTTTTCATCTTAGTTTTCATTTCTGTAAATTAATGTCAATTGTAGATATAGATGGGATGGATCATAATTCATTAGGTCAGAAAATAACCTCAAACTGTGGTTCATTTGTATGCACTTCTCTTAGTGTGGTGAATAACGCACTTCCCTTGTGTGGTGAATTACCTGAACTTCTCTTGTGTGGTTAAATTACCTGTACTTCCTTTGTGTGCATGTTGAATTAACCATATTTCTCTTGTATTGTGATTTACCATTACTTCCTCTGTGTGGTAAATTACCCAGACTTCCGTTGTGTGGTGAATTGTCCATACTTTCACTTGTGTGGTGAATTGTCCATACTTTCACTTGTGTGGTAAACTGTCCATACTTTCACTTGTGTGGTGACTTGTCCATACTTTCACTTGTGTGGTGATTTGTCCATACTTTCACTTGTGTGGTAAATTGTCCATACTTTCACTTGTGTGGTGAATTGTCCATACTTTCACTTGTGTGGTGAATTGTCCATACTTTCACTTGTGTGGTGATTTGTCCATACTTTCACTTGTGTGGTAAATTACCCATACTTTTCTTATTATGATTTACCTATACTTCCTTTGTGTGGTAAATTGATCAAAGCAAAGTTCCACATTGAAACGTTGTCAAAGGCTTAGTTATAGTAATGTTTCTGTCACTATTCTTGCACATTCATTCAGCCCATTCAATGTAAATGCTGATGTATGGAGTTTATAAACTTGGTTGCCATAGAAATGGAGCCGGATGGGACTTTCCCCGTGTTTTTTTCCCCACAGGGGTTTTTCACGGGGTTTTCGGCCATCTCATACACAGCAAATAGCAGGCATGCAACTTTTCAGCTTGTAAGCTGAATTTCTGGTTGTGGCTTTTCTCAGCCACTGAAAATTGAAAAAAAACACAGTACAAAATGTTGCTGTGCCTTTAAATGTCATCGTTTTTTGCCAAAATGCAGAGTTGCATGTCTGAAATAGGGTCACTTTTGTGTCTATGTAGTGCATAATTTATTAGGTTTCAAAAACTCATTACTTTTGTAGGAATAGTAAGCGTTTCAGGCATGTGCCAAATATGTTGTGTGATCCATGCTTTCACTTGCTTGGTGAACTATACAAACTTTCACTTGTGTGGTGAATTATCCATACTTTCACTTGTGTGGTGAATTACCCATACTTTCACTTGTGTGGTGAACTATCCATACTTTCACTTGTGTGGTGAATTATCCATACTTTCACTTGTGTGGTGAACTATCCATAATTTCACTTGTGTGGTGAACTATCCATACTTACTTGTTCGGTAAAAAAGATCCATCCCATATTTTTATTACTATGCCCAAAGCTATGATTCAGAATTAAGTGAAGTCTGAACATGCACATTGCACAAAAATATTTGACTTTTTAAGAAAAAAACCCTTGCGGAACATCAGGGCACTCTGATGGTCCTCTTGGGAATCAGAGTATTCTTGTTTTTGTTTTCAATTCAGACCACTATCTAATTCTGATTCATTCTTTGTTAATTATCATTATGATTATTTTAATTTAAACACGAGTTGCTCCTACCAAAAGTGAAGCCATTTACAAATTATTTATTCATAAAATGATGACTTTGCTTGCAAGTTTAGTTGTCATTTTTGTTTGAATTCAGGAAGGCTTTTAAAGAAAATTTATCAAAATCACAGCGACTTAGTTCACATTGAAATATACAAGGTTTTTTTTTTTACAATAGTGTTAAAAAAATCACATCTTTAGTGCCATTTTTTTCTTTTAAAATTGTTTTAACAAGTACTTTTCTTTGTAGGCTCTGCATGATATTATGAATGTCTTTCAGAGCTAAGAGGCAAACCACCTAACTTCTTCATCAGTATTTTTGATTCCTTTTTAGTATTTTATACTTTTTGATTTTTTCCCCAAAATGTTTCATTGTGGCTTCACTGTGTATGGGCAGCTCATTTTGATGAGTTTCTTTCATATTGTATAAATCTTTTACAAAAACTCATCTGCAGAGTTGTGCAAACACCTGTGCCTGTCGGTGGACCCCCTCGGCTGCTTGGAACAAAGTGGTGATCCTGCTGGCCCGGGTGCAATGGAAGGTATGTTCTCTGTTCAGTGAAATTCACTTAGATGCACCACTAGTGTTCTACTTCACTGGTGTAATGCCTTACAAGATTTGATGAGCTAGAACGAGCATTTTTTGGAACCATATACATGGTCTGAGCTGGCAGCGAGTTGTTGGTCCCTAAAACGTGTTGTCCGATCTCCCAAGACGTCGAGATGAGGGCCCTTTATCATTTAGCCTTTTGTTGGTCACGTCACCCTTTTGTTCTCTAGTAAACAGGTTTGTACTGGGGTTCATTTGAGACCATCAAGAGGTGCCTCGAGATATCTTCGTTTGAGCCAATGGAATCTGGACCCGGTGGATGATGAGGTCTTCTATCCAGTTGATGGTGTGAGGGCTGGAGAAACATGTTCTGCTTGGTCATGCCACTTAACATCTACAATAGCTCTGTAAGAACAACACTCATTTTTATTGCCTCCTAATACCAAAGATGACATTGGATTGCTATAATTCATGCTTGTGTAGAATTGGTTGGTGAATTCCCCTTACATCCCTTGCTTACCTAAAAGCACCTACTTCACTTGTGTTGTGAATTACCCTTACATCCCTTGCTTACCCGTAAGCCCCTACTTCACTTATGTTGTGAATTACCCTTACATCCCTTGCTTACCTATAAGCCCCTACTTCACTTATGTTGTGAATTCCCCTTACATCCCTTGCTTACCTATAAGCCCCTACTTCACTTATGTTGTGAATTACCCTTACATCCCTTGCTTACCCCATAAGCCCCTACTTCACTTGTGTTGTGAATTACCCTTACAACCCTTGCTTACCCATAAGCCCCTACTTCACTTATGTTGTGAATTACCCTTACATCCCTTGCTTACCCATAAGCCCCTACTTCACTTATGTTGTGAATTACCCTTACATCCCTTGCTTACCCATAAGCCCCTACTTCACTTGTGTTGTGAATTACCCTTACATCCCTTGCTTACCCATAAGCCCCTACTTCACTTATGTTGTGAATTACCCTTACATCCCTTGCTTACCCATAAGCCCCTACTTCACTTATGTTGTGAATTACCCTTACATCCCTTGCTTACCCATAAGCCCCTACTTCACTTGTGTTGTGAACTACCCATAAGCCCCTACTTCACTTGTGTTGTAAATTACCCTTACATCCCTTGCTTACCCAAAAGCCCCTACTTCACTTATGTTGTGAATTACCCTTACATCCCTTGCTTACCCATAAGCCCCTACTTCACTTATGTTGTGAATTACCCTTACACCCCTTGCTTACCTATAAGCCCCTACTTCACTTGTGTTGTGAATTACCCATAAGCCCCTACTTCACTTGTGTTGTGAATTACCCTTACATCCCTTGCTTACCTATAAGCCCCTACTTCACTTGTGTTGTGAATTACCCATAAGCCCCTACTTCACTTATGTTGTGAATTACCCTTACATCCCTTGCTTACCCATAAGCCCCTACTTCACTTGTGTTGTGAATTACCCATAAGCCCCTACTTCACTTGTGTTGTGAATTACCCATAAGCCCCTACTTCACTTATGTTGTGAATTACCCTTACATCCCTTGCTTACCCCATAAGCCCCTACTTTACTTGTGTTGTGAATTACCCAAAAGCCCCTACCTCACTTATGTTGTGAATTACCCTTACATCCCTTGCTTACCCATAAGCCCCTACTTCACTTGTGTTGTGAATTACCCATAAGCCCCTACTTCACTTATGTTGTGAATTACCCTTTAATTACATCCCTTGCTTATCCATAAGCCCCTACTTCATTTATATTGTGAATTACCCTTACTTCCCTTGCTCACCCATAAGCCCCTACTTCACTTGTGTTGTGAATTACCCATAAGCCCCTACTTCACTTGTGTTGTGAATTACCCTTACATCCCTTGCTTACCCATAAGCCCCTACTTCACTTGTGTTGTGAATTACCCATAAGCCCCTACATGTACTTCACTTGTGTTGTGAACAACCCATAAGCCCCTACTTCACTTGTGTTGTGAATTACCCATAAGCCCCTACTTCACTTGTGTTGTGAATTACCCTTACATCCCTTGCTTACCCGTAAGCCCCTACTTCACTTATGTTGTGAATTACCCTTACATCCCTTGCTTACCCATAAGCCCCTACTTCACTTATGTTGTGAATTACCCTTACATCCCTTGCTTACCCATAAGCCCCTACTTCACTTGTGTTGTGAACTACCCATAAGCCCCTACTTCACTTGTGTTGTAAATTACCCTTACATCCCTTGCTTACCCAAAAGCCCCTACTTCACTTATGTTGTGAATTACCCTTACATCCCTTGCTTACCCATAAGCCCCTACTTCACTTATGTTGTGAATTACCCTTACATCCCTTGCTTACCTATAAGCCCCTACTTCACTTGTGTTGTGAATTACCCATAAGCCCCTACTTCACTTGTGTTGTGAATTACCCTTACATCCCTTGCTTACCTATAAGCCCCTACTTCACTTGTGTTGTGAATTACCCATAAGCCCCTACTTCACTTATGTTGTGAATTACCCTTACATCCCTTGCTTACCCATAAGCCCCTACTTCACTTGTGTTGTGAATTACCCATAAGCCCCTACTTCACTTGTGTTGTGAATTACCCATAAGCCCCTACTTCACTTATGTTGTGAATTACCCTTACATCCCTTGCTTACCCCATAAGCCCCTACTTCACTTGTGTTGTGAATTACCCAAAAGCCCCTACCTCACTTATGTTGTGAATTACCCTTACATCCCTTGCTTACCCATAAGCCCCTACTTCACTTGTGTTGTGAATTACCCATAAGCCCCTACTTCACTTATGTTGTGAATTACCCTTTAATTACATCCCTTGCTTATCCATAAGCCCCTACTTCATTTATATTGTGAATTACCCTTACTTCCCTTGCTCACCCATAAGCCCCTACTTCACTTGTGTTGTGAATTACCCATAAGCCCCTACTTCACTTGTGTTGTGAATTACCCTTACATCCCTTGCTTACCCATAAGCCCCTACTTCACTTGTGTTGTGAATTACCCATAAGCCCCTACATGTACTTCACTTGTGTTGTGAACCACCCATAAGCCCCTACTTCACTTGTGTTGTGAATTACCCATAAGCCCCTACTTCACTTGTGTTGTGAATTACCCTTACATCCCTTGCTTACCCATAAGCCCCTACTTCACTTGTGTTGTGAATTACCCATAAGCCCCTACTTCACTTGTTGTGAATTACCCTTACATCCCTTGCTTACCCATATAAGCCCCTACTTCACTTGTATTGTGATTTACCCATAAGCCTCTACTTCACTTGTGTTGTGAATTACCCTTACATCCCTTGCTTACCCATAAGCCCCTACTTCACTTGTGTTGTGAATTACCCATATAAGCTCCTACTTCACTTGTGTTGTGAATTACCCATAAGCCCCTACTTCACTTGTGTTGTGAATTACCCATAAGCCCCTACATGTACTTCACTTGTGTTGTGAATAACCCATAAGCTCCTACTTCACTACTGTTGTGAATTACCCATAAGCCCCTACTTCACTTGTGTTGTGAATTACCCATAAGCCCCTACTTCACTTATGTTGTGAATTACCGTTACATCCCTTGCTTACCCATAAGCCCCTACTTCACTTGTGTTGTGAATTACCCATAAGCCCCTACTTCACTTGTGTTGTGAATTACCCATAAGCCCCTACTTCACTTATGTTGTGAATTACCCTTACATCCCTTGCTTACCCCATAAGCCCCTACTTCACTTGTGTTGTGAATTACCCAAAAGCCCCTACCTCACTTATGTTGTGAATTACCCTTACATCCCTTGCTTACCCATAAGCCCCTACTTCACTTGTGTTGTGAATTACCCATAAGCCCCTACTTCACTTATGTTGTGAATTACCCTTTAATTACATCCCTTGCTTATCCATAAGCCCCTACTTCATTTATATTGTGAATTACCCTTACTTCCCTTGCTCACCCATAAGCCCCTACTTCACTTGTGTTGTGAATTACCCATAAGCCCCTACTTCACTTGTGTTGTGAATTACCCTTACATCCCTTGCTTACCCATAAGCCCCTACTTCACTTGTGTTGTGAATTACCCATAAGCCCCTACATGTACTTCACTTGTGTTGTGAACAACCCATAAGCCCCTACTTCACTTGTGTTGTGAATTACCCATAAGCCCCTACTTCACTTGTGTTGTGAATTACCCTTACATCCCTTGCTTACCCATAAGCCCCTACTTCACTTGTGTTGTGAATTACCCATAAGCCCCTACTTCACTTGTTGTGAATTACCCTTACATCCCTTGCTTACCCATATAAGCCCCTACTTCACTTGTATTGTGATTTACCCATAAGCCTCTACTTCACTTGTGTTGTGAATTACCCTTACATCCCTTGCTTACCCATAAGCCCCTACTTCACTTGTGTTGTGAATTACCCATATAAGCTCCTACTTCACTTGTGTTGTGAATTACCCATAAGCCCCTACTTCACTTGTGTTGTGAATTACCCATAAGCCCCTACATGTACTTCACTTGTGTTGTGAATAACCCATAAGCTCCTACTTCACTACTGTTGTGAATTACCCATAAGCCCCTACTTCACTTGTGTTGTGAATTACCCATAAGCCCCTACTTCACTTATGTTGTGAATTACCGTTACATCCCTTGCTTACCCCAAAAGCCCCTACTTCACTTATGTTGTGAATATACCCATAAGCCCCTACTTCACTTGTGTTGTGAATTACCCATAAGCCCCTACTTCACTTATGTTGTGAATTACCCTTACATCCCTTGCTTACCCAAAAGCCCCTACTTCACTTATGTTGTGAATTACCCATAAGCCCCTACTTCACTTATGTTGTGAATTACCCTTACATCCCTTGCTTACCCATAAGCCCCTACTTCACTTGTGTTGTGAATTACCCATAAGCCCCTACTTCACTTGTGTTGTGAATTACCCTTGCATCCCTTGCTTACCCATAAGCCCCTACTTCACTTGTTTTGTTAATAACCCATAAGCCCCTACTTTACTTGTGTTGTGAATTACCCATAAGCCCCTACTTCACTTGTGTTGTGAATTACCCTTACATCCCTTGCTTACCCAAAAGCCCCTACTTCACTTGTGTTGTGAATTACCCATAAGCCCCTACTTCACTTGTGTTGTGAATTACCCTTACATCCCTCGCTTACCCATAAGCCCCTACTTCACTTATGTTGTGAATTACCCTTGCATCCCTTGCTTACCCAAAAGCCCCTACTTCACTTGTGTTGTGAATTACCCACAAGCCCCTACTTCACTTGTGTTGTGAATTACCCATAAGCCCCTACTTCACTTGTGTTGTGAATTACCCTTACATCCCTTGCTTACCCCATAAGGCCCTATTTCACTTGTGCTGTGAATTACCCATCAGCCCCTTCTTCACTTGTGTTGTGAATTACCCAAAAGCCCCTACTTCACTTGTGTTGTGAATTACCCATAAGCCCCTACTTCACTTGTGTTGTGAACTACCCATAAGCCCCTACTTCACTTGTGTTGTGAATTACCCTTACATCCCTTGCTTACCCATAAGCCCCTACTTCACTTGTGTTGTGAATTACCCTTGCATCCCTTGCTTACCCATAAGCCCCTACTTCACTTATGTTGTGAATTGCCCTTACATCCCTTGCTTACCCATAAGCCCCTACTTCACTTGTGTTGTGAACTACCCATAAGCCCCTACTTCACTTGTGTTGTGAATTACCCTTGCATCCCTTGCTTACCCATAACCCCTTACTTCACTTGTTGTGAATTACCCTTACATCCCTTGCTTACCCATAAGCCCCTACTTCACTTGTGTTGTGAATTACCTATAAGCCCCTACTTCACTTATGTTGTGAATTACCCTTGCTTACCATCAGCCCCTACTTCACTTGTGTTGTGAATTACCCTTACATCCCTTGCTTACCCATAAGCCCCTACTTCACTTCCGTTGTGAATTACCCTTACATCCCTTGCTTACCCATAAGCCCCTACAACACTTGTGTTGTGAACTACCCTTACATCCCTTGCTTACCCATAAGCCCCTACTTCACTTGTGTTGTGAACTACCCTTACATCCCTTGCTTACCCATAAGCCCCTACTTCACTTGTGTTGTGAATATACCCATAAGCCCCTATTTCACTTGTGTTGTGAATTACCCATAAGCCCCTACTTCACTTGTGTTGTGAATTACCCATAAGCCCCTACTTCACTTGTGTTGTGAATTACCCTTACCCCATAAGGCCCTATTTCACTTGTGCTGTGAATTACCCATCAGCCCCTTCTTCACTTGTGTTGTGAATTACCCATAAGCCCCTACTTCACTTCCGTTGTGAATTACCCTTACATCCTTTGCTTACCCATAAGCCCCTACTTCACTTGTCTTGTGAATTACACATACGCATACATGTTGTCGTAGTTTTTTAGATTGTTAGTTCGTATATCAATTCAATGTCATCTTTGGTATTTATTGGCAATCAAGTGCAAAAAAAAGTCACTTACATCTAACCAAACAGTTAAAAAATTGTGACGTTTTCTGGCGATATGTCAGGCATTTTCTTATGCTTTTCATAGTTCGTCTTACAAGCTTTCAAGTGAACTTTGTATTAAATCAAAGTTAGCCAAAACAAGTTCTCTTGTAGTCATTCCGTCAGACGACTACAGTTGGACGTTCAAATTGCAGCCCCATGGAAAGCAAGGGGGAAATTATGACCATTGCAGAACATGTTTCTCCGACCAGCATATGATCATCTGGATAGAAGTCTTCATCATCTATTGGGTTAGGATTCCATTGGAACAAGCGTCAATATCTCTTGGTACCACCAGTGCAGCTTGGTTGCGAAACTACAATCGGTGAAATCTTAAGCACTCTTGGGGGCGTCACTCATTTAAGCAAGCAACAACTCCCTTCTGCTCAAGACTACTGCGTCTAAAACAGCGCAAAATTGCGTCTAGCTCATAGGATCTTGTAAGACATTACATCATTGAAGTAGACCACTAATGGTTCATCCAAGTGAACTTCACTGAACAGAGAACATATCGACCATTGCACTTGGGGCCAGTCAGTCACCATGCGTTCCAGGTAGCTGAGGGGGGAAACCGACAGGCACAGGTGTTTGCACAACTCTGCTTTTTTTTTTGGCCATTTTTTTAAATAAAAAAATGAAAAGACCCTCCCTTTGTAACTTGTGTCTTATTTACGCTAAGCCTACCCCCCCCCCCCTTCTAAAATTGAGGGTTCGTCTTAGCCCAGTGGAACCCACCCTGTAGAAACCAACCTCAAGTGGGGGTCAGTTTCTACAGGGTGGGGGTGGGTTCCACTGGGCTAAGATGAACCACCAGGTCGCTGTGTTTTCCCACAATGCAATTGGGTGTGTATACGCGCTTTTGAGCAAGTTATTTTGCACATTGGAACTTTGACGTAAAAATTATACACACCCAATTTATGTTGCTTTATGGGCAAACATGGCGACCAAGTACAAAGTTACAACTCAAATAATGAAACAACAGTCAAGGTTTGAGCAAATCAACAGGGGGGTGGGGGGACTTTTCAAACACTTTATTCATTTATTTGGTTGAGTTGATTTGCTCCTAAATAGCATCAGCCTTTTATTCTCCTACAAATAAATTTAACAATAATCATTTAACACACACTTTTAACAAACATTTTAAAAGGAAAAATAATTTGTCAATATCCAATGCCCCAAAGGCTTGAGTGGCAAAGCATACTTGGTTGAAAATTAATTTAAGATAAAATAGTGGTTTTTAAATATTTAACTTTCTTCATTAAACTTTTAAGTTAAAAATCAAGCTGCATCCAAAATCACATACTTGTAGCGTATTGTTTTACTTGAAGTTAGTTTTTTACTTGAGGTGAAATTTCTCTAAAGAGAGAATAAATTGCCACAGTGGATTTCTTGGATTCTGTTTTGTAGATCACTGTCTTCGTTGATTACTTATGTTTGCAGAAATAGCTTACTAAATGATTCAACTACATAATGTCTTTCCAAAGGTTTTGTTTGGTGTCATCCAGTCTCGTTGTAAGTAACTTCATCAGCAGTAGCTTATAACTCTAAGTTCGTAGAAGTTTCTTTAAATTAAAAAGTTGATGGTTCCTAGGCTGCAAGAGGTTGCTTCATCTCGTCGATGAGTTCAGTATCAGTTGTATTCTCTGTTACGATCATCGACTTGTTTGCATCACATTGATAGTTCCAAGGCTTCAACTTGTCTCCTTGACGACCACAGCAGTTCAGAGTAAGAGGACGCTGCAACAGCAAAAGTTCGTCCAAATCTGTAATGTTAATAAACAGAAGAAAAATTCATTATTTAAGCACCAATAGCTCAACAGTTTGAGAATTTATACAAAGAGAAACAACCCAAGGAGTTTCAACCAATTTTGGTCAAAAAATGAAGAAACAAATCACAAGGGGTAAGTCCAGCATTTTAGCCAAAATTTGTTCGAAAGTTTTAAAATCACAAGGGGTAAGTCCAGCATTTTTGCCAAAATTAGTTCAAAATTTTATAAATCACAAGGGGTAAGTTCAGCATTTTAGCCAAAATTTGAAAAATCACAAGGGGTAAGTTCAGCATTTTAATCAAATTTGGATCGACACTTGAAAAATCACAAGGGGTAAGTTCAGCATTTTAATCAAATTTGGATCGACACTTGAAAAAATCACTAGGGGTAAGATCAGCATTTTAACCAAAATTTGTTCAAAAAATTAAAAAATCACAAGGGGTAAGTCCAGCAATTTTATCAAATTAGGGTTGAAAAATTCACAATTTAGGAAAATTTATTAAATTTTTCTGAGTGATTCAGAGAGTTTTGTGTTAATTAAAATGTTCTACCTCATCTTGATTCAAAGCCCATCAGTATTTTGTTTTTAGCCAATCTGACCAACTGCTGAACTTTACTTGATTCTAAGCATAACGTCCACCAGAATCACACAAGTTTTGACACCTTGTCTTCATTATCCAACACTCACCTTTTAAAAGAAGACTTTTGAGATGGGCGTTGGAACTCTTGTTCTTGGTAGATGGGTGATCTCACTGCAAGCCGTACTATCCTATGGGAAAACACACACAAATTCAAATATCAATCAAAAATAGTTATCTAGTTGGAAGTAGCTGGTTTTATTGAATGTCTCCAAAATGAGGCTGATAGGGAAATAGCCTGGTACCCAAAGTTTTAAAATGTTGATTCCTTATTCCACAAAAATGTGATTACCGCTGTTGAGCTAAACTCAATTCCAATAATCCCAGCAGATTTTTGTTTTCAACATTTACTACAAGGTAGTACCTTATCTTGATTCAATTTATGAAGCAAAACTGCGCCAGAGGTTTACCATTTATTTTCTTAAAAGCTTAAATTCAGTAATTTCCTAACTCACAGAGACCTTTGTCAACATTTTTAACGTTCTACCTGATGTTGATTCAAAGAGAGTAAACCTAAAACAGTTTCACATCAAATTATGTTGTCTTGATTTATTATATACAGTCAACTAGCAGCAGTTTTTGGCATTTTTCAAAAAATTGTCATTTTCCAGTTTCAAACAATTTTCAACATTTGTAGTATTTTACCTTATCTTGATTGAGTAAACATAAAACAACTTTCCATCAAGTTACCTTTTCTTGATTCATAACTTATAGAGAAAACCTGCAGCAGTGGTTTTCCATTTTTTGTAAGTGTTTTGACTTCCCTGATGTAGAGTTTTTATCATTATATCTAATGTACTATACCTTTATCTTGACATACTGGTAGAGTATGGTGGCCCTGAAGGGACATCGCATATCGCAAACGTGTGCGCATACGTATACGATGTCGCGAAATTTATCGCGAATGTGTGCGCACACGTATGCAATGTCGTGAAACAATTCGCGAATATGTGCGCACACGTGTGCAATGTCGTGAAACAATTCGCGAATATGTGCGCACACGTGTGCAATGTCGTGAAACAATTCGGGAATATGTGCGCACACGTGTGCAATGTCGTGAAACAGTTCGCGAATGTGTGCGCACACGTGTGCAATGTCATGAAACAATTCGCGAATATGTTCGCACACGTTTGCGAATTCATTTGCAATGTCGTGAATTTTATTGCATACCTTGTCGCATACCTTTGGGGTGGTGTCATTTTGCGGGCAATTTGTTAGTAACCTAGGGAGTACGCAAGTGGCCCGGTCCCATTTTGTATACCAAAGATACTTCAAGGCAGGAGCTTGGGTACCAGGCAGGTACATTTTAGTGTGGCCATGTTTACAGCATCATATCACAAAACAAAAGGTCCATGCAAACAATCGTGGGACTATTCTCACTAAAATGAGCACCGGTACAATGGTTAGTATAATAGTTATTCACTTATTAGGAAAACGTGAGGAACAGCGTGCGCTCGAAGGTAAATTAGTCAGACCCTATTTTTATCTATTTGTACGTCTCGATTCCAGACTAGCTGCTACAACTCCCCAGTTCATTAGGAATTTTATTGAATGGTATGCGACAAGGTATGCAATAAAATTCACGACATTGCAAATGAATTCGCAAACGTGTGCACACATATTCGCGAATTGTTTCACGACATTGCACACGTGTGCGCACATATTCGCGAATTGTTTCACGACATTGCACAAGTGTGCGCACATATTCGCGAATTGTTTCACGACATTGCATACGTGTGCACACATATTCGCGATTTGTTTCGCAACATCGCATACGTATGCGCACACGTTTGCGATATGCGATGTCCCTTCAGGGCCACCATAGTAAAGAGAGTATCATGGACTGAAGGGAGTGGGTGGGGGGGCGGAGCAGTGCACCCCAACCATATTTTGCCCGTAATTTGTTAACAATGCATGTGATCACCACCACACACAAAATTGTTATCCCCCCACCCCCAAGTCCAGAAAGCCCGGTCCCATAATAATGGGATTACATGTTAACATAACAATTTTCCATCAAATGATATAATGTCTCCATTCGATGAGGAGAGATTTTACCAATCCTGTTAGATTTCCATTGTCAAGCTATCCCCAATGTTGTGCTTTATCTTGATTCAAAGAGAGTAAACAATTTGAGGGCAGGAGCAGTTTTGCCAACAAAACTAATCAGTAATCGCCGTCTCGATTCAAATAAAGTAAGCCCATCAGTATTTCAGTAGTTGTGGAAATTATAACTGTAACTTAGTGCTGTAGCTTGATTCTTTTTTATGTAAAGCCCACCATTATTGTAACAGTTGAATGACAAATGCTGGACCCTGTCTTACAAGTTACAGATTAAGTACCCTTCTAGAATTTACCTTTTTGAGATGACATCTGAGGTGGACCTTGGAACTCTAAGCCTACATGAATTATGGGTGATCTCATACTGCAGCTGGTAGACCATACTAGAAACAAAAACACAAACAATTATGATCAATCACTGGCTGTCAAAAATTAGATTTGAATGTCAAAGGTCTATTTTTCAAGTCTTTTAGTCGTTGAAAACCTTAACCCCTTTGGTTACGTATGACCAGAATCCTTCTCTAACAAAACCCAATTCCAAGGTAACTTAAGTATATAGAACTCGGATCAGGTGATCCCATGTAAAACATAATCAGATTACGCAGTCCTCAGTCCAACACCATTCAGTAATTGGACTACTGAGTACTACAGTCAAGCAAAGGAACCCTCACTGCCCACCAGAACCAAAACCCTACATTGGACTACGATACAGTTAAGCCAATGGAACCACAACCCCACCCCCCCTGCCAACCAGAACCCAAAACCAAAGGGACTACGGTACTACAGTCAAGCCTATGAAACAACAACCCTACCCCCCCCCCCCTCTCTGCCCACTGGAACCCAAACCCATATAAGACTACGGTAATACGGTCAAGCCAATGGAATCGTAACGCCCCTCTCTGCCAACCAGAACCAACCCCTGCAGTACTACTGTCAAGCCAAAGGAACCACTGCCCCCCTCCCTGCCCGCCAGAACCCAAACTCCACATTGGACTACGATACAGTCAAGCCAATGGAACCACAACCCCCGTCTCTGCCCACCAGAACCCAAACCCCATATTGGACTGAAGTACTACGGTCAAGCCAAAGGAACCACAGCCCCCCTCCCTACCCGCCAGAACCCAAACTCCACATTGGACTACGATACAGTCAAGCCAATGGAACCACAACCCCCGTCTCTGCCCACCAGAACCCAAACCCCATATTGGACTGAAGTACTACAGTCAAGCCAAAGGAACCACAGCCCCCCTCCCTACCCGCCAGAACCCAAACTCCACATTGGACTACGATACAGTCAAGCCAATGGAACCACAACCCCCTCCCTGCCCACCGAACTAAACCCCATATTGGACTGAAGTACTACGGTCAAGCCAAAGGAACCACAGCCCCCCTCCCTACCCGCCAGAACCCAAACTTCACATTGGACTACGATACAGTCAAGCCAATGGAACCACAACCCCCGTCTCTGCCCACCAGAACCCAAACTCCACATTGGACTACGATACAGTCAAGCCAATGGAACCACAAACCCCTCCCTGCCCACCAGAACCCAAACTCCACATTGGACTACGATACAGTCAAGCCAATGGAACCACAACCCCCTCCCTGCCCACCAGAACCCAAACTCCACATTGGACTACGATACAGTCAAGCCAATGGAACCACAACCCCCTCCCTGCCCGCCAGAACCCAAACTCCACATTGGACTACGATACAGTCAAGCCAATGGAACCACAACCCCCTCCCTGCCCACCAGAACCCAAACTCCACATTGGACTACGATACAGTCAAGCCAATGGAACCACAACCCCCTCCCTGCCCACCAGAACCCAAACTCCACATTGGACTACGATACAGTCAAGCCAATGGAACCACAACCCCCGTCTCTGCCCACCAGAACCCAAACTCCACATTGCAAGGGCGTCGATCGCTACTGAAAAGTAGGGGGACGGTCGAGCAAGTCTTGAAAAAATACATCTTACATAATAGGCCCAAATTACCATTCTGCGCGTGGTCCATCAGAAAGAAAGATGGAAATGAAAAAAAATATTTCACCGTTTGTTCGCTATTCTTTTATTTGAACAAAAATTGTAATGAAATATTAAATCAAGAAAATGGTGTAAATTTTGTTGCATATTTCTAATGAACAGACAATCAAAAAGTGGGGGGGACATCTGATATGCTGTCCCCTCCAGTCTAAAAAGTGAGGGGGACATGTCCCCCCCGTCCCCCACCCATCGACGCCCATGCCACATTGGACTACGATACAGTCAAGCCAATGGAACCACAACCCCCGTCTCTGCCCACCAGAACCCAAACCCCATATTGGACTACAGTGCTACAGTCAAGCCAATGGAACCACAACCCCCCCCCCTCCCTGCCCGCCAGAACTCAAACTCCATATTGAACTATGATACTACGGTCAAGCCAATGGAACCACCGTGTGGGTCAATAGATCATGCAGTCACAATCCCAAGGGGCACTAACATTGTAAGGTGAATCTTCGAAAAAGAAAACAATAAACAATTTACTTTAAAACGCGCTCAGTTAATTTTGTGTTCCTTTTGGCACAGCCACCCCCTTGCCACCCTAGCTCTGCCACTGAGTTCTCACCTTTAAAATGTAGACCTTCGTTTTGCACATGAGGGCAATTGAGTGAT
This sequence comes from Pisaster brevispinus, assembly GCA_023634235.1. Classification (NCBI taxonomy): domain Eukaryota; kingdom Metazoa; phylum Echinodermata; class Asteroidea; order Forcipulatida; family Asteriidae; genus Pisaster; species Pisaster brevispinus. The sequence continues at coordinate 3,564,735 of JAMKCF010000016.1, read as the reverse complement.
GGGATATCCTCTACAAGACTGTTGTCTGACATCTTCTGGCCGTTAATGATGTAGTGTAGGCCTACTCCTCACTGCACATGAACAAAGCAATAAAATCATTAAATTTGTAATTCTTTAATTAAATAAATATTTGTTGATACAGTTAGGTTACAGTGTAAGGGTGTAGTTTGTAACAGACATAAACTTTAATATCATAAAGTTTTCCTAAATTTATCTTATAGGAACACAATGTTCTGCTTCCATTTATATTTTCCTCCGAATTTCAAACATTTTGTCCCTGGTATGCGTGTCCCCCATGTGGAGACGGGCTGAAGGAAGTTTATTCAAAAGAGGGCTCTATCAGACAAAATTTATACACAATTCGCTGCATGACAGAATCTCCTGCCACACAAGCCCACACTTTTTAAGGGATTTATTTTTAAATGATGGCTGTTTGATTTTTATTTAATATTTTTATACCTTGCAAGAATTTGTAAAAACCACTGATTATTGACCTATAAACACTCTTGACATTAGGCCAAATAACTCAAAGTGCATGAAACGTCTCTCTATAATTTCTGTCAAATCTACTTTGGCCGATGAAAAAAGAAGAAAAAAAGAAAGAAAAAACTGAAGAAAAAAACAACAACACCCAGAATGAGTTGGTCAGCTAGCTACAGCATTGTTACTTTTGTGGGGGATTTTCTCCCTGAACACCCGCCGAACTGTGTCCCCCCCCCCCCCCCCCCCAGTGTTCAGTGGCCACACCATGTATTTCTACCCCACACATCCCTGCCAAACAGTTATTATATTACTGCCTCAAAATTATTAAGAAAGCAATGTATGAATGTCAGTCTTTTCACAACTTTATGAACATCTTTTTCTCCGTGTCAAACAACTGTGCGGACTTGATACATTTACCCATGTTCCTATCTCAGCACACGTGTTTTTCAAAATGGCCGCCACGCTGTACAGTGAAGTCTTAAGTTTGTTTCATTTTTTACTCTTTCGAAAACTCAAATTCACCGTAAGAAGTCTTCTACGGGTGCTATAAGTACTATATAACTCACCTCGCTCATTTTACAGTGCTTTTGTCGACAAAATTGGGCATAAAATGTTGAAAAACTGAAGAGAGAACATGGAGACTTCCGACGTCAGCCATTTTGCCTTTCATGTGGGCGTTTCCACGGGTCACGCATTGTGAATAATTTGCATATCAAAGCTAATAACGAATAATGGTAACAAAGGGACGCGCAAGCAACAAATTGAATGGATGTTTTTTTCTTGTGAAGGGAGAAGGGGTTTTGCAAGTTAAATATAAACAAATTTGTTGACGATAATATTGCCCTTTCGGTTATAATGAGTATTTTAATAAGTTTGTTGATTGTTTAAAACATGTTTTGAAAGATAGGTAGACAAGATAGACGGAGGTTTGAGACTAGCTATCCCCAATGAACATCCCCATTGGAAAATGGGACATACCCAAAACTTCTAATTTCTCCAAACCTCCAAACCTCCATTTTTATATCAACTGAGATTTTGTCTCTTTTTGATATAAAGGAGATTCTGTCCTGCTTTGACCAAACAACATTTCTCTGAATAAATTTGTCAGATAATACTTTTTCAAAACAATCACTTGTCTTTTTTTCAAAACGAAAAACGTACGCAAACTTTTGTGTAGTCGGACTGCACAAAAATACACGCAACAAGCAAAAATCGCTTGTACATGGCTGATGGACGTCAGATAATTTCGGAATACCAAAAATAATTCATTTTGGTTTTTAATTAACAATCACTTATCATTGGTGGACTTGTTTGTTTAATACCATAAATTAAGCTAAGGCCGCTTATAACTTTCTCCAAATTACAAAGTTAGCCAAATTCAAAATTTTCGGTTAAAATCGGCCAAAAAACGGACCTGTTTACATTACTGCTACTGTAAATAAATATGACAACAATCATGTTATAAACAAAGCATTATGTGGCTATAAATTTGTTTATTGCATCAATTATATACAATTTTTATTTCCAGACGGCATTAAAAACACCAACAACAAATCATTATAACTAACTAACCCTCCTACTATTTCCCACAGAACTTGCATCAAAATGGGTTAAATGAGAGCAGAATCCAGGTCAAAATGCACATTTTTTACCAGTTTCCAGGTCAGCCTGACCTAGAGATGGGCCAGGCTCCTTGGGACAAGAAATCTGGGTCAATTGTATAGTGGCACAACTGTGCAAAAACAGTTCTGTGTAGATGCATTCATCCACATGATATAATAACTCTAGGCTGGCATAGTTCATCTTACATTAAAAACTGCAGTAAACGATATTGACTGGTCAGACAGTAGGAGGGCTGACTGTGGACTTTTTAACTGCATTCACCAATGTAAACTGGCATAGTTCATCTATCCTTCCAAACTACAGTGGGTGATACTGAATAGTCAGACAGTAGGAGGGTTAACTAGTATAATCTTAAATTCATAATCAAAACAATATCATACCTCAAAAATCGGGTTCACCAAAGGTTCCATTTTAAATCACTTTAAACATTATGCACATGTTTTCTAATTAGCAAGTAGAAACAACTATTAAACGGTGCTTTACTAGCAATAACAGACAAATTCACACAGGTTTTGATGATTGACTATGAGCCCAGACATACAGATGTTTAAGATACACAGAAATTTGCTTAGCAAAAACAGAGTACCAGCCAAAATTGCTATAATTGTGTATATTGCTTATGACTGGTCCCACACTATTTCTGCTTAGTCAATTAAACTCACGAAGCAATTCTCTTAGGGAACTGATCGAGTAAGCCCCGCCCACCAAAGCAACTGCCAATCAACGGTGTTCATATGGGTTGTGCATATCAATGCATGCGTCCTGCTCTGCACTGTGCCATACACAAAAATACCAACCCAGCAAACCAAATGGCAGAAGCTTGTGTACTCTTCATAATGTGATTTTATTGTGTTGGCTTTTTGTGAGGCTTTTAGGCTCGGATTTGCACTTGTGATTGGTTGATGTATTATGGGCAGGCCTTGGTTCGGCCTATCATGCAACTCTATGAAATTGAACCCTAGTATTATTTGCTTATATACAAATTCTTTTTTAGAAATTGAACATAAATAGATGAGGCAATGGAGATTGGGTCTGAAATATTAGTGCTGTGTGTACGCTTACATTGAGAAAAAGGACATCACACGTGTGAGCTTTGTGGATGCATTTCCACATGGTATTATATTGCAGGCTTGCATAATTGATATATTATTCAAACGCAGCGAATGGTCTTGAACAGTCAGACAGTAGGAGGGTTAACTGTGTACTGTGTAGATACATTTACCACATGATATTATATTGCAAGCTGCCATAGTTTATATCTTAATATTCAAAACCACCGTGAATGATATTGAATGGTCGGACATTATGTGGGTTACATCTTATTGTACAGAGGCAGGTCATAGACTTTTAGCCTGGTCCCCTGTCTTTATCGGTAAAGGCAGACACTGGTCTTACAAACCCAATGATTTCATTGGATAGACATATACATGCAACGTCGCACACATACCAGACTGCTACTACACACACAAGTGCACATTGAACACACAGTATCATGGCATGCAAGGTCAAAGGTACATCTGGCAGGTAATTGTCAGGTTCTAAAGGCTAGTGTCAGATGTTATTCAGGTGCCTAAAAGTGTAACATCAGATGTTCTGACAAATTTTATTATGGTTGCCTCATGAACAGGGAATGCCATTGCCTCAATTGACGATTCTTTCTATAAACAAATCTTAAAAAGTATTAAAACCTACAGCGCCCTCTACAATTGCATGCTTAACTATATACAAAGAATACGTGTGCTAAATTGCTGATGTAAATGACAGTTCAAACAGCGTGAGTGGTCGCGAGCCCGCGTATCAGGTTCTAAAATTTCCAATCTCCCGTGGTGGTAGTTGCAACTGTTTTTTTTGTTTTTTGCATCATCCCAACCAGCAATGTTAACCCATCCCGATCAAAAGAACACAATCTAATCTAATGCACTATTAAAAAATAGACTTAAATTCTTTTTTTCTACTGTAACAAAGCAAGTCAAAATTAAATTGCGCAAAAGAAACTCAAGCAATGACTCTACTTTGTAGCCGAACCGCATTGGTTCAATCATACTTAACCCCAACTATCCTCAATCAATCAAAATCCAACTGGTTGTTTTGTTTGATTAGGTTGGATAGATGACTGTACTAGTAAACAGTTTATGCTTTACATGGGATCAGGCATACCACCATAATCAGATTCCAACAGTTTGGGTATTGAGTTACTGAATGGTGTTGGACTGAGGACTGCACTAGTAAACTGATTATGCTTTACATCGGATCAGGCATACCACCATAATCAGAGTCCAATAGTTTGGGTGTTGAGTTACTGTATGGTGTTGGACTGGGGACTGCACTGGTAAACTGATTATGCTTTACATGGGATCAGGCATACCACCACAGCCCGAGTCCAACAGTTTGGGTATTGAGTTACCATATGCTGTTGGATTTTGTTAAGAGTGAGGAAGAAGCCTAGTAAATCACCCATGGGATCAGGCATATAATCAGAGTCCAACAGTTTGGGTGATGAGTTACAATATTGTGTTGGATTTTTTTGTTAAGAGTGAAGAAGGATCCTAATAAACCCCTCAAGGGAGTTTGTTATACTGATAAAGTACAAATAATTCTTCAAATTAAAACATAAAGGAGACTGACAAACTGACTCGAGTCCTTACACACTACTCATAACTCCTAAAAAACTAAAAAAGTTCAACTGATGCAACTACAGAAGGTCATAAATGTACACACCGTGGGTAAAAGTTAGCAATATTTCGACTGATAGAAATTTTCATTAAAATTATTGTTGTTATTGTTATTACATGATTGTTTAACAACAAAAAGTAATTTCTTAGCTATAGAATCCATGCAGAGAAAAATTTAAGGCACTTGTTAATGAATCAAAAAGATTCCATATTTCTAAGGTAAGATAATAATTCTATTTAGAGGTGGGGTCATAGATTGTTTTTTTGTCAGCATAATGCTGATTTATAGGCCAAATTGTAGTTATAGATACAATCTACGCAAAAGCTTGCCCCGAATCATGTGACATAGCATTAGCAACTGTTGATACAGTCAGAGGAATTCAAATTTAAGTGGGAATTTGTGACTAAGCCAGTCGTTGTACCAGACATTATTCAAACCTAACTCGCAATCGGCTTTCGTCTGCATTAAATATTGGGCCTATTGTCACGTCTGCAGATCTAAGCACCTAAAATATGTACAATGAATAACTCAGTTGCAAAATGGACTTAAAAAAGAAAGAATTATTTCTCAAAAAAGAAGCAAAACTAACACTATTATAAAGACTAAGGTGGAAGGACGTTTGGTTATGTATGCAATGTTTCAACTCAACTCAGATCTTAAACTAAAAAAATCATATGATTATTTTAATGATTGATATCTGGAGACCTTCGGAAGAGAAAATAACTTCAAGGAGATCATGAAGTTGTATTGTTTTGATTCATGCAAACAGCGTGTTTTACTTTTGACTGTCAGCAACACCTTATCTGCAGATGTGCAGTGTAATTTGATAACATTGAACCGCAGTGTTAAAAATACACGAAGGGGCCATCATGTTAATCCAAAATAGGATAAATACACTTAAGCGATAGAAATTGAAATAAAAATTGGTGGATTACAAACAAATGTCTCATTACTTATACAGAGTCATACCACCTCTAAATACCTACATGCCAAACACAAAATGAAAAATTACGAAAAAATGTACATGCCTGTTGATATAAAAACAAAGGAAGTGATGGAATAATTTCGCATCAGGTGCGATGTCACTCGGACCTCAACTGTCCCTCAAAGTTAGGCATCGACTGCCGCTTTAAACAGGTGTCGCCCACTGCTCCTTTAAGCCCAGCTCTCCAAGCTCTTGCCGTGTTTCAGCTCCAACTCAATATCATCGCCTCTGCACAATGTAAAGAAATAAAACGCAGAAATGTTGACCCGATCTTTATATACTGTTGCAAATTTTTGACCAGTTACGCCAGAAAGCATGTAATACTCACAACTTTTTGGGACATAACAGAAGCCAGATAGTTTCGCTTCTGATAAACTTTGAATATATATATGTATCAGGTCAAAGCTGAATGACGTGATACTACAACAAGAGGGACAAAGGGTATTGGATTCATGCTCAAAATCTCCCTTTTTCTCAGAATTATTGTGTAATCACCAATTCCAGACCTTCATCCTGTTTTTGTACAAAATAAGGATTAAAAGAAATCAATAGACTGCCACCACTTTGTATAATTTTGTTTCATTTTTTTCTATGCGCCTGGAGGGTCTTTTGAACAGACATAGTGCACTATAAATGTTCATTGTTAGTAATACTATTATATGGGAGGTAAGTACGAGATTACAGCATGCCATGGCGATTATCGACCGTGGCTTACTTTCCTGCCATTTATTCGCTAGTTCAAAGAGCCGGTCTTTATATCACATGTTAATACACCCCCTATGACACCAGTCTTCGACCAATCAGAGAGCATAAACTGTCTGAAGTTTTTATAATTATCATTAACGGTTTAATTAAATTATACTTACTGGTCGGCGTAAGCGTAGCGGGGCTCTGTCGGAGATATCATCTCTGGTGGTGGTCTCCGAGCCATAGGATCTCTCTCCTGATAGGCTAGAGTCTGGGAGGAGTGGGGACTTGGCTGGATGTGACCACGAGAACCATGAGGATCACCACCCTGAAACAGACATGGAAGAACAATTCAATATACAGTACATAGTTAACCCTCCTACTGTTTGACCAGTCAATATTATACACTCGGGTTTTGAGTGATATGTAAACTATGCTGGCCTACAATATGATATCAAGTGGTGAATGTATCGGCACAGTACACAGACAACCCTCCTACTGTCTGCCCATTCAATATCATCAACTGTAGTTTTGAATGATATACCATCTGCAATATGACAGGGGGTGAATGCATTTACATAGTAAAGAGTACAAAGTATATAGTTAGACATCACATAATCAAAGAAGAACGATAACTTGATGCCTCTTTTCGCAGGCTCTTTGTACATGTAAGTCTATAGAATGGATCAACTGCAGGACTAAATGAAATATCCAATATACTTAAATATTTCAAAGTCTCACTTCCAGGATGCTATGATCGAGCAAGTCATTCTAGCGGACCAAGGGGGAAATCACACACCACTGGGAACAAGGTTGCAAGGCTCTTACCCTGTAGCTCTGCTGGCCACCATACTGAGGGCGCTGTTGATACTCCATGCCAGAGGGCTCAGCAGCAGTACGTGGATAGGAACGCTGGACCTCCACGGGAGTGTCTCTGACCTGATACGCGGGTTCGCGACCTCCGAGGTCAGCTATGTCCTTCGGCTGCTTCTTCTGTTTCTTTGGCTGCTGGACCTGATCGGTGGAAAGAAAGTTTGGTTATCTTGGTTTTAGTTTACATGATATGGAACAAACTTAAAGTGAAGTAGAAACAAGTGGGGTGTCATGTGGCCGAGTGGTTTAGAGCATCGAATTCAAGTTTCGATGGTTAAGTCATCGGGGTGTGGGTTCGAATCCCGGTCATGGCACTTGTGTCCTTGAGCAAGATACTTTACTATAATTGCTTCTCTTCACCCAGGGGTATAAATGGGTACCTGCAAGGGTAGAGGTTGATATTGTGTTTGAAAAAGCCTTCTGAGCGCCACGGCAGTCCGGGCTGTATACTCCCCAGGGAGCTGAGAAAGATTACAGGAATGCTATTGGCCCAATGAACAGGGCACTAATGTAAAGCGCATTGAGCCGTTATTGTGAAATGTGCTATATAAGAACTAGTTATTATTATTATTATTATTATTATAACAAAACAAACGGCAGGGATAATGTTACCTCATGCTTTCTTTTGGCACGTGACTTGAGCTGCAAGATGACGCAGATTGCGATGACCAAAACTAAAATGATGAAACCACAGATGGCACCAACGACAGCACCTGCAACCTCCGCTGGGTTGAGTTTATCTGTAATTAAGAAAGATGATAAAAAGAGGTGTGAGTCCATAATCATTAAATAAGTTCATGGATTTTTAATAAATCGTTGAATATGAGGTTGTTTTTACTAATCAAAAAAATAATGTAAAGTAGATGTTACTTTTTCCTCCTGTGAACAAAACTTACCTTAGCTTTGAACATGTTTTCAGCTTGATGTTACAATGCTGTGTATTTTTTCAACCGACATAAGGCATAAGGGGTAGACAGGTCAGTTGGTGGAGAGCCGGCATGTTAATCTGGAGTTCACAGGTTCAAATCCCGCACTAGCCAATTTGTCTTCGACCCAAAATTGTTTAACATTTTTGGTAGACTTCGGTGGACAATTGATTGTGAACACCAAAAATTGTCAAACACACATTCGGAGATATTTGGTAATTGTCCAGTGAGACTTTTGGGACAATAAACCCCTTGCATATGACGTCACAAGCCCAAAACGGTCCCATCACCGAGGCCAAAGGAAGACCTATCATTGGCTGAGAGTTGTGCACATTTCTATTGTTTGACATCAATGAAGGCGGACAATGCAAGGGGTCTATATATGGCAGCATGCAACCAGGTAAACACATTGTTCTTGAAAATGCACAGAACTCAAGACAATGGAATTTTACTTAGTATCTGCTGCCACCTATTGATTCAAAATGTCCAATTTAAGAGGCAGTTGACTTACGGTAGCAGTACGGTTCCAGGTAGATCCATGTCTCTTTCTCAGCATCGCAGAACCGCTCCGACCTACCATACAGGTCATAGTTTTCATTACAGGTGTAGATGACCTTCATGTTCTCCGGTGGGCCAACCACCTTGATACTAGCGTGCTTCGGGGTCGGTAGTCCGCCACAGATCTGGCTTTCTGATTGGATAACATGATCGACACAGACAGCATGAGGCATTTTGATTGGTTGAAGTGTATTTGTCAATGTTGCTGTAAATATTGTCATTGCTTTGTTTGTCGATGTTGATATTGTTTCATTTGTCAATGTTGCTTTCATTAGTATCATTGTTTTGTTTGCCATTGTTGCTATATTTAATGTGGTTGTTGCAATTGATTTGTTTGTCAATAATGCAGTTCTCTTGCTTGTCATTGTTGCCATTGTTTTGTTTTTCTGCAATGCTGTAGTTAATGTCATTGTTTTGTTTGTCACCAGTGCCATTGTTTTGTTCGTCATTGTTGCTGTAATTATTGTCATAGTTTTGTTTATCAATAATGCCATTGTTATATATGCCAACGTCAGTGTACTTTAATCTAAAGTTTTGTTTGTCATTGTTTCTACTATTTTATTTGTCAATATAGCTGTGATTAATGCCATTGTTGACCTTGTTTTCTTCGTCAAAGCTGCTGCAAGTAGGGTCACTGTTTTGTTCGTCATTCTTGTCCTCAATTTATTTGTTTCTTTGATGCTTTACCTATGCACGTATTATCTTCAGAGTTACCGCTCCACTGTCCCTGTGGGTTCTCTACATCGGCTCCTCTATGCGGTTCACACACACGATACGGGGAACCAACCAAGATGAAGTTATCCTCGCAAGTAAACTCCACCTGGAACAAAACATTCTTTTCATTTTACAAACTGCTTCCAAAAAGTGTGTTCAAAATACACGCTACACATGCTCACCCTCAAAGGTAGGGTCATAGATCGGTAGCTACTCCAAAAGAAGCACTGCCGCTGTTGATAGTATAAACTATTTTAACAAAGGATTCCCTTGGAAGTAGTCTGGTTTTGATAGTATTTCACCCCAAAACATTTGAAACTGAGAAATAATTCATGCATGAATCGGTTATCACATTTCTGGGGGTCAGTGTCCGTTTGGGAATGCTGTGGCCAGATGCGGTTTGGATCCACTGTCACCTGGCTAAACAAGAAACGTTCTTGTAAAAAATACTGTGACAGTTTTTGGCTGTTTTCTCAGCAAGTAGACACTAAACTCAGCTGAAATTTTGATGTGACTTTAACTTAAACTTAACTTTTAAGTGACTTTAAATCAGCACTACGTTGACAAACATGAAACAAAAACCAATCTATGACCCTAACTTTAACATTAGCCCGGCGTAAATTGCCCAGTAACATTTTTGGAAACACTACTTCTCAACTTGCCCTATGGGCTCCTAAAAACTGTCCAACCTCCTTGTTTATAATGCTGATAATTTTTCCTTTTCTGATGTGGATAATACATTTTTAAAAATGCGGCAAACATGGGTCTGGCAAATCATGCGCAAATAATACCCTTTTTCTGGGGGTAATTGAGCAATTCTTAGTTCCATTGACCTTTGCCCTGTTGTTATACAAATGTGGCACACAAGTATGAACAGGCTTCCACCATTGTTTAACTATTATATTCGGCTCAATGGGAGGCAAGTCTGAGCATTCAAAGATTCTCGGATACCATGGCTGATTATCGGCCGTGGCTTACAGCCAAGGTTCTGCAAATCACGGTGAATGCCTAATTCTCACAAGAAAACATCAAATCCCGCTGTTATGATGAGAACCTTCATTGCCTTTCCTTTGTTAAGTCAGGGTTTCATTGTGGCAACAACTTTTTCAAAGGAAAACGATTACTCAAGAAGCTCCAATAAAATTCCACCAAATACTACTCAAGTGGGCAAGGGAAATATTTTAGATCACCAACGTGAAGAGGTTGGATACTAGACTTGAGTTGATTTTACAAACCTCAGCTCCGATCTGGTGGTTCCTCTTCCTTAGAAAAGTCTTGGTTCCGTTCTTGGGAGTCTTCAAGTATTTACAAGTCACAACTATCAAAACAAAACAAGAATATTATGGTTTCGTCTGTCTGAGCATTCTGGGTTCTCCAAAGAAGTTCTTCTAAACTAGGGTGTAATCTGGACCCTAAATTTTGGCCTAAGCCTGCTGAACCGAAACGAGGCCTGTAAGGAGGCCTTTGTCATCAGCCAGCCACATCGACTCTATGGATTGGATCTTTGGATTGGTACTTGGATTGTTTTCCACTTGGTGTCTATTATTGGTTTTAAAAGCCCTCCTGAGCAATCTTGGGCATTCTAATTTTGTTTTTCTAATCTGAAGTCATTTTGTTTCGTTTTGCATATTGAAAACAAAAAGGTGATCCAGTGGCTGCCGCTTCTCAGGTTGTATCGTAAACTTGGGTGTAATCCTTGGCTACACGGCAGTTAACGGTTGCATGGCTTCTGACTGGCACCTCCGAACAAAGATATTGACTAATAGGGAGACCGCCAACATAGGGCTGGATAGCTCAGTTGGTAGAGCGCCGGTACAATAATCCGGAGGTCGTTGGTTCAAGTCCCGCTCCAGTCAATTTTTCTTTGTTCAAACCCAAATTATTAAAAAAGTTACCCAGTCAGTTTCCCTTGTGGTTTATTACTTCAAAACAAATTGTGCGCAATTGCACACAATTCACACATACATGTATCGGCTTAATACGCTAGCTTATGCATGGGGAAAAACCTGGCACTTAAAAACAATATGGATAATAATAATGACAGAGTCTTGCAGTTGACATCATAAGCTCCAGTAGCGGAGCAACTAGGAAGCCGAGAAGTCTAAGTGCAGAACAAACAGACATTTTAACTCTTTTTACCACACCCTAATCATATTTTTAACGACAGCCAGTAACTGTCTTTCTTATTCTTCTTGTTTTTTATGAGGCAAATTTGTGGATTTGCCCTTGTGTAAATACAGTTTTAAGTTTTTATTAAGTGTTAAATATTGTAAATCTTCAGCATAATCTGTAATTTTGTAATTTTTTAAATACATTTTTACTGTTATGCGCATGCTTGACAAAGCAAATATCATTTTAAGGACAATAAAAACCCAATTGAATGAAGTTGAAAAACCACTCACGATCAGCAGATGCTCCGTGAGCCAGCCAGTGCTGTCTGTAGGCCATCATTGTTGCTTTAGCTAGCTCAATATTCCCAGTAGACTGCAAATCATACTCGCATAGCTTGTTACCGGCGCAGATTCTGTTCAGGTTGTCTGGGTCGATGATACCGACGTCTGTTGGCGGGTTGAAGTCCGGGATAAAGTTGGGATCTTGGAAGAAGTCATGGCCACGGACGTCATACTGAAACAACGTATTGATGCTTTCTATCTCCCCTGTTGGGAATCGAAAACAACATTATTGTTAGGGGCTGAGCAAATAATCTGTGTTTAAAATTGTGTAGTATTTTTTTTTAATGAGTTTTGACCATAGAGTTATATTATAGGAACTAGAGGGCGCACTAGCCTAGGTACGCGGCCCGACAAGGGCAGCGCGGCGGCCATTTCTTAAGTAGTCAAAAACAACGTCTAAACTATTTGTGCGTGTTGCAACAGAGCAATGGTTAACAATGAAAGGGTTTACTGTGAAATTTATGAAGACCGTTTATAGTACTAAATAATCCCCGAATAAATATAATATTTTAGAATTATATTCCTTCACTTTGGACAATATATCATGGCATGTGTGTTCATCCAATTTTGAAACGAATAAACTAAACCCCACGAAACAATTTTAATACAGCCGCTCGTTTTTTTTTAGACCGCATAATGTGTATTTCGTATTCAATGTTGCCATCATACAAAATGGCGCGCGTGTCTCCTTGCGGTCCTGTCGCGTTTGTGCACGTAGCATTACCAGTGCGCCCTCTAGTTCCTATATATAACTCTATGGTTTTACCCACCTACCCATCCCAAGTTTTGATGTTTAAATATTGACAGACTGTTGGTGTGTCCTGGCCTAGTGGTCAAGGGCTCTGTACTCAAGCTCTGTTGTTTCTGATCAGCAGAGTGTGGGTTCGAGTCCTGGTCGTGACATGGTGTTTTCTGGCAGAGCGAATTAAGAGCACTGAACTCAAGCTCTGGTGTTTCTGATCAGCAGAGTGTGGGTTCGAGACCCGGTCTTAACACATGTGTCGTTGAGCAAGACAGTTAAACGCTTTGTCCTTCGATTGGGACTTAAAACAGTAGGTCCTGTACTGTGCAATGTGTAATGAACGTAAAAGAACTGTGAAGGGGGTAACCCTTTTTCAGCCCCAGGAGTAGGTGGCAACATGCCCCCAGAGGCAGTTGATTTGGGTTGATAGCCTAAATCAGTTAAGTGTACCCCTCACCTTGAAGTGGCTGTCCAGCTTTGTGATGTAAGGTGATCTCTCATAAAAAAATAAAAAAATAAAAGACCCCAGTATTCACTTATTGCTAAGAGAGGGGATTTGCCCCAGTGTGTCTGGCGGTAGCTGCTGAATGCACTACATGACCTTGTAAGCTGCAATACCTTGATTTTTGCTAGCCTCCTGGGGCAGCAAAATTCTAAACCAATCATAAACGAGTGGATGAGTCTACATTAGCCTATAATGCATTGTGATTGGTTAACCTTTCAGCACTTTACTAATTTGCATAAATATTATGAATAATTTATGTGTGAAACTTTATGAATAATTCAACAACAAAAAGGCAATGTCAAGTTGGAGAAGGCCTTGTGGTCAAATAAGCACTTATGGTTTCCCCTTCCATTCAGTCCAAGGCTTCACAGCTTTGTTATAGCCGCAATTTTGGATTGGCAGACTTTCGAGTCGCAGTGTTTAAGTACACTTTTGTTAATCCTGGCCAGCTTGAACTGGGTTGTCTTTGTACCTTCCCTGCCCTGCCCTCTCCCACCCCATTTCCTGTCGGTACCCAATCTATCCTCATCTCTCATCTTTTCATTACCCTGTTGTATCCAACCCTTCAGTCAGTCTTCTTCATTCATTCAATGCTTTAGTTGCTGTAAGGCTTATTCTTGAAGTTCTTTAAGCAGTTTATTTTTCCTGTAGCTAAACTACCGTTTACAAGTACAATGTATTATTTCTGTTCTTTGAAAAATGGCAGAATAAATAATAATAATAATAATAATTATGGTGAAAATTCAACTTACATGATTGACCAAAGTCCCTGAAAAGCACTTCAGGGTCATCCGTGGGTAAGAATGTTGCCCCTGACCTTGACCTCAGGTCATTTTTTTCATCGTCATCCCATGACCCCAGAAGACCATTCACCCAGTTCTTAAAAAAAATAATAAAAATAGAAAATAAATATTGATAAAAACGAACACAGAGGGGCTTCTTTTGGTGGAACAAAAAAATAACATCTGATAATTTCACACTGAGTCTTAAATGTGATACAAAAAATTAGAAACCCTAAAAGAATTCTTTGAGTTTGCTGTTTTGACAGTTTGACCGGGTGGAAAAGTCCGTGTGTCATAAGCTACAAGATGACACAAAGATTATGACTCTGTGACAAGTGGTTCAGGCGATTCAGGTGGTTCAAGTTTTTAAAAAGTTTACAGCTTCCTGATAAAATCAGAAATAAATATAAGGGAGTGATCAAACACACAGAAAATGAAACAATAATTCACAAAACCGGTGTTGATATAATACACACGCACACGGTCCCGCAACTACAAGAAGTATAATGCGGAGAATGACACACGCCACACGTAGGTGTTCCACTTGCGTCAAGTACATTTGCAGCCATAAGAGAATTGCTGGAAGGACTATGTCAAGTCAAAGAGTGTTCTTGCTGCTGCGGTTACTTCAGCTCCTTACTCATGAGTAGCGATCAATCGGCACGTTTGGAAAGTAACATCTACCATCAGGGTGGGTGGAGGGGAGCAGGTCTTTGGCTGGTAAATCCTGCCCCATCCCTGGACCCCACAAACCCAATCCGCCAGGATGGGTGGAGGGGAGTGGGTCTTTGGCTGGTGAATCCTGCCCCATCCCTGGACCCCACAAACCCAATCCCCCAGAATGGGTGGAGAGGAGCATGGGCCATTTCTCAATACTCACTCTAAATTTGTAGGGGACAAGAACTTGAGCAGTCATCATCTCTTGGGTTCCGTTGACAACGACGGCCATTTCCGAGTCAGTCCACGTCACGATGACCTGTGTCAAGTTTCCATTTTCATAATTGTGTGGGAAGGTCAGGTAAAAGCCTGTTGGAGATACAAAACTTCATGAAACTGTCACCATCATAAATTAATAAATGGCTGATGTAACTGACTTGTGATGTAGTGAAATGATCCGGCTCATTGGACCAAGTTATGATAGCAGAGTCTTTTAGCATAGATGTTTAATGGCGTGTCGTGGCCGAGTGGATAAGATCACTGGACTCAAGCTCTGGTGTTTCTGATCAGCAGAGTGTGGGTTCGAGCCCCGGTCGTGACACTTGTGTCCTTAAGCAAGACACTTAACCATGATTGCTTCGTCCTTCGGATGGGACGTAAAGCCGTTGGGTCCCGTGTGTTGTGTAAGGCACGAAAAAGAACCCAGTGCACTTATCGAAAAGAGAAGGGGTCCGCCCCGGTGTTCCTGGTTTGATCGGCTGCATATTGCGCCACAGCACCTTGTAAACCATTACAAGGTGCTATGTAAAGGAGTAGGTCTCATACTTCAACTGTAGCCCCAAATACCTTGCAGGAAATACTTAATGTTAAGCGCTTAGAGGCTGGCCTGCAGTAGGCGCTATACAAATACAATATATTATTATTATTATTAAATGGGGCTATCTGAACGACCAGGATGTGACCTGCATGATGCAGTTCTAAACCACAAACAAGGGATCACCTACTCAGTGTCCCCTATTGGAGCAGAAATGTGAGGCTGGAGACCTAGCCGAGTTCAATGGTGAAAAAAAATGGCGCGGCGAGATCGCACACCACTGGGAACGAGGTTGGACTCACCATTTCCAATAATAGTAGTCTGCATTTTAGGTTCTAAGAGCTGAGTGTCGATGTACACCTCGAGGACTGTGCGGTCGGACTTCCGCACCATGACCTTTGGCAAGTCTTCTTGCCGCATCCCTACGGCTGTGAGCACCGTGGCCATTCTAGGTATACCTGAAAACAAAGTAGTTTGATCATAAATGTTTACAAATCCTGTGTTCACTGTATTTCCCCACTTTCAAGAGACCCAAAATCAGGCAACAAATGTAGATTTTTGATTTTGCGTCATTTTTTATTAGTAAAGAAAAGCTAATGGCAAGAGGTTTCAACACTAGCAAAACCTTTTCTCGGAGGTTAAATGACAACACAACACACATAAACTGGTATACTGGTGAAACAAAAGCAGTCAAGTGGAAAGAAATGAAAAGAGAGAAAGAGGCAGAAAGCACTCGGAAAAATAAGGGACGAACAAAAAAGAGACAAAAGGGAGAAGGGTTGGAGGGAAGAGGCTGGTTTGACCACAAGAGGTTGGAAACTCAAAGGTGGGCAGAGGGAGAAAAAGTAATTAATTGGTGAAAAATGAAACAGAGTAAGAAGGAGAAGGCAAAGACAAAAAGTTGTTAGTCATTTTGGGTCTTCAGACCATGGGGTTGAATGGTCTGGAGGCGCCTCATCCACAGTTTCTCCCGACTCAGACGAACAGTCTCTTAGTGGTCACCTAGTGTATCAATGCCCAGTAAAATCTTTTTGCATTTACACCATGTTGGTCCTTTTTCCTCATTTTGAAAGTAATTACCGGCATGATCGTAGATCTGCTCAAAACGACCCTGAAGTTCAAACTTGGTCTGC
Organism: Pisaster brevispinus; assembly: GCA_023634235.1. Classification (NCBI taxonomy): domain Eukaryota; kingdom Metazoa; phylum Echinodermata; class Asteroidea; order Forcipulatida; family Asteriidae; genus Pisaster; species Pisaster brevispinus. Next base: position 3,548,127 of record JAMKCF010000016.1, on the reverse strand, counting down.
GACTGTGACGTGGTCTCCAACAGTGTGTACTCTCCCTTGGCATTGAACGTGTACGTCACGCCGTCAAATGTGACGAAGTGGGGGTCTCCAAATACGGTCCCTGAAACGAATAATCAACGAGAGTGGGTGAACCTGCAAGGATGCAGTTATGAGAAGACTGAAGATCACTGCTGACATTCTTAAACATTAAGGGAAAGTATACGTTTGGTAATGACTCTGAAAATTAATGGCAATAAAAACTTACTTGGTAAGAAGTACAGCAGCTTAGGATAGTGTAATGCATTTTGAGAAATTTTTCACTTCGAAGTACTGCGGTTATGGAATAATATATCACTTTATATCCCTAAAAAATTTGAATCTGAGAAGCATTAAGGCCGTAACGCTTTTCAGATCGTGTATTCCTATAGGGAATATTCTGCGTGGAAATATACACTCTGTTTTTTCGGTAATATCTCAAAAACGTGAACACCTTTTGAAGTGAAATTTTCACAGGTTAGTTTTATTGTATATACCTCAATTTTAATAGGGTTAAAACAATCAAACGGTTCCAAAAACAAAAGGTATACTTTGCCTTTAAAGTAATAGGGACGATGTAAATTTTGGTCCAGGACAACCAGCGGATAGGTACCATCCAGGACAAGGTGTTTTAACTGCCGTAAATTCACCTTGTTTGAAACTTGGTGTCGGAGAAACCATTGGAGAAGTTCAAATTCCAATAAAAATATGAATGAAAAAGGCAGATAAGTATTTTCCTCTAATTCTGATTGGGAATTGAGGGAAACACCAGAGTTCGAGTCCAGTGCTGTTGGCCGCTAGGCCATGACACCATGTCAAAACCGGACCTCAAACCACACTCTGCTGATCAGAAACACCAGAGCTTGAGTCCAGTGTGCTTGACCACTCGACCAACACACCAGGTCAAGACCAGGAGTGAACCCCACACTCTGCTGATCAAAAAACACCAGAGCTTGAATCCAGTGAGCTTGACCTCTTGACCACAATACACCAAGTCAAGACCAGGACTCAAACCTACACTCTGTTGATCAGAAACACCAGAGCTACAGTCCAGTGCGCGCATAGCTACTAGGCCACGACACACCATGTCAAGACTGAGACTCAAACCCACACTCTGCTGATCAGAAACACCAGAGCTTGAGTCCAGTGTGCTTGACCACTCGACCAACACACCAGGTCAAGACCAGGAGTGAACCCCACACTCTGCTGATCAAAAAACACCAGAGCTTGAATCCAGTGAGCTTGACCTCTTGACCACAATACACCAAGTCAAGACCAGGACTCAAACCTACACTCTGTTGATCAGAAACACCAGAGCTACAGTCCAGTGCGCGCATAGCTACTAGGCCACGACACACCATGTCAAGACTGAGACTCAAACCCACAATCTGCTGATCAGAAACACCAGAGCTTGAGTCCAGTGTGCTTGACCACTCGGCCACGACACACCATGTCAAGATCAGGAGTGAAGCCCACACTCTGCTGATCAAAAACACCAGAGCTTGAATCCAGTGAGCTTGACCTCTTGACCACAACATAACAAGTCAAGACCAGGACTCAAACCTACACTCTGTTGATCAGAAACACCAGAGCTACAGTCCAGTGTGCGCGCATAGCCACTAGGCCACGACACACCATGTCAAGACTGAGACTCAAACCCACAATCCGCTGATCAGAAAAACCAGAGCGCTACACAGCTCGGCCACAACAAGCCTACATACATACCTGCTCTGACTGGACGATACCATCTGCAGTCCCGCGTTGGACGTACTTCCTGATAGTAGTCACAATGGTCTCCCCATATACAACACATATAGTACGGAGCATAATCCGCTATCGCTGAAGACAACTGAGGCACCTGTAGGATCAAAGAGTTTGACAAAAACCATGTCACGTTTCAAATCTGGAAAAAACCCTGGGAAATTCCTGGACAACATGAGGGACATTAAGGGTTTGCTCCATTAGAAAATTTGGGCTGTTGGAAACTGCACTTCTGCTACCCAAGTCTTCCCCAGGTCATTAATCAGTAAACAAACTCCCATTGAGTTAATCCTGATCAGACATTTTGAAAGTAAGCTCCACTGGACAGGGAATAGATCATGACATTGCACTGATCTTATAAACAGCAAGAGGGTTAATCAGGGAGAAGAGGGGTTGGTGCATAAAAACATTTCTCGGCTGTTTCTTTATTGATTTTTTCAATTCAAAGTGGTATCAACTTCACATTACATATGTATTAATCTTCTTCAGTCTTTAATAACTCATAGAAATGTTGCCCATTACTACTAATAATCATGGTTCATTCAGGCAGCCCAAAAGTGCCATAGTAAGGCCATTCTTATCAGGTTGTTTATATGATTAGAGCTGATAAGGATCAGTAGCACTTAGGGCACTCAGGTTGAAACTTCAGTTTGGAAGCAGAGTGGACCAATAGCTGACTGGGGTTGCTGTCTAATAACAACAACCCGTAATGGTTAAATAGCTCAGTTGGTAGAGTGCCGACATGCATTCCGGAGGTCAAAGGTTCAAATCCCGCTCTAGTCTTCGTCTTTGTACAACTCATATTTTATCTATTTGCTGAAAATGTCTCTCTGGGGCCTTACCTTAGTAGCTTCTCGATACGGCTTCCTTCCTTCCACGGTGACGTACCGAGAGAAGCTTCCAGAGGAGCTGTCCCCGGCGTAAACCAGATTCTCAAACTCATCGTAGCAACAAGAAGAGTCATGTCCAGTGGCACTGCATTGTGGGTAAAATAACGGCAGTCGTATTGGCAATCGTTACAACGGACGTATCTACAATCCCAGCCAAAATATCCTCTATGATTTGAGGAAATTAAAATATCACAATACTCGCTAAATTAATTCTAAGGAACTTTCTCAAAAGTTTATCTAAAAAGGATAAATCATTGAGGATAAGTTGCGGATGAATTTGTTGGTTTAGAATTAGATGTCTGCCCAAAATTCAATGGGAAACTTTTAGTGATACTAGGTGGCAGCAGACTTACCAGGTAAATCCACTGTTCTCAGAAATGCGCGCATGCTCAGAACTATGCACACAATGAAAATTTACCTGGTAAGTTTGCTGCCACCTAGCATTCAAATTTCTCCCACTGGAAAACAAGCATGCAAGAATAAGATCAGTAACGGTATTTGCGGCATCACAATGTGGCAAAAAATATCTCTTTTGAAAAAATGTGCTTCCGCTTGGACCAGTGGACTCAACGTTTTGGACAGTACGCTCTGTCCATTATCATGGGGGCGGCTGGATTCCAAGTTGACCCACAGCTTATGCATAGGAGTGCAGTGACCTTTGACCTGTGAGTGCTGGCAGCAAACCTTCAAGTCTTCCTTAAGAATACGATCTTACTTACGATGGTACAATGCTAGTCACACAGTGCACGACATCGTCCCGAAATCGGCAGTACTCCTGCGTGCGGTCCTGTATAGCATCGTCCATGTTACACATAGAGTCTGGCTTGAAGCGCCCTCTATCTGCAAGTGCTTGCGTCAGATTGCAGGGGCAGGGGCGGAGATTGTTTTGAAGGTCGATGTCGTGTTCGGCTTCCTTCTCCCTTTCGAAGAACTCCTCACAGCGCTGGTTGGAGTACACCGCTGGGTCGTTCTGGAACTTGTCGTTCATGATGTACCCAAGGAAGTGGAGGTCACTCCACAAAGCAAAATCATCGCTGCAAGAAAGTAAAAACAAAACAACAGTCAGACATACTGCAGGCAGAAAATAATAATAACACACGGTTCTTTAATAGCATTCTATCTATGGGTGTATCAAAGCGCTTACTACTTTAACGACAGGTGTGCCATGATTGTATTTTGAGACCTATTTTATACAGCAACTTCTAAAAGAATACAAGGTGATGCTTTGCATTCATGCTATCTGCCGCCAACATTCCAGTTTATCATCAATAAATGATAAAATGCCTTATAAGTCAGTGAACATGTATAATTTCAACGCAGTCGGACGTATGGTTTTTGTCTTTGTGTCCAGTTTGCCCAAAGTTCGGTATCCGGGATACTTGAATAAAAACAGTTTTCAAAGGCTGTGGCATTAATTCACACAAGCAAGAATGTTTATTCTTAGTTTCATTATGGAGTCTGAGTATAATGCCAGAGACACCAGGACAAGGTTTTTTCTCTACAATAACTGTGCTGGGTTCTTGAACATGGGACGTAAAGTCAAAGGTCCCGCGTCTTGTGTAATGCCCCTAAAAAGAACCCAGTACACTAATCCTTAAGAGAAGGGGTTCGCCGCGGTGTTTTCTGATACGGTTGGCTGCAGATTGCACCACAGCACCTTGTAAACCATTACATGGTGCTGTAAATGAAAAAGTCTGATATTTGAAACATAGCTCTGCATACTTTGTAGAAAAATGAGCACTTTCAGATGACCTTACGTGTGACAAAGCCCTTTATGAGAACTAAGTATCATTATTATAATTATTATTATTATACTAAAAGTGACTTGTAACTGTGGCATGAAAATGGTTTTCCATCATCACGTTCCTAGGGCTGATCGATCTCGCCGCGCCATTTTTACCCAGCATGCCTTGCTTGCTCATAACCCCTGGAAATGGTACATTAAAATGTGCTAGAATATAGCACATTTTAATTAGGACTGTGGTCGATCCACTTTATGCGCCTACTCATGTATGGTAACCCGCAAAAGAGGCATCAAGTCAAAGAGCAACCGGTCCCCTCTCACTATTCTTTGATCTTGTAACACGTCTAACTGTATGCAGTTTAGGGTGACCACATAAAAACATGATTCATTTGAAATGGAATCGCGTCAAATTACTTGCATTTTTACACGCGCATACTAAGCGTCCTACAAGCGCCATACAAGCGCTCGATTTTGTTTTTAAAGCGTGCCTGCAAAATATTCCTTTTTGGGAGCCAATCAGCTTTGTTCTTTAGTACATCCCTACCAGGGGTTAGTGACGAGAGGCGCACTGCCCATGGTAGCGAGGCTGGGCTTCTACAGAAGTGGGTTGGATGAATGCTTACCGTTTAAAGCGTCTGGTAACCCGTATCACACCCATGCAGTTACGATCATTCACTTGAAAGACTGCTCTGGAATGCCATGTGTAGCGGCCGGTGTTTTCCACAGTATACGACACCTGCAAATGAAATAAGAAAAAAATATATATATATTTGTTATTAATAATCATTATATTATTATAAATATATATAGCCCAGTCTCAAAGTGGTCGATAAGACCTGTTTGTTTACATAGCACCATGTAACGGTTTACAAGATGTGGTGGCGCAATATGCAGCCAAATGTACCAGAAAACACGAGGGCAAACCCCTTCTCTTAACGATAAGTGTGCTGGGTTCTTTTACATGCATTACACTACACACTAGACCTGTTGCTTTATGCCCATCCAAAGGGCGAAGCAATAATGGGTGTAGTGTCTTGCTTAAGGACACAAGTGTAAAGACCGGGACTCGAACCCACACTCTGCTGATCAGAAACACCAGAGCTTGAGTCCAGTGCTTTTGAACACACGACCATAACACGCCATTATCCAAAACTTTTTGAAATCCGGGCGCTAAGTGGTTGAGCTTTAGTGTATTAGGGTGGGGGGGGGGGTGTTGTGTCCCTGTGTTGCATAGACGAGCAGTTGGGCTTTTGTAATTAATTTGGTGACACATAGACGAGTAATACTCAGTTATCAGAACAACAGTGTGTGACTTTATTATTCGAGAGTGAAGATCAACCAGTCACTGTACTAGATAAACACATCCTCAGAATTAACACAACTTACAGAACAAACCTGGTCCCTAGAGGGCGCTATTCTACTCAACACCCTGTTACAATTACCTCATCAATTTCTTCCCAGGTAGGGGGTCCAGGTTCCCCGGTGTCAGGATCCGTAGGCTCTGTGTACGCAAGTATGTCTATCCGGACCTGCGTGAAATTAATCAACTTCGGATCCCACTCGATGGTGACAGGCCGGTCGGCACGGAGCCACGCTTCGCTGTCCGGGTTCACTCGGTTAACCCTCTGGGGCGTATCACCAATTTTAACTACATGGAATAGCAGTGGAATAATAGAAAATGACTACATGGTACAGCAGTAGAAGAAAAACTGTTTAGGTGTATATTGACCCAATAGAGCTGCTTAAGCACAAAAAGTAGCTAAGCACAACAAAATTATGCTTACCAGAATACCGTTTACCAGCCAAACTACCATGTCACATGTACAATTTTTGACTGGTATCCTGCTCATTTCTGCTTAGCAGACAACTGTTAAGCAATATTTTTTGCTTATGCAGCTCTATAAAGTTGGGCCCTGATGTCATCGTCACGATAGTCTTGGTTGCGCACATTTTGGGAGTCAATGTCTCTGAGTTTTATACAGTGTAGTGTGCATTGTAGGTTATGTGGCATTTATATACCATATTATTCTGGGCAACTCGACTCCCAAAAATTGCGAGCTTGGCAGACAGTACAAAAATGTACAAACCCATTTTCTCAGAATGATGTCATCTGGGCCCAATTTTATAGAGCTGCTAAGCACAAAAATTTGCTTAGCATGAAATTTCTTCCTTGATAAAAACAGGATTACCAACCAAATTTCCACATGATTTTCAGGATAAGCAAACAACAGCTGACTACCAGTAACAAGCAATATGCAACACATGGAAATTTGGTTGGTAATCTTGTTTTTATCAAGGAAGAAATTTCATGCTAAGCAAATTTTTGTGCTTAGCAGCTCTATGAAATTGGGCCCTGATGTTTTGGATGTTGACAAAATTTGCACTGGAAGGATATGGAATACAATGGCAATTTACACCATTTTAACTTGAGGGTAGAGACTTGTAATTTTCCCCCACTCACATGAGGACTCTATCTATTGGAAAATGAGCACATCACAAAATTGAATTGGTCATTTCCCTTCCTCTTTAGGAAATTTGGAATAGAATTTCACAATTTTTGTCGATGATTGAACGGTTAATGGCAATTTAGACCAATTAATTTGAGATTAGAGACATGTTACTTTTTCCCCACTCATATGGGGACTATTGGAAAATGAGCACAACACAAAATTTAGTTTGACATTTCCCTTCCTCTTTAAGAAATTTGGAATTCCCAATTCATGACTGAACAGTTAAACTTTAACCGTTCCTGTCCCTGTAAATGTCACACTCACCGACATCAAAATCACCAGTAAAATCCCAACTTAGACCGTCGTTGGTCGAGAGATGCACTTTCATGCTTCCGACCTCGAAGAAGGTTGGTGAGAAGCAGTATACCATACGACGAGTGTGATACGTGCAATTAGTGATGGCCTTTGGATCATCGATGTCTCCGAACAGCAACCAATGGTCTCTCGTCTTATCGAAACACGGGCCACCCGCATACATCCAAGAATGTCCCAGCATGGAGTCGAACCTTGGGAAGGTCCTCACGATAGCTGTGGTTTTGATGACAGAAGAGGTTTAAAAAAAAAGTTATTATCAGAAATCGCCTAACATCACAAGGCCAGATGGCCACTTCAAGGTGAGGGCTACATCTAAATGATTTGGGCTGTCGACCCAAGTCAACTGTCACCAGGGGCATGTTGCCACCTACTCCTGGGGCTGAAACAGGGTTACCCCTTCACAGTCCGTAAGGATGTAGGCATGGGTATCATATCATCCACTAGGAGCCTGGCTGGCAGAGTAAGTATTCCAAGGTAATATACATAAATGGCCAGGATAAAAAACAATTTGTTTAATTTTTAACTAAAAACCTACAGATTAATAAAGTGCTTGTTCAGACAATTTTTTTCTGTGAAATATTTTCCTCTGAAATTAAGTCATATTCAAGAAAACTGTATCTGAAAACCTTAAATAAATTGCAGCAGCTGATTTTGGTAGAACCAACCCAAATTAAGAACAATGTGTTTACATACTGAATATTGTGCATAGTTTTTCACTAAAATCTCCTGACTCACAAAATGGAATAAGCCCAAATTTTCACAGGTTTGTTTTAACAATATGATTGATCACACAAAACATGAACACTGTCTGCGGCTATTTTGTCAGCTCTACCAATCCTGTAATACCTCAGGGATGTGATAGGCTGTTGAGAAAAAAACCTGAACTCTGAGCGCAAAGAGCGAAAGCATGCGAGCTCGAAAACGTGCGAGCATGAAGCCCAATATTAACATTTATCTTTGGTTTTAAAAGCCCTACTCTGCAATCTGGGCGTTATTATATGGTTTTATCTTCATTTATTTATGAATTTGATCTTTAAAAAAAAATATATATTATTATTTGTTTTGTTTTTTGTTTTTTTGGGGGGGCCTAAAAAAACCGGAATTTCTTTTTTTTTAAGGGCAAAAAAAACCCGGAATTCCGGTTAAAAACGGAGAAATCACATCCCTGAATACCTTGAAAAGTCTACTCAAGAGAATGATAAAATTAGAGCAAAAGTCACGAAAGTTCACTATTTGTAAACATGGGAGTGTATTAACCCATAACTTTAACCTCAGTCATTCACTCACTGAACGTGGTCAAGGAAAAGTCACTGGCTTAATGCAGTATCTAGAAATCATAAATCCATGTGATTACTTTTGTGTCTTACAAGTTTGGTTGATTGTATACTAAGTACTTTCGAGAGTCCTGTAATTAAAAACTCAGACATATTACTCCTGTGGGATTCGAACCCATGACCTTTGCAACTCTAAAGCAGATGTCTTACCTTAAAATGACTTTTCACAAGGCTTGGAAAAAGTAATAATATATAGCTTGCTTAATACACATCAGTGTAAGGGCAAAAAAACAAATAGTATTTTCTATTCCAGATACAAAAGTAACATCTATTAATCATTGCAGCTCCCATTGCTAAAAATACAGGATTCGAACTGTCGCTAGCCCTGGAATAGCTTGGGGTGGTTTTGTAGTAAGACATTTGATCTAGCATAACAAAATGCATGGGTTCGAATCCCAGCTGAGTGATTTGCCTGTGTGTTTTATTTTACTTTTTGTTCAAAGGACTCGAGAAAATACTGATTAAACAGTGCTAAATACACAACGGAGTAAGAGCAAAAACCAACTAGTGTATCTGGAATTGTTATGAAATTAAATGTAATAATTTTACCGGATTCGCATTTGGGATCCCTGATGTTGGCACGACTTATATGGTAGATGAACATCCCTCTCTCGTCGGAGTTTGTACTGACTGGTAGCTGTTTGAGGTTAGCATGGTTACCGCTATGATCCGACTCTTCATAAGCCCTGTCACCATCACCAGCATTGAAGCCCATCTGAGCAAAGAAGGGATAATGGTCAAAGGCTAAGTGAAAAGATTATTCAACAATTGTTTTTTAATTTGTAAAACAAGTCCAATGATAAAAATTATACTGTCCACCATGCACCACTTGTTTACATGTTTATTTATGTTTATACACAGTGCACATTTAACCCTCCTACTATCTGACCATTCACAGTCATCCACTGTGGGTTTGATAAACTATGTCAGCAATATAATACTATGTAGTGAATGCATCTACAAAGTACACAGTCAACCCTCCTACAGTCTGACCATCAACTATCACCAACTGAATGATAGATAAACTATGCCAGCCTGCAATGATATCATGTGGTGAATGAATACACAGTACACAGTCAACCCTCCTACTGTCTGATCATTTGATACCACCAACTGTGGTTTTGAATGATTGACAAACTTTGCCAGCCTGTTATGCACTAATTATGACATCGTGTAGTGGATGCATCTACACAGTACACAGTCAACCCACCTACTGTCTGACCATTCAATATCACCCACTAAGGTTTTGAATGGCCAGCCTGCCATATGACATCACCTAGTGAATGAATCTACTTAAGTACGCAGACAATTCTATGCACACTTGTTTCACCATAAAAAAACCTATTAATGTAAATGGTGTCAAATAGTTGTCCAGCTTATTGGTAAAAGTTACAGAGGGTTAAAATTCATTTTAGGTCGACTGTTAACATGGAAAGTTACTTACCAAGGCAGCCACACCGGTGTCACCAGTGTTCTCAGACGCCCCACTCTCTGTTCCCGCAGTCCATTGGATCCGTTCATAACGGAAAAACGCAAACGTTTCAAACTCGTCTGTTGCCAAGACAACCTGGAATGTGTTCACCTGAAACACAGTATTATTAAAGATTTATAAACATTCATGGTCCCCATGATTGTATTGCGAAAATTTCATAATAATAGTACAAAACACAATGTGTCGCTACTTCCAATCTATTTTCTGCTTAGCAGAAAAAAATACTTAGCACCCTTTTATGCTTAAAAGACAAACTTGGGTCTCCATTCTTAAAGGATGAAATGGAGGCAATTGCTTCAATTATTTATTTACTTTTTGTGGTTGTGAAGCCAAGGATTCTCTGAAAAGTGGACTTTATCACTGCACTAGCCAAGAACCCCATGGAGAGAAGACAAGGAAGGAAGTTTCAGTTTTAAATGTGGGAGGAAAACCCCAGAGAATGATTCCAGGGACAACCAATGCAATCAGGTACATGTAAGGAGTGAATACCAGATCCACATAGCGCCCCCGGCGGGATTCGAACCGTGGTCCCAGAGGTTGAAGGTGAGGAAAGAAACCACTACGCTGATCCGATTGCCCCTAGTAATTGCCTTGGTGCCCCTCAAAGCATTTAAGGGCCCAATTTCATAGAGGTGCTTAAGCACAAAAAGTAGCTAAGCACAACACAATTATGCTAACCAGAATAAGGTTACCAGCTAAACTAGCATACCACAAGTACAATATATGACTCGTATCCTGCTCATTTCTGTTTAGCAGGAAATTGTTAAGCAATATTTTCTGCTTAAGCAGCTCTATGAAATTGGGCCCAGGTACCTTTTACTGAGAAAAAAAGTAATCAACATAAAAGACTGAAATATCAGGTCTGTGGTATAAATGATTCTTACCGGAGCAGCACCTCCGGAATACCCGAAGAAGCTAACTCCAACCCAGGTGGCGATGATCACAAACTTGGTCCTGAAACTTGCAAACTTGACAAAGTACTGCCTGATGCTGTCGTCGCAGCGGTCTAGTAGGTCTTGCTCAGTGCTCTGACGGTAGAAGATCTGTCCACTCTCCGTGATGTCCACATTGGCCAGGAATGGCGCAATCAAAATCCGTTTCTGCCCACTCTGCGTAACAAAACATTAATTTAACTCAACATTAAACATTAGGCAACACCCTCGGAATCTATGCACGCGGTTACACCATCGACTGTTTTAGCACACAAGAAAGTCTCTGCATTTCTTACGGGGAAAGGAATGATCATTCTACAAGGTTGTTTCCAAAATGGTGGCTTCGGCTACAGCTATGGCTGTTGCCAAGTGTGTTGCTAAGGATGTCCTATACTTCAATGCATGATGATGCAGCGATCAAGCTGTAGCTGTAGCCATAAATTCGAACACAGCCTAAGTCAGCTTTCAGAGTGAAAATTATAACTTTTTCAAAACTTTGTTTGTTTTTGTGACTTATGATGCATTTCAGGTCCCAGCCTGTGAGAGACCAAAAAAACCATCACTTTCAAAAAGGATGAAATAACTGAAGAAAGTACCGGCAAATCTCCGAGGGGGAACTTTTCTTGCTCCTTCGAGTGATCGGTGAAGGAGTTCACAAAAGACAATACCCCATTGTCGTTTACCTGCAGACAAATAGAAGATAAAATAATAATAATAATAACAACATAAAAAACAAATTTATACAGCACTTTTTACACTTAAAAAAAAACCCCAGAAATTACTAACAATCCCTAACCCTACGAATTCAAACAGGGCAAAGAGTTTAATTTTGTTAGATTAAGTACAGTGAAGTGAGGATTGGATGTTTGATTCTGTGGGATTGTGTATCCTTGCTGTCAAGCAATGGTGTTGGAATTTGATTGAGTGTGTATGGTGGATGTGTAAAATGTATGTGTCTGGCATTGCTCTCTCCTCCATATAGTGTCAAGATAATTGTTTGATTTTGTTAGATTAGGTACCGTGTGATTTCACTGATCAAATTGTGCACATACCAAGTGTACACACTCCAACAAAATCAAACAAAAAAGGCCTGTTGGAGTTTGTTAGGTTGTGTATCCCTCCCCCTAAGCAGACTGTTTCATTTTGTTTGAATGGGTACAGTTCCCATTGCATGGTAGTATTAGCTGTTGGAATGTGTTGGGTTAGGGATTGATTCTAGTAAAAGCGCTATGGGAGTTAGGGTGGAGCTTTCCTGTAATGCATAACTCAGCAGGCCTGTAAATGCAAATTATATATAAATAGTAAATACTCGTAAAGTGAGCACTTTGGGACGCCATTTGGGTGTGAAAAGTTCTATATAAGAATTGTTACAGTCGCCCATACTTACATAAATTGTCCAGTACTTTCTGTTGTAAAATGGTAAACCCCATCGCAGCGTCAATGGTGATGAGCTGATGTCATTTCCCTTGGTCAGTTTGGCATCCCTGTTCTCCTCTCCATAACGGAAGAATCCTGAAAACAGAGTCAATTCATTTCAATTCAATTCAAAGTACCATTTATTTCCAGATTAACATTCATAATAAAAGATACAATGACTTAGATAATGTGAAGGCTTGTTCTGAAAAAGTGAAGGCTTGTCATAGAACAGCCTGTTCAGAGCTCTAATTTTTTAAGCAAAAATCCACAAGACTACGATGCTTGTATCTCAAACTTTTTACTGAACCAGATTGTTTTTGTATACCACCAGAATCAAAACGAGTTGAACAAGCACTAGAGAAGATTTATCCTGATTGTGTTATGTGTAAGTAGCCTATACTTTAATACTCTATAAAGAGTTGAAAGATATTGATCAGATTCACAGTCAAAATTTTTTCAGAGATAATGCACAATGAGGTATTAGGCCTATTATTCAACTGAAAAACACACTGGGCTTGTCCAGTCGTGAGTTTACTGGCCCGGGCTAAAATCACTGGCCTTGGGCCTGCGGTCTAGTGTTAATTTCGAGCCCCGAGCCTGTATACAGAAAAACGAGAACCAACACAAAACAACAACTAAACAAAGACAACAATAGTCCATAGTTAATATTAGTTGAAATACGACATATATCTACATGTAGCACAGATGAGGTGAAGGAAAATTTCCTCTTCAAAAATTGGCAGAATCTTATAACAGTAATGGCTCTTAGTGCAAATTCCAAGAAATGGTCATCGCGCTTCACAAACACATTATTACTACTTTTTTTTACCACTGATCACCGAGCCATTTATTTCATATTCCTTAAACCATCTTAAACCAAAAAAATTAAAAAAATTAATAAATAAAATAATTACAATTATAGGCCTTAAATAAGTAAAACATACAATAAATAAACTGTTGATGCTGTACTCGTACAACTATTTGTACACTTTAAAAAAAAACAAAAAAACTTCACATTAGTTTTCATATTAATAATAAACTACCATCATATTCATATCATTCTGTTTCAATAAAATAAACGTTAGCAAAGGATGCCAATTCTGCTGCCTGCAGACCACCTTTTCATTCATCACATTCTGATCATGATCATGTCTAAAAACATCTGGGTGAATTAATATGATGACAAAGTGGGTGCTAGATTCGGCATATTTCGTGTAATATAGGCTAAACTAGGACTTCATTTGCGAACAAAATGTACCACCATAGAGCAAGGCACTTGATCACCGGCGGCGGTCGTGCTGACCGGTTGCAGCAGAGGGCCGGGGCCGTCACGCTGGATGGGGCACGGTAACCCGGACTCCGGTGCTCCTCTTGCATTTGGTCCCGGTGTCAAGAAGACTACCGGACGGAAGTGGTCCACGTCTACCGGTAAAATATTCTCATAGCCCAGTCCCTGTTGGCTTTCAACGGCATCAACTTGAGTCCATGAACCACTTGCTGATCACAAACAAAGCTGAAAATACCGTTAGTTTTTTGACAAGGTGGTTTGGTGATCGCACTCTACGTTGTTTATTATTTTGTTGACGTCGCTCTCAGCAAGATGAAGACGTTGGGAAACCGTAAGGAGATCATGGCGGCACCAGTCTAGCATCAGATTCCAGTTCACTTTCGCAATGGGGGCGTGACCATTTGAAGATGAGAAGAGGCGTTATCATGGTTATTCCTTTCTTCTTCTTTTTGAAATGTTTACACTCTTGCTTTGCTGTAAAACAATTAGCCATTCCAAAAGATTGTTTCCACGTACCACATCTCTTTGGAATTATTTCTTGCTGGTGCACGTGGCCCTCCACTCAATAAGTACGTTCAATTCCTACCTTCAGCTCCCCTGAGTTATTTTCATCTTATGTTATTCTTGAAGCCCCATACAAAGAGTGGTTTTGGCTTTCAGCTGCGTTTGGGGAGAACTTGCGTTGAAGTAAAAACAAAGATTTTGTTCAAGGTATATTTATGTATATAGAATTGTAAAGTTTTATAGCAGGTGGGGGGGGGGGGGTGTAGGAACTCAAAGTTTCCGTGTTTGCTAAAAAATAAAATAAAAAAATTTCAAGGAGCATATTGAAAGAAAAAAACTAAACAACGTTAAACGAAGTAAAACAAAGTTTTAAAAAACGAAGTATTATTGTCATTTTTTTTTCATCATTACTTTATTTCTCGATGTTTTGATTAGTAGGCTAGGCTTGCTGTGGTCTTGGCAGAGGACATTAAAAAGCCGATTAGAGCAACCTGATCAAAACGTCGAGTTGCTATACAGTCAGTCGGTAGGCCCGTACTCTTTACAGAACTACCTCATATTCAAGAATTATTGGCTTACATTAAGTAAATTAAAGATAGTTTAGGCCTACACCATTTGCAGCCATGAAAATTATACTTCAAAGTTACTACAAAATACTTGACTAAGAAGTAACAAAATAGTTTCCTATTACCCAGTGAAATCGTTTTGATAGGTGCCGTTTCATTTGATTTAAAAGCGAACTAAATAATGATCTAAAAGAGCAACCTTTTATGATAATTATGTAAACAGACAATGTTAAAACATTTTTAAAACGAGATGAAACAAAAGCGAACCACAAACTTAAAAGAAGGCCAGCGCCAGGAAAACAATAATATCATGGGAGTATTTTATAAACAAACAAACAGTCCTATTCAATTTTAATTTAATGCACTTTATTTTCAGTCCATTAGAAAAAAAATCAAAATACAATTTTAAATGAACACATTATAAATAGTGATTACAGAATAAATAAACAAATTAACGTAGGCCTAATACAACGCAAAAGAACATTTACTATAGGAAAAAATAAAACTTAAAAGCAAACATTTTAAGAGAGCATCAAATGGTTTTTAATGGTAGTATTTAAACATTCCAAAATGGTAGGAAAATGAATGGTGAAAAGAAACATTGAAGGGTAGTGCGGACAAAGGCATTTTAAATCTTCATTCTGGTGGTCGTTGATTTGAGGAAGCAGTTTCGACTCGATATACTGATTGAAGAAGACAATTCAGAACAAACACAAGAAGCAAGTATTGGTGACGGTCACCAATGGAGGGTAGAGAAGTCTGAACACAAAGTTCTCACACAGTTTTTCAAACGAATGACACAAACAGTAAAGTGATAAACACTAGACCTAAAAACACAATCATTTTCTAATACCGGGTAAAAGCTTTGCTTTCTCTGTCCAATTTGTTTTCTTCCTGCTGTGCCCGAATTTTCCCCACTGTTTTGCCGAACTTGGGAGGGCAGTTGCCCCCCCCCCGTGCTGTACGGCTATGGTGATAGGCAATCAAAGAGTTTCCAGATTTTAAAAGAGTTCATTAAGCTTCCCTCATTCATATCGCTAACAAATATTTGAAATAGATTTACCTGTTTCCGTTGGTGGTAGCGGTGGTTCAGACACCACGCAAACAACGCAGGCCAGAAGCAAACACCAAGCTAAAAGTGGGAATTTAGCCTCCATTTTCCCCTCTCGACAGTAAGTTTTTAAAATTCAACCAGCAATTCAAGATGGCGGTAGTCGTTGAACATTATCTCCCGCCCTTAGAATATGCAATAACCGACGCTAGCCCAACCCCAGATCATAATACACGGGCAAAGGTACACAGAATGCTGTGTCCAAAGTTCAACTATAAGCTTTATGCGTGTTAGCCTGTGCTTGGCATTGCTAGTTATCCATTAACTTGAACAATAAACTAACAAGATTCAAGCTTTATTTGATAAAATAAAATATGATTCAAATTCACGCGATGCTTGTTTTGAAAATATAATTGTTTTGCTCTATTTTCTGATGAAAAACCTCCCCTGCCCGTAACCATTTCAATTATTGCGGTAGGCTCTATCCTTATTAATTAAATCACTGGTTTCAAACTAATTAATGTCCTCGTGTTTGTCTTAATAAATGAAAAACGTATTTCAAGTTTTTAACAAACGAATTACCACAACAGTACACACCTTCCCTAGTATGTTAAAGGCTAGGTCGTACCTTTGGTAATTACTCCAAAAATTAATGACCATAAAAAAATAGGCCTACGTGGTAAAGAGCACTGGAGAGCTGTTGATAATACAAAACATTGTTAGAAACGGCCCCCTTTGAAGTAATGCAGTTTTAGAGAAAGACGCATTTTTTTCACCAGAAATGTGAATAAAATTATGAGAAAGGCCTCATGCATGAAGCCTTTCTCAGGCATTTGAAAACACACAATTCTATGCAACGAGGGTGTATTTTCTTTCATTATTTTCTTGCAACCTCGATGACCAATTGTCCCTTAAATAAGGGTTAAGCGGGAAATGTTCACAGGTTTGTTATGTAATGCATATAAGATACACCAAGTGAGGATACTGGTCTTTGACAATTACCAAAAGTATACCCTGCCTTTAATAACCGTAGGCGTAAATTTTGCCTGAAAAATATGATAAATGCAATCTAAAAACTCCCAGGTCAGAATGGACCCAGATTGCGGATCCCATGTGGATTCAACTTCACTGCATTTCCAAACAAAGCTTTCAAAACATACTCACTTCCGAACTAATGATTGCCCAATTAAAGATTAAACAATGATTCAGCCATAGTCATTCATGTGAATAGGTTTTAGTGAATTTTAATCAACACTCAGCTCACTGGGAATGTGTCATAACATAACACATTCCGCATGTCTGACGAGCTGTTGACATAGTGTTACTTATTAACCACACGGGTAGGTTGTTTAGTGTGTTTAGAGACTGTTATCTCAATCGTAGTTTTGTTATGTAAATTCTAAGGTTATTTTTCTGTTTCGAGTCCACATTTTCAATCGAAAGAATTGGTTGTGGTGGAAGAAACAGGGTGTGTATGGAGCGGGGGGGGGGGAGGGTGCTATATTTGGTTTTCGCAATAATAACAACCATGCCGGAGGTATTGTCACACGAGGCAATTTACAAGCAACCTGTTCCAGGCAAGAGCGAAAATCTCCAAGAAGAAAATTCATTCACATTTTATTTTTCTGGAGATAGTGATGAGTACGGCCTACAGCTAGAAGGATGTCTCGTGTGCTGCCAAAGTGTTCCTTGTTCATGCAGTGCTGTAGTTGGTTGCCTGCAAGTTACCTAAAAACAATTGCCCATGTGTGACATGGTCTTTATATAGCGCACGTATTTACCGTACTAAGTTGCTCAATGCGCTTGAACAAAGATAGGTTCAATTATTTGTTTAGTTTAAGGCAGGTTAAGGCACCTTGTTATGTACAAGAGTTGCGCATTTCAGCAGACCGGCTCTGTTTTGCATACACACTGTGGACATTCCTTTGTTCTGTGTAAGGAAAACCATATTCTTCAACACTGTAAATAACAGTGTGGACGGGAAAGTCCATATAATGTTTCAAGTCCCAGCACTGTGTGGAACTCTTTTGTTTTCATGTCCACACTTCGTATGTATCACTGAAACACTGAGGCAACCCCTTTTCTTAGTCTTACCGATAAGTAACTGGGTTCTTTTACGTGCATAACACAACATTATGGACCATCGGCTTTACCATCCGCAGGACAAAGTAATAATGGTTAAGTGTCAATTATAAGGACACAAGAGTGTCTCGAACCCACACTCTGCTCATCAGAAACACCAGAGCTTGACCGCTCGGGCACAACAAGCCAAGCCAAATTGTTTATTTTTGTAAAGGAAAAAGCCCCCCCCCCCCTCGAAGCACATGCCCATCACAACCTGCCCCGCCCCATTAAAAAAAAGAGGAAAGGACAAGAACAAAAATAGTAGATTCAATTAATTTGTAAACTTCCCAGAAAAGCTGTCTGCAATTCCCTGAAAATTTTAGTAGAAATTGTGTACTTCTCTGTCTCGCCTCTCAAAACTTTTGCGTGCCATTGTCATCACCCACACTCTCGCCTTTCGTCAAGGATGGAAGCGGAGACCACAAAGGCGATCGGCGAAAACGCGTGGACCTTTTCCATCTTGTCAGGATTTTCACCCCCCAAAAAATTGCTTTTTCTGCATTTCTGCTCCCCTCCCGGGGAAGCAAAATTCCAAGCAATCATAACAGACCAGGATACATTAGCCTAATACGCATCGTGATTAGTAAACCTTTCAAAATGTTACTTAATTGAACAAGAAAAGAAAGAACAATTCATGTTTGAATAATTCAGCAACAAATAACCTCGCGGAAACCGCTTGTGGTCTCCCCTACCAAACACTTTGCGACTACAGAGATTATTTGCATCTTTTGTCTAAAACCACTTGTTTAAAAAATAAGATTTTCATTCGCAAAGAACCTCTCTACAATGTATTAGTTCTCCTTTAACAACTCCAATTATCAATCATTGTTCAGTATTTGGACAAGATGGACCATAAGAAAAAAAGTACTCGGGGCTCTTGGTTTTGTTTTCTATTTTTTACTTTTTATTTAACATTTTCTCCTTTTTATATGACGAGTAGTGCAAGTTTACAAGAAAAGACTTATCTGGTGCCAATTGGCAGTACACTTTCTCTGAGACACGAACTGCATGTAACAGTTGCATCGACATCAGACATGCACTGCCCCCAAAAGCTTGAATTAAAGGAATAAACCATAATAAATGTTTACTGAGATGCTGATATTAACAAAGTACCTTCCATAAAACAAAGTATATAAGCCCCGCCCTATGCGTGACGTCAGACTCGTTTCCCGCTGCCCATTTACGGATTCTCAACTGGTCAACATCAACACAAAATTTCAATCTTTCGGACGTGGCAGCCACATAAGGCCACTAAATTCTTTACCATTATAATTACAATTATAATTTATCAGCTGGCCAGTTCTACGTACTCAGGCACCGTTTACTATAATTGTTCACGCTGTGACGTTACGCATAGCGTGTCTTTCTAAAAATCCATTCCCAAATGCACAAACTTTAGAAGTTGAATCACAAAAACTGCACACACAAAAAATGTAAGTTTATATGTTGTTATGCATTGCATGCATGGTTGAGCATAGAATGGTGGCCCTAAGGGGACATCTGCATATTTATGTAAATATTTTCGTAAATATTTGCAATTCGGGTCCCAAATCACAAATTTGTACGTCAATATTTATGTAAATATTTAAGTCCGATGTCCCTTTAAAGCCACCGTAGATATAAATTTCGGTTTGCGGTAACATGATACTTTATAATGGGTTTGTACAGTTCTGTTTCTGCAAACGCTGCGGAAAATATTGGCGGATCGGGCTTCGGGCGTAATTATCTTCCCAATCCATGAGTGAGTTAAAAGTAGTTCCGAATGAATGTGTTTTGCTAAGAACCTATATGAGAATATACTGCTGCAGAGTAGAGTTGTGACTGGTAAGTCATCTTCACATCCCTGAGTGAGTTAAGCCTAGCCTCGACGTTTCGACTAGCCTGCACTGTGTCGTCGTCAAGAGGCAGTAATTTGTTCGTGTACAGTGTTATGGATGTAATGAAAACAAGGATTGTTGTGATGTATAAAGAAGGTGAACAGAAATCCGCACTACTTTCTTCCAAACCTCGAAATGGTTACGTCACAATAAAGGACATGACAACTTGAGAGTACAATTTACATCAACAGCAGTACAAAATCGGCTCAATGCATAAACACGCGTGCCATCTTGAAAATATACCGCAATGCATCTTGGGAAACCTAGTAGGCCTACTGTAAAAAAGAAGAAAGAAAACCAAGCTGCCAAGATGGACGCCATGCAGAATTTGCATGTAACTTAAAAATCACCGCACCACAGTGGATGCCCGTGCTGCTTGGACTCGGATTTTTACCCAGAAACCTTTGCGCTTTGGTCATGCGCATTTTGGACATGCATATGGTTATTACGTTTCACCAACGTATGTGAATATTTTGTTCTTACCACGAAAATTACTAAGTTATTTATAGTTTAAACAAGGACATTTTAATGCAATTTGAATTCAAATTGTGTTGGTGTGCATAGTTATAGCTGAACATTAAAAGACCAAATAAAGCTTGAACTTATTTACGTTTATTGTAAAAGAAAAAATACATAATGCACAGTGATATTTCTCTAAGTTACTAAACTACGGTTAGAGCTATACTCTAAAACACCTTCTTGAAACTATGTTCCGGGATAACTTGCGGATAGACTTCTCTATAGTAAATTTTCCAACCCGCAAGATATCCCCAAGCTGTCCCATTGTATTGTGGATAAGTTTGAGAATAAAGTATTAAAACAAGACCAGGCAATTTGATTACAAGATGACAGTAGACCTTGAGATTCTTATGTACTGGAAACCTATTCCTGGAATAGTTTTGAGAAAGCGCCCAAGGCTAACACTATGATCAAACACAAAAATAGCCCACAAAAATTACTGACAAAAATTGTTGTAAAACACATCCAACGACCCAAGAACAGCACTTTTCCCCACCGTATTTGCATTTTTAGCTCATTGCAAATAGACCCCAGCCCATTTTAATGGTAGAGGCCTGCACATTATTCTTTTCAAAGATTTTAAAAGTTGTCCTATCAGGTAAATCCATTGTTCTCGAAAATAATACACGCATGCTCAAAGCTACGTAAACAATTCACCTGGTGTCTGCTGCCACCTAGCGTTCCAAAGTCTCCAAGCCACGTCATGAAAACAGGACATGTTGGCGTTCCGGCCGTAGCAAATGCCGAATCCATTATTTACTAAGACAGGGCATAAGACTTGATGGACGCAGTGATTTTATTGACTGCAGCCTACAGGTGTTAAACTTAAGCCATGCAAAGCCGAGCCCGTTGAACCGCTGTGTGTGTACAGTGATTTGTGCAGGTCTGTGTTGGGGCAATTTTGTGAGCCCTGCCATAATAATAATTAGCTGTGTGGAAAATTTGAGCTTTCCCGATGGAATTCGATACCAGGTTCATTTTGCCACACAGGTATGTCACATAGTATAACACTTCATGTCCACAGTTGACACAGAGGGCGTAAGCAGCTGACACAGACGACCGTTTAGCTCGGAACCCTCCAGTGTGGTCTTTTCTAAGGAAGTTTATTTTACGAGTAGAACTAACAAAATGAGCACTTGCTTGCGGCCGCTAAGCTGGTTAACATTTTTAAAGCACAAACCGCCATAAGAATGCGTGTACAAAACCGGAACTTCAAAAAGTACATCAATTTTGGGGAACGGTGATGTAGGCTGAGTGCGTTATTTACATTTGAACTTTGTTTTTCTTAGGGTAATGTAATTGGCAGAATGTTCTTCTTCCCTTGAATAGCATTCAAAGCTTATTGTTACGTAATCATATGCAAGCAGTAATTATTTTATCTATGTACATCAATGTAATTTTAAATTCATATTCCATACAAAATTAAAAACGCATAAGAATCGAGTGAAAATGACTTAGTTTCGCTAACAACCTAACCTATGTACGATTAACCGCTGCCTGGCATTGGACATCAGTACAACGTTTGCCTCTCACACGTCAACAGAGGGCAGTATTGTATTAAAAACAAATTAATGACGTAATGCGTCATGCTAGTTCATGTACTATTTTAGATCTTTGTCCTCGTCAGTCTTATCGCTGAACCCGCCATCATCCTCTGCAGGCTTGGAGTTTGTGGCGCCCATTTCCACGTCTCCGCCCTCACCGGCTGCAGCTGTTTCGACGGGTTGGTAGGCGCTGCCTGGTGGCCTGGTCACCTTTTGGGAGTCCGTCGCCTGCTTCTATTAAAATTAAACAACAGGTATTAAACGTATTATGCAGGGTTGGTAATGGTTAAAATACATGAGTGTATAATATTTGTGTCTGAAAGCTTACTGAGTATGAAGTTTATACATTAATCATTTTCTTTCAGTGAAATATTTCCCTCTGAAATGAAGTCTTACTCGAGAAAACTGTATCTGAAACCTAAAAAAAACATACAAAGCAATGGCAGATTCCGGTTGTTGTAACCAATTAAGGACATTGTATTTACAGGCTGAAAGTTGTGCATGGGTTTTCACCATTTTCTCCTGACTCACACAACAGATTAAGCCCAAATTTTCACAGGTTTGTTATTTCATGCATAATATGGTTGATCACACGAAATACTAGCACTGTCTGTGACTATTTTGTCAGCTCTAACAATTCTGTATACTACCTTTATACAACTATTAGAAATAAGAAAGCTAAGATAATAACAATAACATAACAATAATAATTCAAATATATATATTTCTTAAATTACTAAAAATACATTAAATTAACAAAAAATAATTACACCACAAGGAATGGGGCAAGCAATCAAATTTGCGAGGCCTGATGCCTAGTGCAAATACAACAAAATACAATAATAATTTAACAATTAAAAGAAAAACATCAACAGTAATACAAATTATGGGGGAAAATAAACAAATAAGACCTGGAACTTAGTTCTTACTCATAAAGCACAATATAAAATATCGATCTGGCAATTATGTGAAAACTTTGCAGTTAAATATGAAAGTTTTATTAGCTTTGATATTCTGTTATAGAATTTGTGTAAAAACAAGTCCCAAGTCCTCGAACGAAGTTTATTAAACGTGTCAAGTAAAATTACCAGGAAGAAATAAATAATGCATTCCTTAATTAACTGGACCTAATTTCGTAGAGCTTGTTAAGCTGAAAATATTGCTTAGAAACTCTGCTAAGCAACAACAAGCACGATACCAGTTACACATGCTACACGGGAAATAGTATTTAAGCTGGTTACCTTTTTCTGGTTAATACGTTTTTGTTGTGCTCGGCAAATTGTGTGCTTATAAGCAGCTTTATGAAATTTGACCAAGAAATGTATTTTTTGTGAATGTTTACCTTTTTGTAAAAATATACACCGAGACCGACGGCGATGGCGATGACAACAATTACCACGATGACAACGACAACAATGACAGCTGTGTTGCTACCCTGGGCTACAATGACAATAAATAAACAACAATTGTAAATATTGACAACAGTTATGGCGTCTGTAAATTATTTGTGTACTACTTATTGTCCCATTTATGAAAAAAGTCTTTGAATGGAGTCAGCGCGCTTCCTGTGCTATTAACTCCCCATGTCTAATTGTCAGACTGAAGAGCCAAAATAAAGGTCATCTTAACGATCCGACTACATTTAAAACTTGCGTTTAATATCTGAGCAACAAGACAGGTAACAATACCTTGATAACCAGGTGGAGGGAAGCAATTATGGTAACATGTTTTAAAAAAAAATCGCCGAACCGCTGCGCGGCTGAGATAAAAGCATTGCATTTGAACATAATTGTTTTTTTGTTTTGTTTTTAGAAATACACAAACAAAATTAGAGACAATATTAGCTGTTGCAAACTACTCATACAAATTAAAATCACACTTGTTGGTTGATGACCTCAAGTTACAACGTCGAAACATAATCATTTTTAAATCTATAAAAATGGGGAAGATAAAATTAAAATAGATTTGGCAATTTCCAACACAAATGAAACCTATTGTAAAGTAAACAATCGTTTCTTTCTGCAACTAACTCGCACTAATTTTTACAGTGCATTTATTCGATTGTCTGTGAATATTTAAAACCCTTTTTAATTAAAAATCCTCAAGTGCGGGAGTAATTCCAGGAGTTACAGAAAGTTACGAAGGTTCCACTGAATACTGGCACCCCAGCACGCCAAAAAGTTTGATTGTCAGATGAGGGGTGTTAGAGACCTCAAAACCTGGCACAGGCTGTCAGCAAGACATCTGGAAGCCTGCTACAAAGAACAGATTGCTTCACTTTATCAGAGGGTTAGATCTGGGTAGGTCTGTTTGTCTGTACAATTTTGTGTCAGAAGTATACAGAAGTTTAAACAGAAGTATGTCAGAAGTGAAAATATTGTTCAGCCCCTAAAAACTATTGGACCTGATACCCCTCTTAGATATGTGGAATGGTCCAGTCTAGGGTATCGAGGATTTTGACTTCCCAGAGCATTGCACTTTTGAGAAAACAGTGAAACAAATAAAAAGTGCCATGACTTAGTGTTACCAGCGCTTAAAGATTTTAATGTTAACCACTATTACCAAATAGCCACATTAAGGCTTTCTGCTTAAACAATTCCAATAGCTCTGACCCATCTGCTTGGAATACTTACGGCTTGCGCACTTAGTTTCCTCTCCAGTCCACTCCATATCAGCCCCGCATACTCTTTTAGCACTGCCGGTCATCTCGGCGTTGTTGTCACACGTGAAAGTGGCTGTTATTACGTCTCCTTTGACCTCGACCACCATGTTCCCGTACGACGGTGGATCCAGGGTACCACATTTCACCTCTGAATGTTATCAATTACAAATAAAAAAATTAATAAAAATGCAACGGGTATCTTGATTATTATTGTTTTCAAAAGAAATATGTCGACAGTTAATTGAAAGAAAAGAAAGAAAAAAAAACCCTGATTGAGTATAACTAAACTTTAGTTGGGCACATAGAGAAATATTTCTGCCTTTGATGATACTAACTCAGAAATTGGCACATATCAGTTAGAGTCTGTCATGAAGCCGAAGAGCCAAGGCAGATATAATTTTTAAATACAGCTAGCATAATAAGGAGTTTTCAAAAGTTTCAAGATGGCTGTCATTTGTTTGTTAATATGATCTACCTATAGACTTTCAAAGGCCAATTCTGCAAATAACGGATCTCTGCTGCCACCCGGCGTTTCAACGACTTTAAGGACGCTAGGTGGCAGCAGACTTACCAGGTAATTCCATTTATCTCACAAACGTGCGTATGCTGAAAACTACGCAACAAAATCAGAATTTATCTGATGTATGTCTGCTGCCACCTAGTGTTCAAAAGTCTCTCATTGCAATGTATTCTGGGACAAAAGTTAAGATATGGCAGCATTCTTAGTCTTAGTAGATTTTTACCCATGCAGGAAGGCTCTGAGGCGTCCGTCCACTGCTGATTATCCTTACACTCTCGATGAGATTCACCAAGGAAGATATATCCATCATCGCATTTGAATTCAATCACAGAGCCCGGAGCGTGATTGGTGGCTCCAATGAAGCTCTTGGATCCACGGGCAGGTGTCGGTATATACGGACACATCAATACTGAATAAAAAGAGGCAAATTATTATGATCTGGATCTCTTTGTTCGACACATATTATTAAGTTCGACAACATAATCTTATCAGGAGAAATATTGGTTACACCAATGAAGCTCTTGGATCCTCGGACAGGTGTCGGTATATATGGACACATCAATACTGAATACCAAGAGGCAAAGTATTAAGATCTGGATCACTTTGTTCGACACACATCATTAAGTTCGACAATATAATCTAGCCAGGAGTAATATAGGTCACGCCAAGGAAACTCTTGGACATGTGTCGATCTAAAAGTAAGATGAAATTAAGGAGATATTTATTATATATAGTTTTCCCGGCCCATTAATGTTCGACGTTAATCATTTTGTTCGACAAATCAATACTACTAAAAATCGATGAAAAAATTTCGTTTTGCTTGTTTGACATTAAGTAAATTAGGTTCACACACACCCTCAGGTGGTAGAAAATATATTGGTAATACCTTTGTTAGAAGCTGCCATTGTTTCCTCTACCATTTCCGATCCCATGCGAGTGTGTGCTGCAAATGCTGCTAGGCCTGTCATCTGGTAGTCAAATCTTGTTGGGGAAAAAGAATGCCATTTCAATGTCAATGAATGCAATTAAACTGTTCCTCGTGCGGTAACGTCTCTAGTCATAGTAGATTATTGAAAGGGAACATTTTTATAAACCAAATTCACAAGATAAAGCGCCACAAGAGTTTTCCAAAGAAAAGCCTATCAAAGTCTCATTTTAAAACAATTTATGCTATATTAAGAATAACTTTCAGAAATAAAATAGACGCCACAAAGTGCTCAACTGTCTCAAAATCATTATGTAATTTGCAGAAATATCTATCATTGGGCTGGTCCCCTGTCTTTGTCTGCAGGCACTGGTTTCGCTAAAAAGGTACATGCATTATGATGTAAAGTACACACACAGTATTGTTACATGCAAGGGCAATTAGGAAGGAAGCTGCCAGGTTCTAATGGCCAGTATCTGGCATTATTCACGAGCCTTGAAGTGTGACGTCAGATGCTCGGGCAAGTAATTTATGTATTGGGAAAATGCCTTTTCCGAGGAAGACACTTGGTGGCGCACTACATTGTGATTTAAACAAATTACGCAACTGTGTCACCCGTTACTCACATGCAGGGTTTATCTTCACCACAGACCGATTTGAGGTCCCTGGAAGGCACGTCATCAGGTGGGTTGAAGATAGGGGTAAAGTCATTGAACTGGTTTTCTTCATGGTTGATCTTGTCTCCCATATAGGCGAATAGTGTTGGTGGAAGAGCCTCCCCTGGACACAAATGGAACATTCCATTTAGAGTTGCATTTAAAAAATATTTAAATATTCTTGCGAGAGACGAAATAATGCACAAAGCATTGCTTCGGGATCGCCAAAAAATGTATTCTCAACTGTGGGACAGTCTCTAAAACACAACAAACATCTTTAAAACAAAGTGTGAATGAACTTTAAACTGTCCAAAGATCACATGAAGACTGTAAAAACAGACTTGCTTTCACATTGCCTACAAATCTCTCAAAACTTTGCTGTCTGGAATTTGTCCTTATCACTTTTACTAGTTGTACATGCACTGAGACACCTACAGTGTGTTGTAATTAGTGAGTATAATAAGGAATAAGGAATAATAAGGAATCTGACTCTTGAATTACAACCACAATTTGGTGATACAAAAAAGCAAACAGTGTACTGTGACAAGACTACATAAAAATCACACAATTTCAAAGGATATTATGTGAGTCAATATTAATGTGCGTTTAAAATATCTTTCCTACCATTCATTTGAAAATAAACACTTTTTATAGCTCAAAGCTCTAAATCCAAATGGACTATACAAAGCGTTTATTGTGAAAAGAATACGGTTAAAAAGATGTTTTTAAAGTAGAACATAATGATCCACAAGAATATGCCTCGAAATTGTTTGGTTTTCCTTTTACTTCGTAAACTAACACGGTCCGCCATTATTGGGAGTCGAAAATTTTGTTCTACAAAATGGCGGACCGTGTTAGGTCACGTAGTAAAAGAAAAACCACACAATTTCGAGGCATATTTATGTGGATCATCAATTTCTACTTTCAAATTATCTTTTCGACCGTATTCATTTCACAACGAACGCTTTTTAACGCCCAAAGTGCCCAATCTAAGGCAATGTGCTCCTTCCAGCTTTCAATGTGGTAGAAGAAAGCTTCTCTTGAGCTCGTGAAAATAGAGATCTCAATAATAATGGAAAATAAAAAAACTGCATTGTATGTCAACGCCAGAATCAGTGACCTGATGGTCAGCATGTATGTTTGAGCCCTTAATAAATAGCCCTTCCAATGAAATATGCGAATTAGATTACCGCATACGTATAGAAACTTATGGTTGGCAAACTCCATAGAGCACAAAGCAGTCTTACAGACGCGTAACTATGTGTCACGCCACCATTAGCCCCATGCAGTAAAGCTCGATGTTCCACAATTTTTGCCAACCAAGTGTTATTGCGCAGTCTCGATGTGCAATTTACATATTTCATGGTTAGGGTTAATTAGAGAGATGTATTGTGCATGAACAAATGGAAATGAAGGCTGTTGAACTTCCAGGGATGGTGGTTACATTTTGAAAAATGAAATCATTGATGATGAGACCGTACGTTGGCTCAGCTCATGCATTTAAGTTTATAAATACAGCTAAAATGAACTTGAAATGAACAAATGAATATAAATAACCTACAACATCAAAACTGGCTAAGGTAAAAACTTTCTTACATTTTTGTCCAAAGTCCGAGAAGATGGTTTGTGAGGAGGCGGTTTTAGGAAGAGTGTTGCCATCCGGGTCCTTGAGGTCATTTGACATGTCTCCGTCCCAGCTGCCCAATAATCCCTCAATTTCATTAAGTCCCTATATTGAAAAAATAAACCTTGGATTTAGACCTAGATTGGGTAATTAACGCACGCGTATCACTTATAATGCCCACTACAAAGTACAAACACATTAAGAAACTCGCTCCCAAATATTGCGCAACCAAAATATATTAGGGGTGATGACGTCAGGCAAATTTGGCCACTACACCCATTAAGGCTTTACCTTAAAATCTTCTGGGAGTAGCACCATGCTACACACCAACTGGTCTCCGGCTTCAACAACAATCCCAATCTTTGACTGCTTGAAAAGGAATACCATCTTTGATATAACGCCTGTGCCGGTGTTACCAGGGAAAATCACCAAGAAATCTAGAACGAGAAAAGAAAACAAACCAAATCATTGTGTGTTGAAATGTTGACTGCAACACAAGTTATTCTGTCTGCGAAATTGTATGGATAAAAGTTGTACAAACAGGACACCAGTTCAATACACTGCCAGGGAAATTGGCCAACTTGATTATTATTTGAAATAAAAAGTTGGATCCCCATAAAGTGATTCCTCTCCTGTCGCTTCCCACGCTGTATCGTCAACTATGGTTTGATCCATGGCTATACGACAGTTACAGGTTCAATGGCTTCTGACTTGCGCCCCCAAACAAAATATAGACAAAATATGAAGAGCGCAAACATTAGGGCTAGATAGCTCAGTTGGTTCAGCACCAGCACAATAATCCGGAGGTCCCAAGTTCAAATCCTGGTCTAAATGTATATTTGTTCAACTCAATAGTGAGTCTGAGAAACTTAGAAATATTCAAAGGTACCGGTTGCAACAAGGAAGAAAGTTGTCACATTTTGTTCATCTGAATTAGTTTAATCACAATGGATGGTCGTGTTTTCGAAAAAAGCAAACTTAAAACAATAAACAATAAAGCAATAAACAATAAAACAATAAACATTTAAACAAAAAACAATGATAATTTGTCTTAACCCCTCGAGAAACCAAGGCAAGGGGCGAGAGCTGAAGGACAATTTTCCTAATTTGTTAAATTACTACAACATCTCTGAGTCAATTCCGTTGATTTTTAACTTCTATGAACCCCTCCCCCTATTCGAGATAGTATAGCGATACTTGGGGCGAGTTCACCCTTAGGTCGCCAGGGACTGTGGGAGAATTGAGCTTATCCAGGCTCATTTTAAACATGTTCAAAAAGCCCTTTTCGACATTTTTGATTTTTGCAGTCATGATCAGTGGTAATAGCCTATAAATTGCCAAAATGCTTCGATCTTTGGTGTGTGTGTCAACGGAGCTTCTATTGTTCAGAACATTAGAAAAAAATATATTGTGACACCCTAAACACAGTTGTTTACCAGTAACACGAAACGCCTTCGCATACGCCCCATCGTGCCTAGTCGTTATTTATGTTCACATGGTGTACTAAACAATGAGGGGCTTTACATTTATTTTGATTAAGATGATTTCACACTTACTTCCATACTCTTGCCATCTGCTGTTTCCAATATCCTGCAGTTTGGCAGCTTGGCCCACTCTCAGGTTCATCCTTGTGACGTCATTTGCCTCGATCTGGATGCGATTGTCTGCGTCGTTGCTCTCGCGGATTGCGAGAGTTGTTAAAACTGTAGCGTTCACGGCGTTACCTGTTCACATACATTAGATATGGTAAATTGAAAAGTATGTAATAATTGCACTGGGAATTAAGAATACTATTTTTATTTTTACCCTACAGCAATTTGTGACGAGCTGCTTTCCCGTGAAAGAGTAGAAGTTAACCTTGGTGCTTCTGGCTCACATAGCAAGTACCCTTGTTTACTGGTTTACTCAGGCTTGCGAGCTAAAATGATTAAGTTCACTTGAGGCGTCATTGGTTTTATTACGAGAAATATATGATTATTTATGATTATAATCATTACCATCTAAATTCATGACTCTTTCAAATCTTCCTTCCATTTGGAACGCTGTCTTGGTGGTGGCGTCTTTAGTCTTGAGAAGTACGTACTCGCCGTAACCATTGAAGGTATAACTCATGTTGTCGAAGGTCACAAAGTGTGGGTCACCATAAACAATCGCTAGTGAATATCAAGACACAAGAAGGCGAAAATAATCAAAGTTGTTCATGAAGATCAATAGAGGGCAGGACAATGGGAGACTTTGGAACGCTAGGTGGCAGCAGACTCACCAGGTAAATTTACATTGTTTACGTAGTTCTGAGCATGCGCACATTAACGAAAACAATGGATTTACCTGCATGGTTAGAAGTCTCCTGCCACCCAGCGTCCAAAATGTCCCCCATTACATTTACTGGCTTGTTTGTTGCTGTTACGTCTGTCTTCGAAAGCAAACTCAATGGCTGGGACCTTAACAGTCTGCTGAGCGTAGAAATTAGACTTTCATAGACCCAGCAATGGCAGCCCATAGATTTTCCCAACAGACGCAATATTTACGGGTAAATTGCATTTTGACTTGCAGACGCTTCAAGTGCTTAGATTAGCCCCTCCCATGAAAAATGCTTATTACATCCACACAGTCATGCTAACATACTCTATTAGTTGGCAAAGGCCATAGAGTTGTGCACTTGGAAACTTCCATATTTCATGGGAGGGGTCTATTTTTAACGCTGCCGCGTTGTTCAATAACCGTTCGTGCAATGAGCTTTGTAAAATGTGCACGCAAATCGCATGACGCTGCGCTTCAAATTGCCCATATAAAGATGGCCGATTGACGTCACATTGCAACTTATCTATTCAAGGAAGTGGTGGCGCTATGGTTTTACACAATCACGCAGTCAATGAAACTGCTTCAAGTATAGCCAAACGAAAACCTACCCGGTCGAACTGGCTTGTAATCTTTACAGTCACGTGTTGGTCTTGCTCGCTGGTAGTAGTGATCTGGATCACTGCCTACAACAATGCAGAACATGTACGGCACTAGGTCGCTAGTCACACTGCCGAGTGGTGGACTGGTCCCGCTGAAACGACTGACACGATTGGAAAAACTTCCGTAGATGGAGTCTTGGGCGTAGACCAAGTTGTCGTGTCCATCATAGCAACATTCACTGGCAGA
The DNA here is from genome assembly GCA_023634235.1 of Pisaster brevispinus. Classification (NCBI taxonomy): domain Eukaryota; kingdom Metazoa; phylum Echinodermata; class Asteroidea; order Forcipulatida; family Asteriidae; genus Pisaster; species Pisaster brevispinus. Next base: position 3,516,711 of record JAMKCF010000016.1, on the reverse strand, counting down.
TTGGGTTGGACTATAATATGGGAAGAGATTTACACTTTAAAATCTCCAGGGTAACAATAGCGAAATGTGAAACATGACGTCATAGGATTTCAACAACTAATGAATTTTTACATTCCAAGGAGGACTTTTTCGTCAAACGAACTTCGGGTCAAATTCAAGGCCGTTTTGAATAAATATCGAAAGTCAGGAACGAACCAAAATATCCCCCGTACACAAAATATAGACACCCATTTGTTTCAGAATGGTATCATATGTTTTGGATCTTGACAAATATTTGTGCTGGAAGAGTATCGAATGCAGTTGCAATTTACACCATTTAACATGAGGTTGGAGACTCGTAATATTTTCTCCACTCACATGAGTACTCTTTCTATTGGAAATGATTGCATCACTAAATTGAATTGGTCTTTTCCCTTCCTCTTTAATCTCTTCAAACTGTGTTTGTATCGCACGTACGGCCATGTGATCTCCTTTCAACCAATCAAAATAGATATACTGCCCCAGGTAATTATGAATATTTAATCAAATCACGATTGTTCTTACCTATAAAGGATGTCAAGGACGCAGTGTTTGATTCCGGGTCTCGCGAAACAGAAATCAAGTCTCTGAAGGGCCTCCGGACTCTGTGCCGTGAAATCACACCACGGGTTGGCCACAAAGCGGGCCTGATCTGCCAGGGCCTGCTGAAGTGTGCACGGGCAAGCACTCACGTCCTGGGCAAAGGCCGGCTCCAGTTTGTCTTCCTCATACCAACCATGACAGTAATTTTGTGACCATACTTCTGGGTTGCCCTGGTATACTTGGCTGTTGATGAGGTAACCCAGGAAGTGTAGGTCACCAGTGAGGATCAGACCACCCCTAAACAAAGATGGAGACAGATTAAAAGACGTAGAATGAATATGACTTGGTATTTTCGAAACCAAGATTTGTGCTTGGGCTTCGGCTTAGGCTTTGTGAGTTATTTAGAAAACGTGTGCTTTCCCCATGGGCCTTTAAACAGGCGGAAAGAGCCCAAGTTGAAGCCTAAAGCCCAAGCCGGTGTTTCGAAAAGGGCCTATAATATCACTTGCATTGATTGAAGGACAGCAGCAGAGGGAGTTTAGAAAAACAAGGAACACTGTTGTAACAGAATCAAAATGAGTCCATGGTTGATGATGGTATAGTGGTGGGATCATCATGGCGGCACTGACGGCGAAGCTTTTCTACAGTTATAGTGGAACTGATAATGTTCTTTTGATCTGGTTATAGGTATGGTGCTTTAAAAACCAATCATAATAAAAGTGTAACCATAATAGTTTATGACGCCAATATTGGGACTAGATGGCTCAGCTGGTAGAGTGCCGGTACGTTACCAAGTCAGTTTTCCCTGTGGTTTAGTACTTGATTTTTGAAATACAAAACTAAGTCGCATCCCCTGAAGGTGATCGTCTGCTGCCGCTTCCCAGATAATCTTAAATTTGGATTTGATCCCTGGCTATACGGCGGTTACATGTTGAATGGCTTAGGGAGAACGCCAACATTAGGGCTAAATAGCTCAGGTAGTAGAGAACAGGCACGTTGATCCGGACGTCGCAGTTCAAATCCCGTTTTAGTTAGTTTTTCTTTGTTCAAACACAATTAATAAATACAATCCCAGTCAGTTTCCCTTGCGGTTTATTACTTCAAACAGTAATGAAACTAAAAATATCAACAACATTACGATGATGCCGTACTTAGTGACGGAGTTTATGACGAAATTCAACCCGATCGTTTACGAGGCAACTTACGGTTTGGACGAGGCTGAGATACGGAAGGCTCCCATTGCGTTAGTTTGATCAATGTCTGGGTTCATTGCTGAGGTGAAGGAGTACCTCCCACTGTTTGAGACATTTGCGGCGATTAAGGTCTCCTATAAACAATGTAATAATTGACAAAATTAGAATTAGCCACGTGCCCGGAAGAAGGGCGTTAGGCTCTACGCTCCGTTTTCCGGCACACACCAAGTACACAAAGGCTCTCAAACAAACATACGGCATTAATGTTACATTTTCTTTTCTAGAACTATCCCACTGTAAGCAGAGTCATGCCATTTGGCCCATGGGCCAATTGCCTAGACCTGCTTAAGCACAAAACAGGAACTTAGCACAAAACAATGTTGCATACCAGAATAAGGGTACCAGTCAAAATACTATGTAATGTGTGTCATCTGTGACTGGTTTTCTGCTTAATTTTTCTTAGAAGAAAATTGTTAAGCAATATTTTCTGTTTAAGCAGCTCTACGAAATTAGGCCCAGGTGTTGCAGTATTGGGATTATCAGCATCAGTACAATTAAAAAATAAACAGCCTATGTGTCAATCGAACAAAGTCTCGGTTTTGTAAGCTCCTAAGAGGATATTCTGCTTCAAGTTGATATTCTAAAACTAGGCTTTGTTTTAGAGAACCAGTTGGGAGCATTGACTTTTCAGTGTGAACTTTAGCTGGTATTTTTTTTTGTGCTAAGAAAGACTTTTCCGTGCTTAGATTTTTTTGGCGTTAACAGATTTATGATAATATTATGCGTCTCGATCAAAATACGGAGACTGCCAGGTCCCAGACATGACGTCATTGAACTTACCACCCATTCTGGAGAGTCATTGAATACGGTGTCGTTCCCCTCTCCTGCCCTGTAGCTCAACATGTTGATGTTTACTAGATTGGAGTCCAGACTGTTTCTGTCCCATGTGACCTGAAGCTGGTTACCCGATTGGAGCCATTTCCTACTGAGAGGGTCCGTTCGGCTTACAGTCGGGGGCTGTGACGTAAGGGGCACTTGGAAACAAAAGGTGCGTAAGGGAGAACATTATTTACAGATGTGTTTAAACGTATTTCTAAACCCCTCCAAGCTAAAATATTGACGCACCAATGTTACACGTAGCTTCTGTCTCCGCCTTGCTCGTAATATTTGAAGCGGGAAAACGCAATGTCGCCTAAAATTCACACTACACTGGGCATGCAAGTGTGGGCTTGAGAACAAAAGAGTCTCGGATAATATAGGGACTTTTTAACTCTTTTTACTTCTTTGAAAGCGCCTAACGTGGACCACCTGCTGGTTTTTTAGACTGCTTGGGGAAAATTTGTGGGTGGAAAATTCATCTGTGGAGAAGTCTATCCGCAAGTTATCCCAGGATAAATTTGAGACGGTTGGTAATACTCCTTATAATTAGTACATGAAATGATTTGTCAACTGATTACATACTTATCCAGCTAACTTGATCAAGTTACAGATTTAACGGTTTAACCCATGTCTACCAAAAAGGGTAGCAAAAAACCGCACCATGCTGAGGTGATCCCATGGCTGCCGCTTCCCCTTGTTGTATCTAAACTTAATTGGGTGTGATTCCTGGATACACGGCGATTAATAGTTGTGGAGCTTCTGACTAGCACTCCAAACAAAATTGTCAAAAAGGGAGACCGCCAACAAAGGGCTGGATAGCTCACTTGGTAGAGTGCCGGTTACCCAGGAAAATCTGTCCCCGGAGATTCTGTCCCCCACGATGGGAAATTAACATGGGCTGGAGGAGGTTGATTCAAATGAGGGCACTATCAGAAGAAGTTTGTACACATGCATTTCACTGTATGGGGGACAGAATCTCCTGCACCTTATCCGGAAGTCTTTGGTTAAAATCCCGCTTAGTAAAATGTTCTCTGTTCAACCCCAAATTGTTTAAAGGGGTAATATTTTAAAATTTTGACTGAATCACTTTACTTACTTATCCTCATGGTACCAGTCATGTCTTTGGAATCATCAGACAAGGAAATCGTCACTTCGATATCACCGACACCGTTCATTCTTGGCACGACACAGGACGCCTGGTAGCGACTCACGTAGGTACACATGCTTTTACCGGCAGTCCCAAATTCGGCTTCGATGACGTCATTTACACTGAAGCAAAACCCGCCGACGGTCACTTTTGTACCACCGAGCATACCGGCATAGTCGGGGTAAATCTGCAGTGGCTCGCTCGGACCTATTTCGGTGAAATATTCACTTAATTTTATGGGCCCAAAAAGATACTTTCGTGTGGACTATGGCAGCAGATGATGCTGAGTGGGTATATTCCACTATATACCATGAACTCTGTGACATGGTTTACAAAGGAGTCAAAGAGCCTGGATTTCTTGCAGGCACAATTTGTCAACAGTTTAATGGAGGACAATATAAAATCTTGCATTTCATGGAGATGGCAATGTACGATTTTTATCAACTTTCGACATGAAGTAAGTGGGCACATCAAGGGTTAGAACTCATAAGAGAAGCAATATATGAGTATTAGTGTGTCACTCCAGGACACAAGCACCATGACTGGGATTCTTACACCCCGAAGACTTGTTCATCGAAACTGAAGTCTGGAGCGCTAGGTTGTTCAGCTAAGACACGCCATCAGTCATGTTTCTTGTTTGCTTGTTGGGGTGTTTGTTGGGTTGTTTGTTCACCAGAGGATATAAACACCAAGTTGGCAACTGCACATTTCTCGTTCTAACATTGGTTTGACGTCAATGACTATGAAATGCACAAACCAATAACATGTGATTCAGTAACTAGACGACGATACTTATGCTAGTCATTGTGAGATCAAAGGTTAGCTGGGCAGGATTCGAACCCACAACCTTGGAGTGCAAGTCCAGCAGTCTAACCACTCGATCTGAGAAAGACCTGGGCCAGGGAAACCAGGAGACTAGAGAGCAGAAGAACTTACCACACTTTGGGCTCTCTACCTTGGATCCAGACACTTTGTAAATGAAGAAACCTGGTGGGTCTTTCGGATCCACGTTAGAGCTACATGGAAGGCCTTGTGCCCCATCGTCTAATTCTTCCAAATCGTATATTTCATTATTCCTTGAGTCTCCTGCGTCGAAGCCAACCTGAAATTAACATGACACAGAGGGCGTCTTATTTTATCTATTTATAACACATGTAACAGCACAAACAGCATCGATATCAGGATGAATAAGAAACGAGGAGAAATGGCGGTTTAAGATGAGGGAGGACAACCCAAATGGGAAAAACTCATGCAATCAGGTAAGGACTGAAAACTCAATTCACATGCAAGACTCCTGTCTGAGGTGCGATTCGAAGCGGGGTCCACAGAGGTGAAAGGCAGGGACAAAATCGCTGAAATCGAGCAACCGGGTCATGTTATAAGCATGGGCGTATGGGGACTCTTTGGTTAAGGGGCGGAGGTATTAATTTGCCCGAAATTGTAGACAGCAATTAAGTACCAGTTTCCAATACCGGGTAGAGTTTTGTTTGCTTTCCTGTTCTTATTGTTTCTTCTTGCTGTGCCCAAATTGTCCTCACTGTTTTGCCCGAATTTGGGAGGACAGTTACCCCCATCCCCCGATCCCCCGCCCCCTGGTGGTCACAAACTCATATGAACGAAACTACTACTAGCAAAGTTATCTACCGTATCTTTCTGGGAATGATTCCCAAGGATCACTCAAAAGTGACTAGTGTAAATATATGATGTCACAGGTCAAATGGTATACAGTAGACGCCAAGCAAGCACGTTTATTCTACACGAATCCAAGAATTTCATTTCAATTATACTGGTTGTGGAGCCAAGGACTCTTTGAAACACAAACTTAATCAGTACACTAGCCAATAAACTAGAAAAGAAAGGAAGTTTTAGATGTGGGAGGAAAACCTCAGGGAATTATTCCAGGGAAAACTCGCGCAATCAGGTAGGGCTAGGGACTGCAAACCCAAAACACACAGCGCCCCCGGCGTGGTTCGAACTGAGGTCCTAGAGGAAGAGGGTCGGGAAAGATACCACGTCGCCAACTCGAACACCCAAACAAAATGTGTTTGAAGCCTACCTGAGGTTGATTGAAGCCGATGCCAGAGTCTGTGCCTCCACCACTCCCTGCGTCAGTTGTCCATTGAATATCTCGGTACAGAAAAAACACGAATGTACTGACTGCGTCGGATACAACCACGCATTGGAAAGTGTTCACCTGACAAACGAAGACGAGCAAAATATTCAGAAAAAAATCTCAAGACAGTTTTTGGATTGTTATGATGAATCTTAGTGCTTTGTGAAATCGAGCTCAGATCTTTATTTCACTTGCTGAGCAATTGAGATTGATTCACTACTTGGCTCTTTGTGAAATTAAGCCAACGCATGGTTTCAACTTAAGAGGCAAAATCATTTTAAAGGCAGGGTAATCTTTTGGTAAATGTCCAAGACCAGCATCCTCACTTGTGCAAATTTGGGCCCAATCGGTCATCGTTGTTCCAAAGAAATTCTGCTAGAAAAAATACCCTCGCTGCATAGAATTGAATGCTTTCAGATACTTGAGAATGCTCCATGCCTGAAGTCTTTCTCAGATTTAAATTTTGGGGTGGAAAATTACCTATTTCTCTAAAACTTACTTCAAAGGGAGTTGTTTCTAACTATGTTTTATAGCATCAACAGCTCTCCAGTGCTCCTTACCAAGTAAGATTTATGGTCTTTATTTTTGGAGTATACCAAATGACCCTGCCTTTAACACAAACGAAAGACATTGAAAAAAGTCTAGGGTTTAGTACCGAAAATGACAGGGAAAACCATATAAAAATATTTAGCAAAAACTTATCCGAATTATGCAAATAATTCAGCACATTGTTTCATTTCCAGCGTTAATTTTGTAATTCTGATGTATATTCAACCCTCCAAAACTCACCACTGACGGCGCTGTTGAATCATAAAATCCGACCCGATCCCACGTCACAATGAGTGCACTCTTGGGCTGGAACTCGCTGTTCTGGACGAAATACTGCCGGATCTTTTCGACGGCGTATTCCAGCGTCTTCGAATCGGTTGTCTCCCGGTAGTAGATTTTGCCATTTACCGACAGATCAATGTTTGCCATAAACGGTGCTATCAAGATGTTCTTTTTATCTGCCTGTATCAGTTAAGCAATTATCAACATTAAAATATGTTTTTAAGCAAACGAATTTAATACATAGAAAGAAGAATACATTTTGAAAAGAAGACACAGATTATAATTGGCCGAAACACGCCATAAAACATGTGGACTTTCGTTAAAGCGGCACATTGACTTGGATTGGGTGATTTGGGCTGTAAAGGCGTTTGTTATGAAATTAACATGATTGAAAAGATGTTTTCTTGCTGTATTCTTGCTAGAAACCATGGGCCGGTAGGAGGCCAAATGCTTATTTGACCTGTCACATCAAATACTTAAATGCAGTCACCCAAGTAGTAGTAAATGCAGCAGACAATGTGGTTAGAAGCGAGGAAAGCAACTAAGTAACGAGATAACAACTTAAAATCATGTTTTTTTTTAACAATTTGCTTAAGTTAGTTTATATATGATTAATAGAAGGAGCTGAGACAATCCATTTGATAAGTTATCCCAATGGTCAACAACTCGACGAGAGAAGCTTTTAAAAATAGAATGTAATTACTCACACAAATATCCCTCAAATTGTGTGGTTTTCCTTTCACTTCGTGAGCTAACACGGTCCGCCACTTTGTAGGTGGACCAAATCTTTGACTCCACAAAATGGCCGTGTTAATTGATATTGGGCTACATTAAGGTAACGAGTTGAGCTACGCTTAGGTAAATACTTCTCCTCAATGCCTTTGTTTAGCAAATCCCTGTAAGTCATCATCTATGCAAAACAAATTTTTAAGCTGGCCTCCCGAAATATTTTTCTTTCTAAAAACCCTTCAGATAAGTATTGTTATTTGATACCATCTTAGCCAACCCCCAAAACTTTTTAAATAACCTAAAAAGTTACGTCTTACCGTCGATGGAAGTGGTAGTTCTTGCCACCTAAACGGCCCGACAGCATTGACAAAAGACAGCACTCCATTGTCGTTGATCTGTGTAGTAAAAAAAAGCAAAAACTAATTCTGTAACAAAGTTGGTGATATTCGGGATGTAGCAAGTTTTATTTGGGTATCTACCCAACTTTTTGCACAGAGCGCTACACTCTAAAAACTCAAGAGGTCAGAATGCCTCGGAATTCAGGTCTTAGATGGCCTAACCCATTTCTTTGTCAGGCTGACCTCGAAAGAGGTTAAAATGTTTAGAATTTATCTCACATTCTGCGTCAACATGAGCCATTTATGGGTCATTTTGACACAGATTCCAGGTTATACTGACCCGTGATGGGTCAGGCCCCGAGGGAAGTGGTTCCGGGTCAATATTCTGACCCGGAAGTTTTTAGGGAGTGACAAAAAGCATCATTCCGCTGAAATCCCAAGAAGTTCCCATGTAAAATAGAAAACAAACAAACAAACAAACAAACAAACAAACAAACACCCCAACACCCCAACAAACAAATTAAACAGCGCTGCTTAAACAAACCCCAAAAGTTATAATAAACCGATAAACGTGTCTTCAAATGGATCACGTGAACTTTAGCATAATTGGCACGTAATTTGCGGGGAAAAGCTCCCGAACCGGGCAATAAACTTAACATTTGTGACTGGTTACAGCGCCCTCTCATGATGTAAACAGTGAATAGCAAAAAAAAAAAAAAACGTTCCTTTTACTATTAAATCGCTTGATTTAATTGCTCATGAGTTAATTGTTGAATTCAAACAGCTTAGTTAAAAAACCCTGAAGCATTTATTTTCTCGTGTCACATGTTTAGACCGAGGTGGTTTAAAACACTATGGACTTGAGTAAGTCGGTCACCAGTGAGCATATCTATCCCTTGGGCCTGTGAGTGATTTAAGAGGGACCTAAAAAGGTCCCCCTTCTGATCACTCACAATCCCCGGGGTAGGGGAATGGAAGTGCTCTGGTGACCTCATTGCCAGTCCATGTGTATAACAGCCACATTTTTCCTGTAGGTTGTTCACTCACGAATATCGACGAGTACTTTTTTCCATAGTACGTAAGTGGGCTTTTCAGACTCAGCTCCAAAAACGCATCATTCACATGGCTTAGCTCCCTGTCTCCCTTGAAAACTCCGTAGGGAAATAACTGATCTTCCGGGAGCCTGTCATCCTCCACACAAGCTGAAAGAAACAGACGAGGAAAAACAGATGAGTTTTATTGTAAAATACAGCAGCCGTGGACAGTGGCGTCTGGGGGGGGGGGGGAAACGTGCCCTTATTGACTTCCGTCCCCTCCCCATTTGAATTCTGATCTTTAGGGTTCGAAGTTATATTTTATACGCTTTAATGTGATAATCTTGAATTATTTTTCATTTACACGCAGACAATGTATCGTTTTACACTCGTTCCAGATTACCTTGTAAAAAATAGTGAGTTACATATTATAAAAAGGCGCTGAAAAGAGGGGTTGTGTAGCAAAAAAGGCAAACGGAAACTTGGCCAGAAGTGCCCCCTACTAAAAAAAAGGGGCACCCCCCTTGTGCCGCCCCCTAATACTTTACCCTAGTTTCAGCGCTGGCCATATGACCCGTGTACTAGAATTGGTAGCACACGTAAAAGAACACACGTATGGGGTTAATCCTGGTGTTTCTGGTTCACATATAGCAAGCACCCTTGTTTTCCCAGGCTTGTGAGCTACAGTGATTAGGCATCCTTGGTTTCATTACCAGAATTATACATGATAATAATAATAGAAGAAGAATTTGAACATCCCAAGGTTAAGCGCTGCTTATTCTGATTGCGGCAATCAAATTAACATAGTGGACGCATAAATCCCTTGCGAAAAGTATAACCAATTCTGATGTTTTCACTGACTAAGTGCTGCATATGCGGCATAAGCCAATTTGAGATTGGTGGACCTAAAACTATGACACTATTAGATTTGGGTATATTTGTCTGTATGCACCCAAACCAAACAGTGCACTCCTATAAAGTATCCACCATGTCCTAATGGTGTAAACTCTCTTACTGTGTCTTCATTTTGTTCTGAGAATCTCAGGAATTCTTTGGAGCATTTTAGGGGTAAAGAGTGAATAAACGGATTGGAAAGGTTTGTTTTAGTTTTTTGGGTTTTTTTTGGCGGGAGTGGGGGGATGTAGACACCCTCTTCCACATGTCGGGACTGGTATAATTTTTTTACCACATGACCACTTAGTAGGGTGAATTTTCACAGGTTGTTGGTGTAAGGTTTGTTGATTACAAAAATAGAACAAGAGAATGAATTAAATATGAAGGTTGTCCCTTCAATGTCGATCTATGTATCGAATTTTCAATTGCATTACCACTGTACAACCGTCTACATGATCTATGTACACAACGAAACATGCAAGCCCCACCCCAATGCCTTATTTTCACAGCGTACAGAGAGTTGGTTATAGTATAAATATTAACCCCATGTCAACACATGACAGACTACATGTTATTACATTATCTCGTGAATTCTCGTTGAGTGATTAACCAAAGATAAATTGGGATCGGTTATGCATTAACTATACAGTCAGGAATATTACCATTATGAGTGGAGGCGATTGAGAAATATAAACATGGTTTTTCCCTGTCTAGTTTTCTCTGAATACAGCCGCCATTTTGTGTAAACATTGTTCATCAGTCTCTCGATTCGTTCAGGTTCTGTACCTGACTGGTTGCATTCATTTATAGAAATTACTATGTTTTTTAACAAATAATATATTGTGTTTTTTTTATTTGCAGTTGTATTTAGATATAGTAGACGTATTTCCATTACAACTGTATATGCAAACATTAAACAGTTTAGTAGTAAAATACAGAGCAACTCAGAAAAGCCATGAATCTAAATCAGGAAACTTAGTGCCAGACATAGGCCCCTACCAGAAAATAATACGAGGATAAAATTGTTCTAATGTAAAACACATCACTAGAAAATCATGGTTCGGTAAACTTAGACCTGAATTAACTACACAAAACCATTCATGCACAAATGATTTCACCATTCGCACTGCAGTTTTGGGTATTATACAATAGTACATTCATTCATCCATTAATGGTTTACTATTATTTTTTATTAAAACAATTAAAATGGAAATACGAATCGCGGTATCAGACAAATAGCAAGTAAATTTACAATAACAGGTTTTTTTTAAAGCACAATCGAAAACAATAAAGATTTTAAACAAAACGAAACACAACCAGAAATATAATGATACGGATAAAAATGATCATTGTTAGTTTTCAGTTTGAAAGCTTACTGACTATTAAGTTCATACCAGAACATTATTTTTCTGTGATCTATTTCCCTCTTAATTGAACTCGTATTCGAGAAAACTGTATCTGGAAACCTACAAAAACGCAATAGCTGATTTTGTTTGTAACAACCAAAATTTAGGACAATGTGTTTACATGCTGAAAAATGTCCGTGGTTTTTCATATTTTCTCCTGACTCACATAACGGATTAGGCCCAAATTTTCAAAGGTTTGTTACTTCGTGAATATGGTTGATAACACGAAGCATGAACACTACCTGCAACTATTTTGTCAGCTCTACCGACTAACCCTCTAACCCTAACCCTAACCCTAAACCTAACCCTAGCCCAAAGCATGAACACTACCTACGACTATTTTGTCAGCTCTACCGATCCTGTGTAATACTTTTAAGCAAACAGGCAAATTTTTAAAGAGCACTTTCATTCTTACCGAATGAGTAACAAACAAAATCGAAATGGATGGTTTAAATGCCATGCGGGTAACACACATTCCTGATGTAGAAAGTACCATTCTAAAGCATCCAGATTCCAGGTCTCAGACTGACACGAAAACTGGTTACAAATAATTGGACTGTAGTTCGGATGCTGCTTCAGTTTGACATTCCGGGTCACACTGACCCAGAAATGAGTCAGTCGATTCTGACCCGGGAGTATTTTTTAGTGTGTACGGTTATCAATTATCATGGGAGCTAGCAATTTCAACATCATGACATTTATTGTGATCATTGTTGACGTCTGATGTTCCTACAGGGCCACCGTATAGTTAACATTCTATCCTTTAAAGTGAAACGAAAAGTTCATTCTCTAACCTTTGGACGATGAACAAAATAGTGCAAATCTGTGCGCTCAGAAGTGTTTTCAATATAAGTGCGAAAATGTAGTTGTTATCAAGGTCTGCTCAATGTCACAATGTTTACCAGCTTTGGCAGTTAAATAACAAATACGGTTTAGAATTCAGTTGTTTTATCTTCAGCCGTGCAAGAACACATAAACTCGACTGCCACTTGGTTCTCTTTCACAAATTGGAGTGTGCTGATTAATTGCTGTATAAAAACTCGACCGCCGCCAGTTCCGTTAAAAAAAAATGGAGTGCGCTGATTGGTTGGTTTACGCTTCTGCAGCTGCGCTATTTTAGGGCGTGGCCTATCCTTACCATCTAGCTACCGATTATTTATTAGTAAAACAAGCCAACAGAAATGAGTTTTGGAGGAAAAATAAAGTTTTGCCTTGGGCTTTTTGTTATTTATTTGGTGGTCAAGCACCATGTGGTCTCAAAAATGGATAAGTTGTTTGTGTCCTAGTGAAGTTATTAAAAAAAAAAAAAAAAAAAAAAAAAAAAAACAGTGAACAATTTGGTTCTAACGTCATGTCTCAATATATTTTACATACATAACTGCTACTTTTCCACGTCATTAAAACGTCTGAAAACGAGTAAAACTCTGAAATTTCTCATTCCACCTGTAGATTCGCGTATATTTTTGCACATTTTGCACTGTTAGGGCCGATCATTGTGCAACAAGAACAAAGATGGCCGCAGTTTCGCAATTTGTTAAATAACTGGGGGATAATATAAAGAAGACAAAAAGAGGGATGCGGACAGAACAAAGAACTCCGCTAAAACTGGGAAACTGTTTTACTGCAGCCCAACGCTGTCCACGACAATCAGACTTTGAACAGACATCAAACACTTTATCTCAATGCACGCCAAGGACCAATCCCTGAGCCTTATGCAAATAATCTCTATTTGGATACCCTTAAATATGATATGAAATAGAAATAATATCATTCATATCTTTGGATGGTACGTGACGAGTCGCCTTTTTCGTTACTGCGTGCCAATTTCCTATGCACAGCTTTGCTAACCACAGTGGTTTTGCTCAAAAGAAACGAGTAAACAACCATAATATCAACGAAGACCCCCCCTTGTTTATGACGTCACACTCTCAAACAGCGCCGTCATTGAGGCAAAATGAGGCAGATCATTGGACGACAGTTGCTCTTCGTGCGTAAATACGTGAGCGTGACCTCAGCGCACCAGCGACGTTGCGCGTTATGCAAGGGATTGTTGTGACTGGTATCCTTCTAATAATGTTTCCCCAGTGCTTAAAAAGCTTTACTGTATAGGCCCTTTGCAATGGCCGCCACCTTTGATGTAAAACAATGGAAACGAACACAGTTGACGCGCTGCGCACGACTCTCAGCCAACGATACCTTTTCATTGACTTCCGTGAGGAGAATTTTGGGGGCTTGTGGTATAATATTGTACAATAAAGAGATGTTGTAATTAAAGGGTATATAACAGTGTGATGAGTCGATCTTCACTGCGAAATAAGTACCGAATGGGTGGCTGGCCGCTGTTAAATGGACCGAGCCAAACTAAAATACGGAGCACCCTTTCGAGAACTAAACATACGCGTGCGTACATGTCCAAGTTGTATGACGTCATTAACGATAACTTCTTGGTCGCGGCTTACATACTAAAATTTGCTGTAGGATGACTAACAGGTAGTATATGTGTTCAACTTTGACCTTGTGTCTTATGATCGTGGCGTATTCATTGTTGGGGAAATATCTGATACCTCACAGTGTACATGCATTTAGAGTTAGTCATCGCATTCCCCAAAAAGATTGTGCAAGTCTAATGACATGCCGATCGAACTTTCGCGAGAGTTTGTACATTGGTTCTAAATGTTCGAACACGCGCTAGACTTCCAAAGTCTAGAAATGCCCAAATTCCTGTGTGCAGAAAGAGTGCAAATATCAGGATATCATGTTAAACCCAAACCCTTCAAACTCCAATCGACTGACGGCTATCTAGTAAACTATTTGTACGTACTTTACATGGGATCGAACATACCACCATAATCATAGTTCAGCGAGTCCGGAGATCAGTAACTGTATGGTGTTTGAATGAGGACCAAACTAGTAAATTGATTATGCTTTACATGGGATCAGGCATACAACCATAATAAGAGTCCAACCATTTGGGTGTTGAATAATTGTAAGGTGTTGAACTGAAGGCTGAACTAGTAAATTGATTATGCGTTATATGGGATCAGGTATACCACGTCGGGGTCCAACAGTATTTCTTCAAATATTTTAATTCAACGAAGTTTGGCTATAACATTTATATAATAACTATTGTCGGGAAAGTCAAATTAAGCCATGAAATAATATGAAGATAAAATAAATTTGAAAATCTACACACACAAAAACGATAATAAGACCTGACGTTTGTTACCGGTTACAATTAAGAATTTGGCGAACTGACGTTCATGTTGTCATAGTACATAATTATAATTGATTACCTAGGGCCTATTTATTTATGTTTAAGTTTACAACTGTTTACATTTTTGTTTTTGTTTGGATTAGTTCTTCTTTCATCTTCATGTACTTGTTTTTTTAAATTTGTATTTGTGTTTGTTTTGTCTCGGTCAAACAAATTATATTATTAATAATAAACACTCAACCACTGATTGGTTGCACAAATTCGGGCGTGATTGGCAAATAAGGTTTCTAAACAATAATCATTCTCGTCCCAAGTTTTGATTTGGTTTCAATAATTTTAACAAATTATTTGTCTTGTAAACAAAATGAAATTGTTTTCACAACAAATTGCTATGGGTATTTTTATTGGCAAGATTTGTGTAAAAATAAAATTTTAATAAGAATATTTGATTATAGTAGAACATAGTCGTCGAGTTGTTTTCTCGTTTTCGATACGCGTGAGACTTGCACAGTCTATAACAAAGGGCGTTGGTTAATCTATAGATTTAATTATAAAACGTTACACAATTCGTCAGGGTTTTGCCAAATTATATAAGTAAAATTTAATTGGGTTATGAGTTTAAAAAAGTTATTTATACAAATATATAATCCACCATGGACAAATCGCAACTCTTTTGTTGGGTAAGGTAATAACTTTACCAAGTTAAGCGGGAACCAGTTAAAGAGTATACAATACATTGGATAGTAACAGATAACCAGTCTGAAAGCAGCCAAGTTGTAAAATTTACGACAGATTTGTTATAAATAAAGGTATATCATTTTATGACCACGTTCCTAAACAACACAATATTTACCTGCACAGGTTGAAGAAACCACTGTGAGAAGAATTAATAATCCGCTGATTTTAAACGCCATCTTGCGTAGAATGCGTCGAAAAGACAATGTTTCACTGAAAAGATACAGTCGTCTGTATTGCAACAACTTCCCTGAATTCCCGCCCAAAAAGAGCGTGGAGGAAGAAAAACCCGTCTGATGCACTCACACCCGACGCTTCGACTTTGAACTTACAAAAAAACCACTCCAGGTCGAAGGATATATGTTGACAGGGACAATTCCAATCAGAAAATGAACCGAATTCTCAAAATACTTTCGTCAAGGGTAGCACATAAGCCCAAAACTGCTTCCACGTGTCAAATTTTAATACTTTTTGAGTGGACGTTTTCAATAGAAGTTTTTACATGAGTAATTTTGTTGAATGGAAGCTTTTCTTCAATCAAGGACTCCCCTTTTTTACCGAATGGAATCAACCAGACAACAAAGTCCAAATTCCACCTATACGCAGACATCATGTCAATTTGCATTAACTCTCCGCGAGATCTCGCAGTGTAATTATTATTTCTAACACTAAGTAATAGACAAATAGATTACAGTGACTTAAATCTTTGTGTGCACAGTGCAACTGCGATCTCATGACATTTGAAATTAATTATTTTGATCCATGCAGTTGACTTACTCATTGCATACTGAAAGAGATTACAACATTTTTAGATTAATCAAGATAATCCCTCGATTAATTAGTTAACCAAATTAAACTCCAGTTCATTTTTGAACCACATACACTGAAGATACTACGTGTCATCGCAAACCTATGTATCGTTTACGAGTGACCGTGGATGTTTCAGTGCACTTCCTGACAGGAAAGGTAAATTTTACATGCTGTGCCTCACAGTTTTCACATAAATTCAAGAGTTGTACAAATAACGGCTGAACAAGTTTTGAGAAGCCCCCCTCCCGGCCCCGCCCCTTTTTCTATCAAAAGTTGACGAAAAACCAGACAGTACAATCTTCATAAAATATCAGATTTTGTTTTTTTTATTTATCCTTTGAGCCGTGTCTAAAAATAAAAGCTTATACAACTTAAATCTCACCGTTTGGGTCAAATCGGCCAAATATTTATACAACCTATCATGTTTAATACTTGCATATTATAAAACAAAAGCCTTTTCGCTGTTTCCTATTACGTTTACAGGCAATTACTGGCAAAAACTCCTTCAAAAATCACAATTTTTGTCATTTTTTGGTGTATGTTAACAATTATATAGAAATGGTGGTCACTGAAATGAACGTCAAATGCACAAAAAGATGACGAAATGAAGAGCAATAATGAAAGAAAAAATCAAAATTCTAATAGTATTGCTTTATTCATGGTGACAACGTTCAACAGAACAAAAGTAATTACCCGGCTGGTTGTTAATGAGTCATAACATTCCAAAAACATGACGCTCCCAGAATAGTCTTTGGGGGTCTGTTTTCTTTTTTAAAATATGGGAATTCCATAGTTATAAATCATGATGCTTGGAAGTGTTTTACACGAATCCGAAGAGTTCTGGTTGTTTTGACAGAGCGAGACATTCAACTTCGCTTTAGTAAACAAAGTCAATAAGCCACTTTGAGATACAGTGGACACTCCTTTGACACTATTCACGTTTGGTAAATTTGTTTGAGTAACCCAAACCAAACAGTGCACTCCTACTACAGTGTCCACCATACTTCAAAAGGTTAATGGGGACATCACAGAGAAAAGTTAGTCCAAACAATGGGAGAACAAAGAGAAGTCCTTGGTTTGCGAGGTCAACGCACGTGTGTTTGTTGTAAATTAAAACAAAGGCAATACAAATCATTAACTACTTCAAATAGGGGCCTACTACAAGCATTGGTCAACGAAAGCATAAGCAAGGTCCACTCAACCGCTAACAACCCAATCAAACCAACATGTACTTTACAATAAGTTGAAGAGGGCTTAAAGGGACGTTCTTTCAACTTTAATAAGTGATACGATCATTTTGGGACTAAGTAAACCCTTTTGAGCCGACTAACCAATACATTGTCTGATTCGTTATTATGGATTGACAATCCGTTATTATTACGGATTCATAAGTGTTTACGTTTGACAGAGGACAGAGAACTGACAGCAGATGCGTCCATCATGGTACCCCCAACGACCAGCACGACGGTTTCAGGATAAGTGAGTGAGTGAGTGAGTGAGTGAGTGAGTGATTAAGGACTCACAATTCGTTATTACGGGTTCGCAATTCGTTATTACGGATCCCCAAACCGGTATCACGGATCCCCGGCCCTTTATTACGGATTCACAATGCGATACTACAGATTAAAAATGCGTTCTTATGTATTCGCAATGCGTTCTTATGTATTCGCAATCCGTTATTACGGATTCACAATGCGTTACTACGGATTCACAAGACGGTGTTATGGATTTGCTATGGATTCGTAATCCATTATTATGGACTGACAATCCGTTATTACGGATTTATAATCAGTTGTTGCGGTTTCACAACTATCAATCACGGGTTGAAAAGGATACACAGTCCGTTGTTACGGATTCAAACGTGAATTCCTAAAAAAAAAATTACGAACCCGTAACTACGGAATGGACATTTATTTTTGTATGGTGCTAACGGACTTTTGAATGTGACTGCCTTGCATGAATAAATTGTACTTAATATCCAACCTTATCGAGATGACCTCTGACTTCAACCTGTATCTTCACCAACATGTAACACAAGTAAACATGTTTTAGGTAACATTAAATTGTTCATGTAGAATTTTATTTATTTATTTATTGGTGTTTTTCTTTTTACATAATGTTCCCCTACGATTACTCAAATCAAAGGCCTATTACAGTGTCCTCCCGTAGATCTATTCAGCTTTGAACACATCTACCATGTTTGGATTCAAAATATTGTAAGCAAACACGGGCAAGGAAATAACAAACACATTTTCACGTGCTTTGTTTATGCTACTATTTTACGAATAGTGGGATAAAATTTATTTCAACCACCCCTTTGCCACATAAACTGCCTTGCTTAGGATCATGGGCCCAATACTTAGAGCCGCTTAGGCAGAAACAGTGTTGCTGCTAAGCAATAAGCAGGCCACCAGTCACATATTGTACATGTGACATGCTATTTTGGCTGGTAACCTTATTTTCATAGGGCCCTGGAGTGAACTTTGCATCGCACTGGGACTAGGATCTCCGCTGGACCAAAGCAATATTAGACAGACCTGCGTGGTCGATCCCCGTGTTTGCGCTTCGCGTTAAATATTAACCTACCTGTTTGACTTGTGCAGTAAAACCCACGCGTACTTTTCATGAGGTCAGATTAATTCAAAAACGAAGGTTATCTATTGGATTTGCAAGCTGTGCCTCACTTCCGCTGGTTAGCCCAGCAAATAGGGATTTGTACCCAGTGAGTATAAAGCATTACATACAAACTGTGGGCCTGACAAACAAGTTCTCCTGACAATAGGGTCACGGCGTGGAGCAAGACCGGGTGTTTTAACCTTTAGTGAATTTGCCGTTTAAATCACGCATTCGTGGTCTGTGGTTCACTCGAACGCGTTTAGTCGATTGATTCGTCAAATTTAATATGGCACTGGCGACGACGTAACGAAAAGAACAAATGTATTGGCCAAAAAATTACTTGCATGATATGGTGCTATAATAATTATTATCTTAATAATTGACATTATTTCATTAGCAAAAACCTACCATTTATCGTAAAACCAATTTGTTTTTGTGTGATTAGAAAGGTTTACACAAGTTTCTCGAGCACCTAACCAAAACGCCATCTTGACAAAGTGACATAACTTCTTTAGTTGGCTCTAGTCAGTGCTCCGGAGCAAGGTTGATCCAGTTGGACTAGCTAGTTCAACCCTGCAGCATTCGAGCGACATCTAGATCAACTATGGTTAAGTCTAGTCGACTGTAGTCAGCCACCCGAACTTGCTCATGGCCGTTTTCGAAACGACAGCTGCGGGTTGGGCCCGTCCGCCGGTTTGAAGCCCCGGATGAAAGCGCACGTTTTTCAAACAACTGACGGGGCCTGAGCCCAAGTCCAAACCCAAGCCCAAGACAAATACCAAAGCCGTGGTTTCAAAACAACAGTGAGACATTCTGTGGTCTCACACACGCCCACTGAATGTTTTTATTGATTAGAAAGTATCGTCATTGTGGGAGGAGTACATTTTTGTATTGTCTCAAAGTAGATTGTTAAATGTTTCATGGTTGCTGCTCTGTTCCAATTGGTATTGCTTCAAGGCGGTGTATTCAACTCATAGCTTGGTTCATAATCAAAACAGGGCTTAACAGCGCCCTCTGTGTGTTGATCGCGTGGCATGACTCATTGGCATACAATTCTTTGATGAACGAAAATGTGTGAAATTTCACATGACAGTTGTGTGGCGTCTTTGTTTAAAACTAGAAAATGGGGCTTAATATATTCTTCCAGAAACAATGACGTCCATTATGATTACCGGTAACTAAATTACATACAGTTTTCTTACCCTAGTAGGAGACTGCCGAAAGAGGGCCATCAAGATGGCGGCCACCGCTGCAACTCCGTTTGATAGTTGTTCAAGAATTCCAATCGAGATTTGCCAATGAAATTGGTTGTTTTATCCCCAGTAGGGCAACTTGCTGTGTTTGGTTCTCTGTTTCTATTCAACGAACACAGAAATGAAAGGAAAAAAAACTTCATGTAATGGTGACTGTGATATAAGTTGTTACAACTGCAGGTAACCAGCTGCGAAAAGTCAAATTTGACGGACCGGATGTTCTTCTTTCAGACAACAGTATTTGACATAGTCTCCGTTAGGAATGCATACATGAACAACACAATGAATTCACATACAGCAGCACTTGGTAGTTTAAACATTGTCAAAGGAATAGCTGTGTGTCCGGGTAGAGTATTGTAACAAACGTATTACAATTGACATTCCTGGTCGCTTTACAGAAAAGCCACATGGCGATGCAAAATACCAGGAGCTGTGAAATCGTCAATTTGGTGAGGAATTCAGCGTTTACGGACACCTGTCGAAGTTATCTGCCTGTTAAATATACAAGAAACATAAACTTTACTGCACACATTTTTAAGCAAACAATTTTTGGTTTACATGTGAAATATTTCTGCCACAAGCACCGATTTTTTGTTTTTTCAAAAAGCAAAAGCATAAAATGGGGCCGTATAAGTGGATACTTTTCACATCCATTAACAATAATTGTTGCCAGAGAACATTCTCAAAGAACGTTTAAAAAAATTCATCGTAGTCGGCAGGATTCGAACCTGCGCGGGGAGACCCCAACAGATTTCTAGTCTGTCGCCTTAACCGCTCGGCCACGACTACCCTGGAGGTCCTTGCTGAAACTTCACATTTTTATGAGCAAAATCATAAAACTGAGAAAAATATAAACGTAGTCGGCAGGATTCGAACCTGCGCGGGGAGACCCCAACAGATTTCTAGTCTGTCGCCTTAACCGCTCGGCCACGACTACTGATACATGTGACACTTACCTAGATGTAATATTCATCTAAACTCATTGCAAGATATGTTTTGAAGAGCAAATAATAACAGACGTAGTCGGCAGGATTCGAACTCCAATATATTTCAAGTCTGTCGCCTTAACCGCCATTTTAAGTATCGAGTTATTTAAGATCCAATTGTTGGCATCTTTAACCCAAAATAAATAAATAAATAAAACAATTAGCCTACATTTTTTTTAAAGACACCAATGAAAAAAGGAGATGAGACACTAATCCTAGGTCCTTTAATTGTTTTAGAGGCATTTTTATATCTGAAAATTTGCACCAAAAAGAAGTAGCAAAAACAACATGAAACGTCCACAAAAAAGTGTGATCCCAGTATAATTTTTGTTGGCAAGGAGACCAAGAGAGATTAAATATCTTTGTTTGTTTATAGTTTGCGTAATCTCAACTTGATTCGAGCCATGTTGTCCATTTATATCGAGTGCCCGACTGTTGTTCTTGCAGTAAAATCAAGCAGGATTTTAAAGTTCCGTTCATGCATTTCTTTGAGCGCGTTTGGCTGGTTTGAATGTTGCAATCTGGCCCAAATTGTCTTGTTCTTTATGTTCTTTTGTCGTGTCGTCATTAGGCCAACAGAGGTGGTACAATGAAGAGTTTGTTTGGGAAATAATTTTTAATTATAAAGTGTCATTGTTTTGATGGTGAACTTTGAGGTCAGAGTGACGTATTTGTGAGAAGAAAGGCAAAGTGAAAACAAGAGGCGGATGTTTTTCCTTAATGTTAGTTGGGACATTCAACATTGAATTTTTGTGATCAAGATATTGAAACGTATTTGGGGGTTTTCGTTGCGACTCAATTATCAAGGTGCATTTCCTTCTGAAAACGCTCGCCTTTGTAAATCACGAAGTCAGGAAAATGATTTGGTTGTAGGAGGTCTCTGTATGAATTTCAAAGTTCTGTGCAAATTGTTTAATAGTTGGTTCTTAAGCAAAAGTGAAAAAGGGGTTGACCTTTTTATAGAATAAAAGTGACCTACCAGATAAAGCGGTGTTCCTGGTTTGATTGGCTGCATATTGCGCCACAGCACCTTGTAAACCATTACATGGTGCTATGTAAAGGAATAGCAAATAGGTTTTATACTTCAGATACGTAGCTCCACATACCTTTCACTGTTTCAGGAAAAAACTGAATGTTGGAGCGCCTTATGAGCGTCACTCCGGATATGAAGCCACTTTTGTTACTATCATGTGTTAACGTTAAATATATAAATTATTCTATACATCGTAGCTTGATACCAACGCTATAATACAAACGAGACTTTTAGACGACAGCGGGCGCTCTGCTCACCAGTACTTTTGTAGAGCAACAGAGAGAAACTCATGTGCAGAGCCTCAATAATAAAACTTAAACCCACAACTTTTACATTAACTCAAAGATTTGAAGGTCATGGCTTTTATGGATTGTTGAAAAATGGTCCAATATTGTGCCCCTGAATGGGGTTGTTGACTTTCAAAGTGGAGGAGTTAAGAAGGGCCTACCATTAAGAAGAATGTTATCCCTCATGCAGTTCGATCACCTCACACACTGCACATAAACCTACAATGGTAAGGCTGAGTGCACAGCCAGAAAAGGGGTAATCCATTTACATTGAAGGGGAAAAACTCAACTTCTTATACAACGTAGTAGAAAGACACAAACAGTGCCCCTCTTTGCAGTAACTAAAAAACAAGTCAAAGGATGGACAGGGTTTTTTTCTGCGTAAACCGTGCGACCTAAATTGCTGCGAGCTCGCAGGCAAGTTTCCCAGTCAATTTAGTGAGCAAACTCCCAGAAAAAAATGGCAAAATATGGTGAGACCTCCAACTAAAACTGACACTTTTAGTAAAAAATAATGCACTTTGTTAATCAAAAGGTAAACGGCTAACCTAACATAAATTTAAAAGAGAGTTGAAGTTTAAGTCTCAGAAAATAAGTTGTGTTTGTTTTCAAGAGGCTGGGAGAGTTTTAATTACTTTTTAAAGTATTGTTGAGTATTTAGCATTCAGCATTGTTTGCTATGGGGAGCTTATTTAGCGTGGTGCACCCATAGAAAAGGACCGGTGAGTGGGACGCCCGTTTATGTTTCAAAGTCTTCTATTAGTGAGACACGGGGCAAATGTGTGCTGTCGAGAGAAAAACCCGACTCTGTATTGTTATCGCCGCTGATTTTGTTATACCAAGTAAATACTGTAATTATTTGGTATACAATTAACTTAAAGAAGCAAATTCAGTTGAACCTTTTGGGGATATTAGGCTATATACTGCAGTTTCATTTAGTAGTGGACGTTGAAAATATTCTGCCATAGCTCGATTTGAGTTTTGGTGTAGGCTTATCCACATGAATCAAAATCATACGCATTATTTGAAAATTTGTTTTAACATTATGTTTTTCACAATGCAACAAGAAAAGGACCTTGGTCCAGTGCGCTCGAACGAGGTTGCAATTGATGACCTTTAACCCAAACCAGGAAATGCAGCACCCTGAATAGGTTATTTTTCTGACGATTACACGCACATGATTACAGTTTATTATTGCTGCACGAGTTCAACGCAATCTCAACGAACACTGTGAACTTAGCAGACTAAGTACTGGTTAGTGATCTGCATAGGGGCAAGTATGAAGTCACAGTTTCTTAGCTACTGTGATTTAAGTCTCATTGTTTTCTTTATGTCTCTGGAAGGTAAGCATAAGCCCTAAAACACATTTTATTTACACTTACCATAGATTCATTTCAATTGAATTCCTGAGCCAGAAAGGTCTTACAACTGTGAACTTATTGAAAGCAAGTACACGAACAATGACGATGTAAAACATTCGTAAACAAAGGCTTGAATAAATATGTGTGTTCTTACGGACCGAGTTTAGGGTCAATCAAAATATTATTAAGGTGGAATTTTGAGTGACGGGTAATCCAGACAGGCCTACTGGATAAGAGCGGATATTATTACTAAAATAACACAATCGAGCCATTACTTTGATTTCCATATGAAGTAATAGTAGTAATAAAAAAGAGAAAACTGATTTATTGGGCGCCTTTTGCAAGCCTCCTGAAAAGTGTTTTGCAGTTTAAGCAATATTTTAAAAAGAAGAAGGAAACAAGTATGCCAAATAAATTTAAAGCATAAAGCGAACCTTATTGCACATACTAAACGTCCTTGTGTTATAACAGACGCTTGAGAACAAGTAATTTAATTGTTCCGAAGTTACTTTACAGTTTCTTTAAAGACCCGTTGATATTTGCAGGACTTACTGCAGAGCCAAATGTTACTGGAGAAGCATGGGCAGATATTGGAACGGACACCATCTTGACCTGCTCTCCTGGAGATGGAATAACTGTGAGTGTAGTGACCTGGAAAAATAGCAGCTTTGACAATAGTGATGTTACAAAAACAGACTCAATAGTGCGATTCTTGATTTCATCAGGAACTGTTTTCCTAAGGGATGAGACACATTATGAATTTGATACAAATGAACCTTATTCACTGACAATAAAACAACTGACTTTGGATGATGAGGCCAGGTACTGGTGTGAGATGCTTAGCAGTATTGGATACATAGACAACTTCATAGACACACAAATAAGAGGTAGGTGAACAAGCAGAACATTTCTTCTCTGAACTAAGTAGTCTCCCGAACTATCTACTCTGCGGCAGTATAATAAAAAGCAAGACCTAGTTTCCAAAGAACAAATCTACACAGCAAAGTAGATATACACATGGTGTTACCACAAACCGAATATACATTGAAACTTCACCATGCAATGCCTCAAGAAATATTTTAGTGGTAGGTTGTGAAACTATCATGTCTAATTATGTGTAGGTTCACAGAAAAACATGTTCACAAACTGTTCTTCACATTGTTCGAATACAGGGATTTTAGTGTGGATTATTTTTTATCACAGGAGTCAGAGGAAGTCCATACTCTACAGTGTTTAACACACATCGGTGTATGGGTAACAAACAGATAATAAGATTTCAATATACTAACATAAAAGGACAACTAAATAGGGTTTTTTTACAAAGCAGTGTTGCAATATTTTGTATAGGCTTCACTCTGTTCAAAATTTGAGAGAAGTAAAGACAAATATTAATGTAAATGAGCATTACATGTTTCTACATTCACCTGTTGTACAGTGACAGCTCATTTTCACTTCAATTGGGTAATTATATGAACTTGGGACACATGGCTAATGTATGTCTATTAAATACATTGCGAACCATATTTCCAAGTATGTTGTTGATTTGCCAGTTTATAAATGTAACTAACTTTTTATTATCAAAGCTGATAAAGAAAGGTTCTTTTTGAGAAAAAGTGATATTTGATACCAAAAAGTCGCTCCCCCGTCAGGTGTCCTCATTCAGCTGCGTCCCAGGTTGTATTTCGTAAACTTTGGTGTGATTCCTACTTGATCCATAGGTTGAATGGTTTCTGACTGGCACCCCCGAACAAAGATATCGACAAAACAAGGGAGCAATAGGGATATTAAATTATACATGTAGCTCAGTAGAGCGCTGGCATGATAATCTGGAGGTCACATGTTCAAGTCCCGTTCTAGTCCGTTATTCTTTCTTCAACCCAAAATTAGTTTAAAATGTATTCAATCGGTTTCAATTGACATGGTTTATTACTTGTACTTGGTATTTGAAATAAAAAGTTACACCCTGTTAAGGTGATCTCTCTGCTGTACTTTTAATTGATCAAATGTAACACTGACGCCATCTAACACATCTGCTAAAAAAAACACCCTTATCAACTGAATGTAGTGATCCAACCACAGTGAGTCGAGGAAAAACTTGGAAACGCCACAAATCATAGAGAGTTTGGGTGTTAAAAACGGTATTCATGTTGAACCAAAAGGTTTTAAATTTATTAAATTACTTTTCTTGCGACAAGAATTATGGCTTAAACAGCGAAAAGTTTCAGCAAACGACAAGTTCTGACTTCAAATAAAGATTGTTTGTGCTTCGCGCAGTTTAAGCAGGTCTGTTTTCTGCTCACGCAAACCAATGACCAGACGGCCGGATCGTTGTCCAGACTATAAAGGTCATGCTCTCCCAAACGGGCTTTGTAAATTTGACACAAACAGTGCCCCTCTTTCCAATCCACCAATCAAAGAGCATGTTACGTGGATGGACTTTTTTTTCTTTCTTCTTCTTCTTCTTTTTTCTTTTTATCTTTTTTCGCATAAACCGTGCAACTTGAAGTCTCTGTGAGGTTGCAAGCGAGTTTGCCATGCAATTTAGTGAGCCAACTCCAAGGACAAAATGACAAAATATGGTGAAAGCTCCAAAGAAAACGGATACTTTTAGTCAAAAATAATGCACTTTTTAAATAAAAAATTGTCACCCTTGCTGTCTTCTATTTATCTTTTAGAAAGAGGAATATATAAGCTATAAAGTGCTGAGCGACCAAACAGGTTTAAACAAAAGTACTTTCCCGAAACAAAGGAAAACGTCTCACGAGTGCGTGAATTTAAGGGCATTTCCCGTGTTTAACAGGTCGCCGTGAAAGGCGTTCAGCAGACGCACGATAGTTCTTCATTATTCCAGTCCTCTGAAAATGGTCCTAATTTGTTAAACGTTTGTAGGGTCATTTTTTCCGATATTAGAGTCTGGCCAACTTAGTCGTTCCGGGATGTTTTTATTTTTGGTGAGCCTAGCTCGAAAGCAAAACAGCTAGCCTAACAAAATTATTTGTATTTAGCCTTGGTTGCTATGAGGAGCTATTTGTGTGGTGCACCCTAAGGGCGCACCACACTACATAAACTCCTATAGGAACCAATGCTAATGATAAATATTCAAAAATACTCAAAAATCCTGTAAGTCTCTCAGCCTCTTGAAAACCAATCAGACATATTTTCGGACAACTAAACTTCAGAATTCTTTTCAATTTTTGGCAGGTCAGCCGTTTGGAATTTTTGCTAGCAATCCCAGAAAAAAACACCCCCGAAAATGAACTTTTTCCCAAACCGACTTGCTGCCAGTTTTCGTGAAGCACTTCTCCACTTGCCAAGTAAAATAGGGCCAACTTAAACGCCTAAATTTATCAAGTCTCCCCAAAAGTTGAAACACAGAACCCCCAGGTTGTGCTAGATTCTTATAATTACACATTCTATTAATGACACGACCCCCAAAACGTTATAATTAAAAAAGTTATGTGGGTATGATTATAACGAGCTTGGCGCATGAATATTTTTCCATTTAGTGTGGTGCACCCTAAGAAAGGACCGGTTTGCGGGACGCCCGCTTTTGTCTCAAAAGTCTCCTAATAGTGAGACATGAAAAGGGCCTAATATGGGCCGTCAAGAGGTCAACCCGACTCTATATTTTTATCGCCACTGATTTTGTTTTCCCAAGTAAATACTACAATTATTTGGTCTATAATCAGCTTACAAAGAGCAAATTAATTTGAACCTTTTCGGGGTATTAGGCTATAAACTGGAGTTCCATTAAGTAGGCCTACTGGACGTTAACAACAGTCTGCCTATAGCTCGATTTGAGTTTTTTGTGTAGGCTTATCCGCATGAATCAAAACCATACGCATTTTGTGACGATAAAAAACATATATAAAAATTCACAATGCGACAAGAAAAGGACCTTGGTCCAGTGCGCTTGAACGAGGTTGCAATTGATAACCTTTAACCCAAACCAGGAAGTGCGGCACCCTGAATAGGTTTTTTTCCAACGATTACACGCACATGATTACAGTTTATTATTGCTGCACAAGTTCAACACAATCTCAACTAAAACTGTGAACTTAGCAGGCTAAGTACTGGTTAGTGATCTGCATAGGGGCAAATATGAAGTCACAATTTCTTAGCTACTGTGATTCACGTCTCATTGTTTTGTTTGTGTTTCTTGAAGGTAAGCGTATAATATAATTTACTTACCGTAAATTCACTTCAATTGAATTCCTAGGACAAAAAGTACTCACAACAACTGTGCACTTATTGAAAGCAAATACACGAACAATGACGATCTGAAACATTCGTAAACAAAGGCTTGGAATATGTTTGTGTGTCCATACGGACCGAGTATAAGGTCTATCAAAATATTAAGGTGGAATTTTGAGTGACGGGTAATCCAGACATTGGATAAGAGCAGATACTATTACCAACATATCAAAATCGCACAATTTTCTTTAAAATTGTCATATGAAGTAATATCAGTATTACAAATGAAAAATTATTTATTGGGCGGCTATTGCAAGCCTCATGAAAAGTGCTTTGCAGTTTAAGCAACATGTCAAAAGGAATTAAAAGCGAGTTATGTATACAAGCATAAAGCTTTATTGTACACACTAAAAATCCTTATGTAATCAGCATCTCAGTCCAAGTGATTTGACTGTTCTTTTGTAAAACTATGTTCCCAAGTTACTTGACAGTTTCTTACAAGAGAGGTTTGATATTTGCAGGACTTACTGCACAGCCATTAATTACTGGAGAATCATGGGCAGTTATTGGAGAGGACACCACCTTGACATGCTCTCCTGGAGATGGAGAGACCATAAGTCTAGTGAGATGGAAAAATAGCAGCTTTGACAATAGTGATGTTACAAAAACAGATACAATAGTTCAATTCTTGAAATCAGGAACTGCTTTCCTAAGGGATGAGACACATTATGAATTTGATTCAAGTGAACCTTATTCACTGACAATAAAACAACTGACTTTGGATGATGAGGCCAGGTACTGGTGTGAGATGTTTAGTCTTGGGTTCAACCACGCCTTCATAGACACAAAAATAAGAGGTAGGTTAATAGCAGGACAGTTCTTCTTAGAACTGAGCAGTCTCTTGAACTCTGAAACCTACTCCGCGGCAGTAGAATATAAAGCAAGACCTAGTACCCCAAAAAACAAATCTACACAGCAAAGTAGATCTACACATGGTGTTACCGCAAACTGAACATACATTACATTGATACCTCACCATGCATGCAATGGCTCAAGAAATATTTAAGTGGTAGGTTATGTTGTGAAACTATCACGTCTTATGTGTACGTTCACACACAAAAGTGTTTGATGCAAAGTACACCGTATTGCAAGTAACACCCAGAGAAAAACATGTTCACAAACGGTTCTTCACATAGTTTGATCACAGGGATTTTACGGTGGAATTTATTCTCACGAGTCGGGGGAAAGTACACACTGTACAGTGTTTAACACACATCGGTGTAAGTGTAAAAAACAAAGAAATAGGTTTTCAATATGTGTACATGAAAGGACAATGAAATAGATTAGTTTACAAAGCAGTGTTGCAATATTCTGTAGGCTTTACTCTGTACAAAATTTGAGAACAGAAAAGACATATTGATGATGAACTATTTTATTGCTTACACTGTACAAGGTATGTAGGCCTAAATGAACGTTACATGTTTCTACATATTCCCCTGATGTACAGTGACTGCCCATTTTCACTTCAATTGGGTAATTATATGAACTTGGGACACATGGCTAATGTAAGTTTATTGAGTACATTGCCAACCATATTTCCATGTAAGTTGTCGATGTGCCCGTTTCTAAAGTTAATTAATGTTTTATAATGACAGCTGATAAAGAAAAGTTCTTCTTGAGAAAAAGCGATATTTGAAACATAAAAGTCGCATCCCCTTCAAGTGACCCCTCTGCTGCCGCGCCCCAGGTTAGTATCGTAAACTTTGGTGTGATTCTACATCGTAGCCATAGGTTAAATGGTTTCTGACTGGCACCTTCGAACGAAGACATCGACGAAACAGGGAGACGAAGAAAATATGGATATTACATTTTACATGTAGCTCAGTTGGTAGAGCGCTGGCATATTAATCTGGAGGTCACATGTTCAAGTCCCGCTTTATTCTATTATTCTTTCTTCAACCCCAAATATTTTAGAAATGTTTTCAGTCAGTTTCTCTTGACATGGTTTATTAAAATAAAAAGTTACATCCTGTTAAAATTACTCCTCTGCAGTACTTTTAATTGGAAAAATGTAGCACTGATGTAATCTAACATATCTGCTAAAAACAAACACATATCAATTGTTTGTTTTCAAGAGGCTGGGAGAGTTTTGAATATGTTTCTAGTATGTTTGATTATTTAACATTTCGCATTGTTTGATATGGAGAGGTTATTTAGCGTGGTGCACCGATAGAAAAGATCTGGTGAGAGGGACGCCCGCTTTTGTCTCAAAAGTCTTCTATTAGAGAGACACGGGGCGATTGTGTGCCGTTGAGATGGTAAACCCGATTCTATGTTTTTATCGCCACTGATTTTGTTTTCCCAAGTAAAAACTGTAATTATTTGGACTATAAGTAAATTACAAAGAGCAAAGTCGTTTT
The DNA here is from genome assembly GCA_023634235.1 of Pisaster brevispinus. Lineage (NCBI taxonomy): Eukaryota > Metazoa > Echinodermata > Asteroidea > Forcipulatida > Asteriidae > Pisaster > Pisaster brevispinus. Next base: position 3,486,677 of record JAMKCF010000016.1, on the reverse strand, counting down.
CACCTTTTCAGGGTAAGGCTATAAACTTCAGTTTATTTTAGAAGTGGGCGTTGAAAATGTTCTGCCACAGCTCGATTGAAATGTTTTGGGGGTAGGCCTATCCGCAAGAACTAAATGATACGCATTGTGTAAACATTTCGGGAAAATATTTCAGGTACATGTACAACAAAAGCTTTTTTTGAAATATATTGTTTTATATTGCGACAAGAAAGTACAACCTCGATCCCATGCTCTCAAACGACATTGCAATCGATGACCTTTTACCCCAATCAGGAAGTGCGGCACCTTGAATTTGCCTTTTTTCCTGACTCTAAGACACATATCATGATTACAGTTTGTCCCTGCTGCACGAATTCAACACAGTCTCAAACTGTGAAATTAACAGACTAAGTGCTGGGTATTGATCTGCATAGGGGCAAATATGAAGTCACAATTTCTCAGCCACTGTGATCTATGTCTCCTTGTTTTGTTTATGTTTCTTGAAGGTAAGCGTAGCATGCTTTATTTACAATAACTATAAATGCATTTCAATTGAATTCCTGCATCAAAAGGTACTAAACAACAGTGCACTTATTGAAAGCAGTTATAAAAACAATGACATTCTCAAACATGTGTAAACAAAGCCTTGACATAATGTGTATCCGGACGGAATTTAAGGTCAAAGTATTAGTTAAAGGACATTTTTAAATAACAGGTAATCCAGATGTTGGATAAGAGCATACTGACATGACAAAATCGAGCCATTATTTTTATAAGGTCATAGCAACAACAACAAAATTAATCTATGGGCGATTTGCAGTTCAATGGGCGATTTGCAGTTCAATAGGCTATGTCAATAAGTGGGACAATAATGTGAATTAAATTTAAAGCATAATAAGCGAATTGGGTTATTGTACACACTAAACGTCCTTGTCTAACCAACGCTAGAATACAAGTGATTTAATTGTTCTTTTAGAAAACCATGTTTTCCCAAGTTACTTTATTGCTTCGGGAATTCGCTCAGGTACGTGTACAACAAAAGCCCTTTTTCATATTGTGACAAGAAAAGCACCTCGGTCCAGTGCACTCAAACGAGATTGCAATCGCTGACCTTTAACCCAAAGCAGGAAGTGCGGCACCCTGAATTGGTTATTTTACTGACGATTACACGCAATTGATTACAGTTTGTCATTGCTGCACGAATCAACTCAATCTCAACTAAAACTGTGAAATTAACAGACTAAGTACTGGTTAGTGATCTGCATAGGGGCAAAAATGAAGTCACAATTTCTTAGCAACTGTCATCCACGTCTCATTGTTTTGTTTATATTTCTTGAAGGTAAGCGTATAACATATTTTATTTACACTTACCATAGATTCATTTCAATTGAATTCCTGAGACAGAAAGGTCTTACAACAATTGTGTACTTATTGAAAGTAAATACACGAACAATGACGGTCCCAAACATTCGTAAACAAAGCCGTGAAATGTTAGTGTGTCCATACGGACCAAGTTTAAGGTCTAGAGAAATGTTAAGGTGGAATTTTGTGAAAGCAGTAATAAAAGTGAACATTTATTTATTTGCCGTCTATTGCAAGCCTCATGAAAAGTGCTTTGCAGTTTAAGCAGCATGCCAAAAGGAATAAAAAGTGAATTGTGTATAAAGCATAAAGCTTTATTGTACACACTAAAATTCCTTGCGCAATCAAGATCTCAGTACAAGTGATTTGACTGTTCTTTTGTAAAACTATGTTCCCAAGTTACTTGGCAGTTTCTTTAAAGAGCTGTTGATATTTGCAGGACTTACTGCGCAGCCAATTGTTACTGGAGAATCATGGGCAGATATTGGAACGGACACCACCTTGACATGCTCTCCTGGAGATGGAGTGACCATAAGTCTAGTGAGATGGAAAAATAGCAGCTTTGACAATAGTGATGTTACAAAGACAGATACAATAGTTCAATTCATCTTTTCATTAGGAGCTCCAATCCTTAGGGATGAGACACATTATGAATTTGATTCAAATGAACCTTATTCACTGACAATAAAACAACTGACCTTGGATGATGAGGCCAGGTACTGGTGTGAGATGCTTGTACCTGCAAATGCTGATTACGAGATCGACTTCATAGACACACAAATAAGAGGTAGGTGAACAAGCATGACAATTCTCTCGAATTCCGACTTACTCCGCGGCAGTAGAATAAAAAGCAAGACCTACTTCCCAAAGAACAAATCTTAACAGCAAAGTAGATCTACACATGGTGTTACCGCAAACCGAATAATTGTACATTGATACCTCGGCATGCAATGCCTCAATAATTATTTAAGTGGTAGGTTGTTCTGGAACTATCATGTCTTATGTGTACGTTCACACACGAAAGTGTTTGATGCTAAGTACACCGTATTGTAAGTAACACACATAGAAACCCATGTTCACAAACACCCCTTACTGTTCTTCACATTGTTTGATCACAGGGATTTTAGGGTGGAATTTGTTCTCACAGGAGTCGGGGAAAGTACACAATGTACAGTGTTTAGATCACAGCGGTGTAAGTGTATAACACAAAACCAAAGGATTTCAGTATATTTACATAAAAAGACAATCAAAAAGATTAGTTTACAAAGCAGTGTTGCAATATTTTGTAGGCTTCACTCTAATCAAAATTTGAGAATAGAAAAGACATATATTGGTGCTGAACATTTTAATTGCACACATTGTAAAGTGATTGTAAATGTAAATGAGCATTACATGTTTCTACATATTCCCCTGATGTACAGTAACAGCCCATTTTAACTTCAATTGGGTAATTATATGAACTTGAGACAAATGGCTTATGTATGTTAATTAAATACATTGCTAACCATTTCCATGTAAATTGTCGATGTGGCAGTTTCTAAAGTTATTTAATGTTTTATAATGAAAGCTGATAAAAAAGGTTCTTCTTGAGAAAAAGCGATATTTGAAACATAAAAGTCGCATCCCCTTCAAGTGACCCCTCTGCTGCCTCGCTCAGGTTGTATAATGTAAACTTTGGTTTAATTCCTACATGAAGCCACATAGGTAAAATGGCTTCTGACTGGCACCGGCCCCGAACGAAGACATCGACAAAACAGGGAGACATTTAAAATAGGGATATTTGATTGTACATGTAGCCCAGTTGGTATAGCACTGGCATGTTAATCTGGAGGTCACGTGTTTAAGTCCCGCTCTAGTCCATTTTCCTTTCTTCAACCCAAAATATTTTAAAATGTATTCAGTCAGTTTCTCTTGACATGGTTTATTGAATCTATTTGATATTTGAAATAAAAAGATACATCCTGTAATGGTGACTCCTCTGCAGTACTTTTAATTGGTAAAATGTAGCACTGATGTAATCTAACACATCTGCTAAAAAAAAATAAAAATAAAAAAAATAAAATCAACTGTTTTTTTTTCAAGAGGCTGGGAGATTTTTAAATATGTTTGGAGTATGTTTGAGTATTTAACATTTAGCATTGTTTGATATGGGGAACTTATTAGCGTGGTGCACCCATAGAAAAGGACCGGTGAGTGGGACGCTTGCTTTTGTCTCAAAAGTCTTATATTAGTGGGACACGGGGCGAATGTGTGCCTTCGACAGGTAAACCCGATTCTATGTTTTTATCGCCACTGATTTTGTTTTCCCAAGTAAATACTATAATTATTTTGACTATAATTAACTTACAAACAGCAAGTTTGTTTCCCTCTTTTTCGGGGTATTAGACTATTAACTGCAGTTTATTTTAGAAGTGGACGTTGAAAATATTCTGCCACAGCTCGATTTGAGTGTTTTTGGGGTAGGCCTATATCCGCATGAACTAAATCATACGCATTGTGTCAAAACTTCGGGAAATGTTTCAGGAACATGTGCAACAAAAGCTTTTTTATTAATATATTGTTTTATATTGCGACAAGAAAAAAAACATTGATCCATGCTCTCAAACGACATTGCAATCGATGACCTTTAACCCCAACCAGGAAGTGCGGCACCTGCATTTTGCCTTTTTTTCTTACTCTTACACGCATATCATGATTATAGTTTGTCCCTGCTGCACGAATTCAACACAGTCTCAAACTGTGAAATTAACAGAATAACTACTGGGTAATGATCTGCATAGGGGCAAATATTTGTTTATGAAGTCACAATTTCTCGGCAACTGTGATTAACGTCTTATTGTTTTGTTTATGTTTCTTGAAGGTAAACGTAGCATGCTTTATTTACAATAACTATAAATGTATTTCAATTGAACTCCTACCTCAAAAGGTAAACAACTGTGCACTTATTGCAAGCAGTTATACAAACAATGACATTCTCAAACATGCGTAAACAAAGCCTTGAAACATATCCGGACCGAGTTTAAGGTCATATTGTATTTAAAGTACATTTTTTAATAATGCGTAATCCAGATAATGTATAAGAGCATACTTACATGACAAAATCAAGCCATTATCAATGATTTGCATGAGGTAATAGCATCAAAGGCTCCACGGCTATGTCAAAAGGAAGAACAAATTATTTGAATTAGATTTAAAGCATAATAAGCGAACTTTATTGTGCACACTAAACGTCCTTGTCTAATCTACGCTAGAAAACATGATTAAAACCATGTTTTTTCCCAACGTAATTTACTGCTTCAAAAATAGCTCAGGTACGTGTACAACAAAAACTTTGTTAAATATATGTTTTTCATATTGCGGCAAGAAAAGCACTTCGGTCCGGTGCGCTCGAACGAGGTTGCAATCGACAACCTTTAACCCAAAACCAGGAAGTGCGGCACCCTGAATAGTTTTTTTTCTGACGATTACACGCAATTGATTACAGTTTGTTATTGCTGCACGACTCAACGCAATCTCAACTAAAACTGTGAAATTAACAGACTAAGTACTGGGTATTGATCTGCATAGGGGCAAATATGAAGTCACAATTTCTTAGCAACTGTGATTCACGTCTCATTGTTTTGTTTATGTTTCTTGAAGGTAAGCGTATAATATAATTTATTTACACTTACCATAAATTCACTTCAATTGAATTCCTGGGCCAAAACGTTCCCACAGCAACTGTGCACTTATTGAAAGCAAATACACGAACAATGACGATCCGAAATATTCGTAAACAAAGGCTTGGAATAAGATGTGTGTCCATACAGACCGAGTTTGAGGTCACTCAAAATATTATGGTAAATTTTGAATGACGTGTTATCCAGATATTGGTTAAGAGCGGATATTATTACCAAAATAACACAATCAAGCAAATACGTTTGATTTTCATATGAAGTAATATTAGCAATAATAATAAAAATGTATATATTGGGTGCCTTTACGAGCCTCTTCAAAACTGTTTTTCAGTTTAAGCTCATACTTCAAAAGGAAGAAGAAGAAAAACAAGTATGCGAATTCAATTTAAAGCATGAAGGCAAAAACAAGTGTCGGGTGATTTGTTCCGAAGTTATATCACATTTGTTTTAAAGAGCCGTTGGTATTTGCAGGACTTACTGCAGAGCTAGTTGTTACTGGAGAATCATGGGCAGACATTGGAACGGACACCACTTTGGCATGCTCTCCTGGAGATGGAATATTAGCACTGAGATGGAGAGATAGCAGCTTTAACAGCACTGATATCGATAACACATTCAATATTGTGAGATTGGTGATACAAACAGGGGATCTAGTCAACAGAAACGAGACACATTATGGATTCAATCCAAATGATCCTCTTTATCCATTAACAATCAAACAAGTGACATTGGACGATGAGGCTAAGTACTGGTGTGAGGTGTTCCTTGATGGTCTTTACATACATGACTCAAAGGAAATTCGAATACGAGGTAGGACCCTCATGTTGTCAGATATAATACAAATGGTAGAGAAAATATGATGGAATTGCCGCAGGACAGATTTCTTTATTTGTATCTGTAGGTTTGCATTGCAGTATTCCTTCCAAAATTCCCGTAATACTATACAAGTCTATGTCTTCTCCATGCATCACAACAAGACCTACGTATTCAAAGTTAAATCCCAGCGCCCAACCCTTTCAAATTGCTTAGCAAGTTCAGTTAGTAAGTCACAGGCGTAGATCTAAGCGGATGGATTTACGAAACCTTATGGACTCGGAGGCTTGCCTAAATAAATAACTAATTGGCCCCTTATGATTCGTATGAATGCTAACATTTTGTCTGAAATGGAAAAAAAAGTAGGGAACTTACAACCTGTTTTCTCTGAAAAGATAATCCAAAACAACAAATGTACCAACGAGTGTCTTATATCAAAGCGATACTTACTCTCACAGACTCTCCTCATTTTCGCCGAATGACGTTCCTTTATTGAAAGAGAAGGAAATGTAGGAATGTTACCACCAAAATAATATAAAGAGAGCATCGCCATCATCACATTATCAAGGCCTTTGAGCAAAAACCACAATGCAGTTAGAGCTTGGTCCTGCACGCTTGCATTGTTATGAAATAGTTACTTATTAACGTGTGTCTTTCAAAACTGATACACATTATTTAAATGTCAAAATCTACTCGTCTTTTAAAGTCATACGTGGTCTCCATTTTACTAAGGGGCCTTAAAAAGTTTGCAACATTTTCATGGCAATATAAAGAGTATGGGGGAGGGAAGGTGTCGGAGACCAAAGGCATGTCAATTTTTTATTCAAATAATTGGTATAAATTTTTAAAGATAAATGCTGATAAGTATAGTTACTATAACTTGGGGCTGAACAAAGAAACATTTACTAAAGCAGGATTTGAACCAACGACCTCCGGTTTAACGTGCGCTCCGCACTCTGAGCTATCTAGCCCTATGTTGGCGTACTCTCTTTTTGTCAATTTCTTTGTTCGGGGCGCCAGTCAGAAGCCGTAGAAACGTTAACTGACTAAAAATTAACAGACTGAGTTAATATCTGCATTGGGGCGAATATGAAGTCACAATTTCTTAGCCACTCTGATTCACGTCTCATTGTTTTGTTTATGTTTCTTGAAGGTAAACGTAGCATGCTTTATTTACAATAACTATAAATGCATTTCAATTTAATTCATGCCTAAAAAGTACCTACACTAACTGTGCACTTATTGAAAGCAGTTATATAATAAATGACATTCTCAAACATACGTAAACAAAGCCTTGACACATCCGGACCGAGTTAAGGTCAAAATTTTATTCAAAGTACATTTTCAAATAATGCGCATTGCAGATAATGTAAAAGAGCATACTAACATGACGAAATCGACCATTATTTCTGATGTTCATGAGGTAATAGCATCAAAGGCTCCAAGGCTGTGTCAAAAGGAAGAACAAACTATGTGAATTAAATTTAAAGCATAATGAGCGAAGTTTATTGTGCACACTAAATGTCCTCGTCGAATCGACGCTAGAATACGTGATTTAATAGTTTTTGGGAAAACCATGTTTTTTCCCAAGTTACTTTATTGCTTCAAAAAATAGCTCAAATACGTGTACAACAAAAGCTTTGTTAAATATAAATTTGTCATACATTGCGGCAAGATAAGCACTTCGGTCCGGGCCGCTCGAACGAGGTTGCAATCGACGACCTTTAACCCCAAACCAGGAAGTGCGGCACCCTGAATAGGTTTTTTTCTGACGATTACACGCAATACAGTTTGTCATTGCTGCACGAATCAACGCAATCTCAACTAAAACTGTGAAATTAACAGACTAAGTACTTGGTATTGATCTGCATAGGGGCAAATATGAAGTCACAATTTCTTAGCAACTGTGATTCACGTCTCATTGTTTTGTTTATGTTTCTTGAAGGTAAGCGTATAATATAATTTATTTACACTTACCATAAATTCACTTCAACTGAATTCCTGGGCCAAAAAGTTCTCACAACAACTGTGCACTTATTGAAAGCAAATACACGAACAATGATGATTCGAAACATTCGTAAACAAAGGCTTGGAATATATTTGTGTGTCCATTCAGACCGAGCTTAAGGTCACTTAAAATATTATGGTGAATTTTGAATGACGTATTATCCAGATATTGGATAATGGCAGATATTATTACCAAAAAAAAAAACACAATCGAGCCATTACTTTTGATTTTCATAAGAAGTAATAGTAGTAATAACAATGAAAATTTATTTATTGGGTGCATTTCCAAGCCTCTTCAAAAGTGTTTTGCAGTTTAAGCAATACTTTAAAAGAAGAAGAAAGCAAGTATGCGAATTCAATTTAAGGCATGAAGCGAAAAAATGTCGAGTGATTTGTTCCGAAGTTATATTACGTTTGTTTTAAAGAGCACTTGGTATTTGCAGGACTTACTGCACAGCCAGTTGTTACTGGAAAAGCATGGGCAGATATTGGAACGGACACCACCTTGACATGCTCTCCTGGAGATGGAATATTAGCACTGAGATGGAGAGATAGCAGCTTCAACAACACTGATCTTGATAACACATATCTTATAGTAAGATTGGTGATACCAACAGGGGATCTAGTTAACAGAAACGAGACACATTATGGATTCGATCCAAATGATCCTCTTTATCCATTAACAATCAAACAAGTGACATTGGATGATGAGGCTAAGTACTGGTGTGAGGTGTTTGTTGGTGGTCTTGACATGTACGACTCAAAGGAATTGCGAATACGAGGTAGGACCCTCATGTTGTCAGATATAATACAAACCATTGTAGAGAAGCAAAACGATGGAATTACCGAAAGAGATTTTTCTAAACTTGTATCTGTAGGTTAGCATTTCTTTAGTCCTTCCAAAATTCCCGCATTAGAATACACAATTTTTTCTCTGTCTTCTCCATATCTCATTAGTAGGCCTACGTTTTCAAAGTTAAATCCCAGCGCCCAACCCTTTCAAATTGCTTAGCAAGTTCAGGTAGTAATAAGTCACAGGCGTAAATCTGATCGGGTGGATTTACAAAACTGTATGGACTGGGAAGCTTGCCTAAATATATAATAATTTATTCCATAAGTAAACGGAGTGCATGTAGCACGCCCCTTATTGTTCGTTTGAATACTAACATTTGTCTAAAATGAGAAGAAATTAAATAGGGAACTTACAACCCTCTTTCTTTCAAAAGATAACCCAAAAGACTGAGAATGTACCAACGAGTATTTTATATCAAAGCGATAGCCACACTCACAGACTCTCCTTATTTTCCCCGACTGACATTCCTTTATTGAAAGAAAAGAGAATTTAGGAATTTTACCCCCAAAATAATAAGAGAGAGCATCGCCATCATCACAATATCATGCAAGGCCCTTGAGCAAAAGCCATAACGCAGTAAGCTTGCATTGTTATGAAATAGTTACTTATCAACATTTTTTCTTTCAAAACCAATACACATTATTTAAATATCAGAATCTACATGCCTTTTAAATTCGCACGTGGTCTCCATTTTACTAACGGGCCTTATTTTTTTTTCTTCAACATTTTCATGGTCATATAAAGAGTATGGGGGAGGGTGGTGTCGGAGACCAAAGCCATGTCAATTTGTATATAAATAATGGGTATCAATTTTGAAAGATAAATGTTGATTAGTCTACTTAGTCTACTAATTGGGGCTGAACAAAGAAACATTTACTAAAGTGGGATTTGAACCAACGACATCCGGTTTAACGTGCGCTCCACCAACTGAGCTATCTTGCCCTTTGTTGGTGGTCTCTCTTTTTGTCATTTTTTTTTTGTTCGTGGTAGCCATTCAGAAGCCGTAGAAACGTTAAATGAAAAAAATAGACTGAGTAAATATCTGCAATGGGGCGAATATGAAGTCACAGATTCTCAGCCTCTGTGATTCAAGTCTCATTGTTTTGTTTAGGTTTCTTTGAGGTAAACGTATCATGCTTTACTTACAATGACTAAAAATGCATTTCAATTCAATTCCTGCATCAAAAGGTTTACACTAACTGTGCACTTATTGAAAGCAGTTATACAAACAATGACATTCTCAAACATAGGTAAACGAAGCCTTGAAATATATCCGGACCGAGTTAAGGTCAACATTGTATTTAAAGTACACTTTTAAATAATGCGTAGTCCAGATATTGGATAAGAGCAAACTAACATGACAAAATCGAGCCATTATTTCTGATTTTAATGAGGCAGATAGCAACAAAGGCTCCAAGGCTGTGTCAAAAGGAGGACAACACTATGTGAATTAAATTTAAAACATAATAAGCGAGGTTTAATGTGCACACTAAACGTCCTCGTCTAATCGACTCTAGATAACGTGATTTAATCATTTTTGCGGAAAACCATGTTTTTTCACAAGTTACTTTTGCTTCAAAAAATAGCTCACGTACGTGTACAATAAAAGGCTTTGTTAAATGTATGTATTTTCATATTGCGGCAAGAAAATCAATTCGGTCCAGTGCACTCGAACGAGGTTGCAATCGACGACCTTTAACCCAAACCAGGAAGTAAGGCACACTGAATAGGTTTTTTCTGACGATTACACGCAATTGATTACAGTTTGTCATTGCTGCACGAGTCAACGCAATCTCAACTAAAACTGTGAACTTAGCAGACTAAGTACTGGTTAGTGATCTGCATAGGGGCAAATATGAAGTCACAATTTCTTAGCTACTGTGATTCACGTCTCCTTGTTTTGTTTATGTTTCTTGAAGGTAAGCGTGTAATATAATTTATTTACACTTACCATAAGTTCGCTTCAATTGAATTCCTGGGCCTAAAAGTACTCACAACAACTGTGCACTTATTGAGAGCAAATACACGAACAATGACGATCCGAAACATTCGTAAACAAAGGCTTGGAATAAGATGTGTGTCCATATGGTGAATTTTGAATGATGTGTTATCCAGATATTGGGTAAGAGCGGATATTATTACTATAAACGAAACACAATCGAGCCATTACGTTTGATTTTCATATGAAGTAATATTAATAATAACAATGAAAATTGATTTATTGGGTGCATTTCCAAGCCTCTTCAAAAGTGTTTTGCAGTTTAAGCAATACTTCACAAGGAAAAAGAAAACAAGTATGCGAATAAAATTTTAAGCAAAAAGCGAAAAGTGTCGGGTGATTTGTTGCATTTGTTTTAAAGAGCCGTTGGTATTTGCAGGACTTACTGCACAGCCAGTTGTAACTGGAGAAGCATGGGCAGATATTGGAACGGACACCACTTTGACATGCTCTCCTGGAGATGGAATATTAGCACTGAACTGGAGAGATAGCAGCTTCAACAACACTGATCTTGATAACACATTCAATATAGTGGCATTGGTGATACAAACAGGGAATCTAGTTAACAGAAACGAGACACATTATGGATTCGATCCAAATGATCCTCTTTATCCATTAACAATCAAACAAGTGACATTGGATGATGAGGCTAAGTACTGGTGTGAGGTGTTCGTTGGTGGACTTGACATGTATGACTCAAAGGAATTGCGAATACGAGGTAGGACCCTCATATTGTCACATATAATATAAACCATGGTAGAGAAACAACATGATGGAATTGCCGCAGGACAGTTTTCTAAAGTTGTATCTGTAGGTTTGCATTGCATTAATTCTTCTAGAATTCCCGTATTAGAATGCAAAATTTTACATATGTCTTCTCCATATCTCACAACTAGGTATTCAAAGTATCCCAGCTCCCAACCCTACAAATTGTTCAGCAAGTTCAGGTAGTAAGTCACATACGTAAACCTGAGCGGTCGGAATTACAAAACTCTATAGACTTGGAGGCTTGCCTAAATGAATAATAGTTGGCCCCTTATTGTTCGTATGAATGCTAACATTTTGTATAAAATGAAAAAAAAAGTAGGGAACTTACAACCTGTTTTCTCTGAAAAGGTAACCCCAAAAAACCAATGTACTAACGAGTCCCTTATATCAAAACGATACTCACTCTCACAGACTCTCCTTATTTTCACCGAATGACGTTCCTTTATTGAAAGAGAAGAGAATTTAAGAATTTTACCCCCAAAATAATAAGAGAGAGCATCGTCATCATCACAATATCAAGGCCCTTGAGCAAAAACCACAACGCAGTGAGAGGTTGGCCCTGCACGCTTGCATTGTTATGAAATAGTTACTTGTCAACATTTTTCTTTCAAAACTGATACACATTACTTAAATATCAATATCCACAAGTCACACGGCGTATCCATTTTACTAAGGGGCCTTAAAAAGTTTTCAACATTTTCATGATCATATAAAGAGAATGGGGCGAGGAGGTGTCGAAGACCAAAGCCATGTCGATTTTTTTTATTGAAATAATAGGCATCAATTTTGAAAGAAAAATGTTGATAAGTTTAGTTACTATAACTTGGGGCTGAACAAAGAAACATTTACTAAAGCGGGATTTGAACCAACGACCTCCGGTTTAACGTGCGCTCCACCAACTGAGTTATCTAGCCTTATGTTGGCGGTCTCTCTTTTTGTCAATTTCTTTGTTCGGGGCACAAGTCAGAAGCCGTAGAAAAGTTAACTGAAAAAAAATAGACTGAGTAAATATCTGCATTGAGGCGAATATGAAGTCACAATTTCTCAGCCACTGTGATTCACGTCTTATTGTTTTATTTATGTTTCTTGAAGTTAAACATAGCATGCTTTATTTACAACAACTATAAATGCAATTCAATTGAATTCCTGCATCAAAAGGTACTAAACAGTTGTACACTTATTGAAAGCAGTTATACAAACAATGACACTCTCAAACATACAGAAACAAAGCCTTGAAATATATCCGGACCGAGTTTAAGGTCAAAATTCTATTTAAAGTACATTTTTAAATAATGCGTAATGCAGATACTGTATAAGAGCATACTAACATGACAAAATCGAGCCATTATTTATGATTTTTCATGAAGTAATAGCATCAATGGCTCCACTGCTATGTCAAAAGGAAGACAACATTATGTAAATTAAATTTAAAGCATAATAAGCGAGGTTTATTGTGCATACTAAACGTCCTCATCTAATCGACGCTAGAATACGTGATTTAAATTTTTTTGGGGGAAAACCATGTTTTTCACAAGTTACTTTATTGCTTCAAAAAACAGCTCAGGTACGTGTACAACAAAAGCTTCGTTAAATATATATTTTTCATATTGCGGCAAGAAAAGCACTTCGGTCCGGTGCGCTCGAACGAGGTTGCAATCGACGACCTTTAACCCTAACCAGGAAGTGCGGCACCCTGAATAGGTTTTTTTCTGACGATTACACGCAATTGATTACAGATTGTCAATGCTGCACGAATCAACGCAATCTCAACTAAAACTGTGAAATTAACAGACTAAGTACTGGTTAGTGATCTGCATAGGGGCAAATATGAAGTCACAGTTTCTTAGCTACTGTGATCGACGTCTCCTTGTTTTGTTTATGTTTCTTGAAGGTAAGCGTATAATATAATTTATTATTTTACACTTACCATGAATTCACTTCAATTGAATTCCTGGGCCAAAACGTTCCCACAGCAACTGTGCACTTATTGAAAGCAAATACACGAACAATGACGATCCGAAACATTCGTAAACAAAGGCTTGGAATATGTTTGTGTGTCCATTCAGACCGAGTTTAAGGTCACTCAAAATATTATGGTGAATTTTGAATGACGTGTTATCCAGATATTGGATAAGAGCGGATATTATTACTAAAATAACACAATCAATCCATTACGTTTGATTTTCATATGAAGTCATGTCAGTTTTTAACAACAATGAATATTGATTTGTTGGGTGCCTTTGCAAGCCTCTTCAAAGGTGTTTTACAGTTTAAAAGCACTATTTCAAAAGGAAGAAGAAAACAAGTATGCGAATTAAATTTAAAGCATGAAGCGAAAAAGTGTCAGGTGATTTGTTTCGAAGTTATATTACATATTATATTTTAAAGAGCCGTTGGTATTTGCAGGACTTACTGCACAGCCAGTTGTTACTGGAGAAGCATGGGCAGATATTGGAACGGACACCACTTTGACATGCTCTCCTGGAGATGGAATATTACTATTGAGATGGAAAGATAGCAGCTTTGACAATACTGATATTGTAAACACGCTTCTTATATTGAGATTGGCGATACAAACAGGGGAACTAGTCAACAGAAACGAGACACATTATGGATTCAATCCAAATGATCCTCTTTATCCATTAACAATCAAACAAGTGACATTGGATGATGAGGCTCAGTACTGGTGTGAGGTGTTCGTAGGTGGTTACATACATGACTCAAAGGAAATGCGAATACGAGGTAGGACCCTCATGTTGTCAGATATAATATAACCATGGTAGAGAAACAAAACGATGGAATTACCGAAAGAGATTTTTCTGAACTTGTATCTGTAGGTTTGCATTGCATTATTCCTTCCAAAACTCTCGTATTAGAATACAAAAGTTAATCTCTGTCTTCTCCATATCTCACAACTAGGCCAACGTATTCAAAGTTAAATCTCAGCGCCCAACCCTTTCAAATTGTTCAGCATGTTCAAATAGTAATAAGTCACAGGCGTAAATTTGATCGGGTGGATTTACAAAACTCTATAGACTTGGAGGCTTGCCTCAATATATAATAATTCACCCTTTAATGTTCGAATGAATGCTAACATTTTGTCTGAAATGGAAAAAAGTAGGGAACTTACAACCTGTTTTCTCTGAAAAGATAACCCCAAAAGACCCAATGTACCAACGAGTATCTTACGTCAAAGCGATAGTTACTCTCACAGACTCTCCTTATTTTCGCCGAATGACGTTTCTTTATTGAAAGAGAAGAGAATTAAGGGATTTTACCCCAAAATAACGAGAGAGAGCATCGTCATCATCACAATATCAAGGCCTTTGAGCAAAATCCACAACGCAGTTAGAGCTTGGCCCTGCACACTTGCATTGTTATGAAATAGTTACTTATAAAAAATGTTCTTTCAAAACTGATACACTTTATTTAAATACCAAAATCTACATGCCTTTTAAAGTCGTACGTGGTCTCCAAGGGGCCTTAAAAACTTGTTTAACTTTTTCATTGTTATATAAAGAGTATAGGGGGAGGGAAGGTGTCGAAGACCAAAGCCATGTCGATTTGTACAACTAAATAATGGGTATCCATTTTGAAAGATAAATGTTGATAAGTTTAGTTACTATAACTTGGGGCTGAACAAAGAAACATTTACTAAAGCGGGATTTGAACCAAGGACCTCCGGTTTAACGTGCGCTCCACCAACTGAGTAATCTAGCCTTATGTTGGCGGTCTCTCTTTTTGTCAATTTCTTTGTTCGGGGCACAAGTCAGAAGCCGTAGAAACGTTAACTGAAAACAAAAATAGATTGAGTAAATATCTGCATTGGGGCGAATATGAAGTAACAATTTCTCAGCCACTGTGATTCAAGTGTCATTGTATTGTTTATGTTTCTTTGAGGTAAACGTATCATGCTTTATTTACAATAACTATAAATGCATTTCAATTGAATTCCTGCGTCAAAGGTTAACTATAACTGTGCACTTATTGAAAGCAGTTATACAAACAATGACATTCTCAAACATACGTAAACGAAGCCTTGAAACATATCCGGACCGAGTTTAAGGTCAAAATTTTATTTAAAGTACATTTTTAAGTAATGCGTAATCCAGATAGGCCTATTGGAATAAGAGCATACTAACATGACAAAATCGAGCCATTATTACTGATTTTAATGAGGCAGTAGCAACAAAGGCTCCACGGCTGTGTCAAAAGGAAGAAAACGTTATGTGAATTAAATTTAAAAGCACTACTTCAAAAGGAAGAAGAAAAAACAAGTATGCGAATAAAATTTTAAGCATGAAGCGAAAAGTGTCCGGTGATTTGTTCCGAAGTTATATTACATTTGTTTTAAAGAGCCGTTGGTATTTGCAGGACTTACTGCAGAGCCAGTTGTTACTAGAGAAGCATGGGCAGATATTGGAACGGACACCACTTTGACATGCTCTCCTGGAGATGGAATATTACTATTGAGATGGAAAGATAGCAGCTTCAACACTACTGATATTGAAAACACAGTTATTATAGTGAGAGTGGTGATACAGACAGGGGATCTAGTCAACAGAAACGAGACACATTATGGATTCGATCCAAATGATCCTCTTTATCCATTAACAATCAAACAAGTGACATTGGATGATGAGGCTAAGTACTGGTGTGAGGTGTTCAATGCTGGTCTTTACATAATGACTCAAAGGAAATGCGAATACGAGGTAGGACCCTCAGGTTGTCAGATGTAATATAAACCATGGTAGAGAAACAAAATGATGGAATTACCGAAGGAGATTTTTCTAAACTTGTATCTGTAGGTTTGCATTGCATTACCCCTTCCAAAATTCCCGTATTAGAAAACACAATTTTATCTCTGTCTTCTCCATATCTCATTAGTAGGCCAACGTATTCAAAGTTAAATTCCAGCGTCCAACCCTTTCAAATTGTTCAGCAAGTTCAGGTAGTAATAAGTCACAGGCGTAAATCTGATAGGGTGGATTTACAAAACTATATGGACTTGGAGGATTGCCTAAATATATAATAATTGGTTCGATAAGTAAATGGAGTGTATTTGGCACTCCCCTTATTGTTCGATGAAAGCTAATATTTGTCTAAAATATGAAAAAATAGAGACTTACAACCCACTTTCTCTTAAAAGATAACCCAACAGATCCAATGTACTAAAAAAGTATCTTATATCAATCCGATAGTTACTCAATGACTCTCCTTATTTTCGCCGAATGATGTTCCTTAAATATCAATATCCACGTGCCTATTAAAGTCACACGGCGTATCCATTTTACTAAGGGGCCTTAAAAAGTTTTCAACATTTTCATGATCATATAAAGAGAATGGGGGTGAGAAGGTGTCGAAGACCAAAGGCATGTCGATTGTTTTATTGAAATAATAGGTAACAATTTTAAAAGAAAAATGTTGATAAGTTTAGTTACTATAACTTGGGGCTGAACAGAGAAACATTTACTAAAGCGGGATTTGAGCCAAAGACCTCCGGTTTAACTTGCGCTCCACCAACTGAGCTTTCTATCCCTATGTTGGTGGTCTCTCTTTTTGTCATTTTCTTTGTTTGGGGTTGCCGTTCAGAAGCCGTAGAAACGTTAACTGAAAAAAAAAAATAGACTGAGTAAATATCTGCATTGGGGCGAATATGAAGTCACAATTTTTCAGCCACTGCGATTCACGTCTTACTGTTTTATTTATGTTTCTTGAAGTTAAACGTAGCATGCTTTATTTACAATAACTAAAAGTGCAATTCAATTGAATTCCTGCATCAAAAGGTACTAAACAACTGTACACTTATTGAAAGCAGTTATACAAACAATGACACTCTCAAAGATACAGAAACAAAGCCTTGAAATATATCCGGACCGAGTTTAAGGTCAAAATTCTATTTAAAGTACATTTTTAAATAATGCGTAATGCAGATACTGTATAAGAGCATACTAACATGACAAAATCGAGCCATTATTTATGATTTTTCATGAAGTAATAGCATCAATGGCTCCACTGCTACGTCAAAAGGAAGACAACATTATGTGAATTAAATTTAAAGCATAATAAGCTAGGTTTATTGTGCGTACTAAACGTCCTCGTCTAATCGACGCTAGAATACGTGATTTAAGTTTTTTTGGGGGGAAAACCATGTTTTTCCCAAGTTACTTTATTGCTTCAAAAAACACCTCAGGTACGTGTACAACAAAAGCTTCGGTTTTTTTTTCATATTGCGGCAAGAAAAGCACTTCGGTCCAGTGCGCTCGAACGAGGTTGCAATCGACGACCTTTAACCCTAACCAGGAAGTGTGGCACCCTGAATAGGTTTTTTCTGACGATTACACGCAATTGGTTACAGTTTGTCATTGCTGCACGAATCAACGCAATCTCAACAAAAAATGTGAACTTAACAGACTAAGTACTGGTTAGTGATCTGCATAGGGGTAAATATGAAGTCACAATTTCTTAGCAACTGTGATCGACGTCTCCTTGTTTTGTTTATGTTTCTTGAAGGTAAGCGTTAAATATAATTTATTTTACCATAAATTCACTTCAATTGAATTCCTGGGCCAAAACACTCCCACAGCAACTGTGCACTTATTGAAAGCAAATACATGAACAATGACGATCCGAAACATGTGTAAACAAAGGCTTGGAATATGTTTGTGTGTCCATTCATACCGAGTTTAAGGTCACTCAAAATATTATGGTGAATTTTGAATGACGTGTTATCCAGATGTTAGATAAGAGCGGATATTATTACTAAAATAACACAATCAATCCATTACGTTTGATTTTCATATGAAGTCATATTAGTAACAACAATGAATATTGATTTGTTGGGTGCCTTTGCAAGCCTCTTCAAAAGTGTTTTACAGTTTAAAAGCAATACTTCAAAAGGAAGAAGAAAAAACAAGTATGCCAATAAAATTTTAAGCATAAAGCGAAAAGTGTCCGGTGATTTGTTCTGAAGTTATATTACATTTGTTTTAAAGAGCCGTTGGTATTTGCAGGACTTACTGCACAGCCAGTTGTTACTGGAGAAGCATGGGCAGATATTGGAATGGACACCATCTTGACATGCTCTCCTGGAGATGGAATATTACTACTGAGATGGAAAGATAGCAGCTTCAACACTACAGATATTGTAAACACATATCTCATAGTGAGAGTGGTGATACAAACAGGGGATTTAGTCAACAGAAACGAGACACATTATGGATTCGATCCAAATAATGCTTTTTATCCATTAACAATCAAACAAGTGACATTGGATGATGAAGCTAAGTACTGGTGTGAGGTGTTCAATGCTGGTTTGTTCTTACATGACTCAAAGGAAATGCGAATACGAGGTAGGACCCTCATGTTGTCAGATATGATATAAACCATGGTAGAGAAACAATAATGGAATTGCCAGAGGAGAGTTTTCTAAACTTGTATCTGTAGGTTTGCATTGCAGTATTCCTTCCAAAATTCCCGTATTAGAATACAAAAGTTAATCTCTGTCTTCTCCATATCTCATTAGTAGGCCTACGTATTCAAAGTTAAATCCCAGCGCCCAACCCTTTCAAATTGTTCAGCAAGTTCAGTTAGTAAGTCACAGGCGTAAACCCAAGCGGGTGGATTTACATTACTCTATATGGAGTTTGGAGGCTTGCCTAAATAAATAACAATTGGCCCCTTATTGTTCGTATGAATGCTACAATTTTGTCTAAAATAAAAAAAGTTTCTCTGAAAAGGTAACCCAAAAGACCCAATGTACAAACGAGTATCTTATATCTAAGCGATACTTACTTTCACAGACTCTCCTTATTTTCCCCGACTGACATTCTTTTATTGAAAGAGAAGAGAATTTAGGAATTTTACCCCAAAATAATAAGAGAGAACATCGTCATCATCACATTATCAAGGCCTTTGAGCAAAAACCACAACGCAGTTAGAGCTTGGCCCTGCACGCTTGCATTGCTATGAAAAAGTTACTTATCAACATTTTTCTTTCAAAACTGATACACATGATTTAAATATCAAAATCTACATGCCTTGTAAGTCGCATGTGTTATCCATTTTACTAAGGGGCCTAACAAAGTTTTCAACATTTTCATGGCAATATAAAGAGTATGGAGGAGGGAAGGTGTCGGAGACCAAAGGCATGTCGATTTTTTATTCAAATAATGGGTATCAATATAAATGTTGATAAGTCTAGTTACTATAAATTGGGGCTGAACAAAGAAACATTTACTAAGCGGGATTTGAACCAACGACCTCCGGTTTAACGTGCGCTCTACCAACTGAGCTATCTAACCTGATGTTGGCGGTCTCTCTTTTTGTCAATGTTTGGGGGCGCCAGTCAGAAGCCGTAGAAACGTCAAATGCCTAAAAAAAACACTCAAAGTGTTTTAATTTGCCTTGCCATCAAACATATACTTTGCAAATGCAGAAATTTCCTTCACAAAACTTGTCTTGCTTCTGTTTCTTCGTGGATTGAACATGGCAGAGATTTAATTCATTAATTTCCTGTTTCAACTTGAAAGTTGCGTTGCTGTTTTTTCATAGTTTTAAAAACAATGTCAGGGCTTGTTATTATTATTATGTAATAACAACTATAATTGCTTATATGTATTTTTGGTAAAAAAAAATCATGATTACAATTACAGGGACATTTACCTCAAAGAAATACTAACTTCTTGATTATTAGATCAACAAATGTCCGTTTAAACTCTCTGACCCATTGCTACCGATTAGAGTTAGGTAAACACCAATTAGTTCCAGAGACAAGAGAGGTTGGTAGTATAATTACCACATCGAAATCAACAAACCGAAACTCAACTGCAAAACCGAGAGGCTCTTAAAAAAGTACTTGAGCGAAATTGTGTTTAAACAGGAATGCTATTCATACTTGTTTATAATGGGTTTGTTTATCATTTAATGTAATTTTGATATTTGTACACTTCTGAATTTTTCGTAATTATCGATCAAAAAATAAGGTTCCAACCTCTAGGTTTTGAAAAACTAGAAACGCTTCACCGTTGACGGCGTGCGTCAAATTGACAATACTATGACGTCATGTGTGGGAGTTTCCTCTGTTGTACCTCCAAGCTGCAACAAAGCGGCTATGCAAGACGGAGCTCCCACATATGACGTGACATGAGCGATGACGTAACAGGGCTTTTTGTGAATCTTTCTGAAAAGCACGGGAGAAGGGTATTCAAAATGATTGTTTTTTACGCAATTAAAATCTGTTTAATCTACTGTGAAACTCAATTTCCTTATTGATGGAAAACATATTATTTGAATTTCACCAAAGATCACTTGCCTGTTTTCGTTCAAGTAGTTCTTTAAGTATGTACTAAAGTGAACATGAGTCTGTCTGACCGAGCCCACCCCATGTATCCTACGTTTTATTAAGTCTTATCTTATCTTATCTAATCTTTTATTGTGAAATCAAGCAAAGAATACGTATTTTATCATTGTATAGCAAGCTTGGAAATTTTCAACAACGGAGTATTTTTGCAGGTTATAAAAGCAAGACATTAGCGTCTTCATCTGGCATCTGTGCAATCTGCAAACTGCGTTTTGTTTTCTTTGAATCTTCTCTAGAAACATATATATAAATTGCTGATAGAAACAAATTAGTAAAACAGCCAATTACTTTGTATTAAGAGAGTGGCAACAACTTGCAATGAGAAAAACAGTTTTAAAAAACAACACAAACAAACCGTATTTGCGCACATAGCATGCCAGACCAGACTGCACATTGGGTTATGCAGCATTTGGATCGATAATGCAATCCAGCAACCACGTCATACAAACAAACTGGTCCCTCTATGCCGCAACTCTCTCAGTACACAGCTCTGAAACAGCCTATACCGTAGCGTATACCTGAAACGTTCTACTTCTATTTTCCAAAGATGGTGCCGAGGGCATCCGTGAAACCACCTCATAATTTGGCTGATCGTACAAGGCTTATAATCGCGAACATGAACAGTGTTTTACTAGCTTGGTTATAATCAAGTGGCACAATAGGCCTTAGTAAAAGAAAAGAAAAACACTCAAAATTGGCCTGTTGTCACCAGAGAATCGAACAAATTGTTAAAAGTAAATTATATCCTGGTTCATCAAATTAATATTTGTCTTCTAATTTCAGTTCCGCCTGCTACCATATCTTTAACCTATATGAGTACCATCTACACTGACCAAGCCAGTGTCGAAGTGGTAGCAGGAGATGGTCATCAGTTTAGCTGTGAGACGTTTGGCATCAAACCTAATGCAAATTTTACCTGGACTCTTCAGAGTACAACACTCTTTCAAGGACTTCCTGGGACAACCTCTCCTAATAGCGATGATAGCAGATTGAGTGACAGCTCTAGTACAGTATCATTGAGTGTTCCAGAGAGCCCTGCAACGCAGCAACTGACATGCGGTGCTACAAATAGACAGGATGGATCTACAGATACTGAGACGGATACCACTGTGAATGTACAAGTCAAAGGTTCGGACATTCTCGCTTGTTGTTAACATTTAATTTGTTTAAATATTACTGTAGGTATTTGTTACAAAGACAGCGCGGATAACAGAACGATTCATTGACAATGGGGTGGTCTGGTTGGTGTTGTATCTTTCCTGGCTCCACCTTTAGGACCCCGATTCGAATCTTGTCAGGATTTCTCTGGGGATTTTCTCTCACATAAAAGTGAAAAATCCTTTCTTGTCTTCTCTCCATGAGTCCTTGAATCCACGGAGGTGGAAGGCAGGTAAAGAAACCACTGAGCCATCCTGATTTCCAATACATTTATTTGCGAATCAATTCAACAGTTCTCTTTTTCAAAAAGTTACTGTTTGCAAGTAAATGGTCATAATGCTGTGAAAATAGTTTCAAAATGGCCACTTGATATGGTTCACTGGCTTATTTGGGCTCTTTAAGGAAATGTTAAATATTTTAATCAATGTGTCAGCATTAAACTGACTAAACCTCACTGTGTAGGCGTACAAGTACATTATAATTCTATTGAAATTTGAAATCTTGTGTGAAAGTGTAAGTACATTATATTACAACGTGTGCTGTGGTTCCATTGTTAAAGGTATTATACAGAATAGGTAGAGATGACAAAATAGTCGCAAACAGTGTTCATGTACACTATTGTGTGAAATAAGCATGAAATAACAAACCTGTGAAAATTTGGGCATCATCCGTTGTGTGAGTCAGGAGAAAATAGTGAAAACCATGTACAATTTTCACGCTTTGTCCTTAATTTTGGTTGTTAACGACTGAAATCAGTTGTAGTTTTTTGGGGGTGTGTCAACATGTGAATCTCTTAATTATTTTGCACTTGGATAACCTGATTTGGGGCAATTTGTTCTTTTTCAGTTCCACCAAAATCATCAAAAATGTCTCTCCCAGGAACCAACTCAGGTGGTACTTTATCTGTAGATGAAGGTTTACTGAACACAATTACATGCATTGTTATGGATACCAGACCAGCTGCAACCATTAAGTGGTTTCTCAATGGTGTAATGCAGTCTACTGGTACAGTAGCTCCACCTTCAGCAGACTCTGATGAACTTTACGATACCACAGGATCTTGGCCAATTACCCCAACTAGGAACAATCACAAAGATGAGGTGATGTGTCAGGCAAGCACTGCACAATCACAAGGCGAGCTACCAAATGTGACAGCAATACTCGATGTGAATGGTACGCACTGTACACTCATACACCATCGGAAATGGATGTTCAATATCCCTTAAAGTTTTCCATAAACATGTACTTGAAACAACCACTGAAAATGTTATCAGCATGTATTTTGATCAACACATTCACAAAACCGACACTTTTATTTCAAAGACATAATAGGTACATGTTAAAGAGAAATATTTCAGTCTGAAACACTGTTAAAGTCGAACAATAACAGTGAAAGACTTCAAATTACCCTACTGTTTTTGATTGGCGCAATCTAAAATCCTTCATGGGCTACCATGTCATTTAGAAAAGTCAAAACAGCGTCACCATAATGCCACATTTACTTAATGTAATTTACCCAAAATTTATTAAGGTCTGAATTGACCGAATGGTCTGGTTCAGTGAATTACTATAAGGTTTTACCACCCAACCTATTCCTGTGATAGGTTCCTTCTTTCCCCAACATCCTACATCACTACTTCTTTAGTGTAGTGTTAGGGTAATGGGTAGGCTACACTACATGTATCAAAGCAAGAATTCAAGACGTATATAATGTCCATTTATAAATTACACATCCTGTGAAAATGTCTTCAGGTGTTTATGCCTACGATGTTAAAGTTGTACCAGCCATGCCAGAGAATTGTTAATGTAAATGAAAAAGATGAGTCGCAACTGCACCTGTAGTGCAACTTAAAAAAATTCAGAGCCACCCTAAAGGGTTATTATAATTACAAGCCCTTTTCAGAAAAAAGGGCCATGACAAATTGATTTACCCATGTCAGGGAGGTCGGTTTATCCATAAGATATCAGCATAACTGTCTTTTATCTTGTAATCTCAGATGACGATGTCTGTTTTTGTCTTTATATAGGTCCTCCAGACACTCCAAGTATAACCGGCAATACACAAATGACTGAGAATGTACAAACTAGTCTGATGTGTGAAGCAGACATGGGGTACCCAGATGATTGGAGTTTACAATGGTCCAATGAAGAGACAGCAATAACTCCCAACCCTACCACTACACCTTCATCATCAGGAAATCGCTTTATGTTCACCAGCACTCTGGACTTCACACCAGTCAGAGAATATAATGGACGTACCATCAAGTGTGGTGCACAGAGAAATTCAAAGAGTAGTCCCAAGGGAACGCTTGGTCCGGTAGAAGTTCAGTGTAAGTTGCTCAGTTATCTGTGGACCCCTTACACTGACGTCAACAGCGGCTACTATCTGCCCATAGTCTGCCATTTTGGACACATTTTGCCTTGAAAAGCGCACTGCACATTAACACACGAGAAATCTAACTCACAAAATGGCGCAAACAAGATTTATGTGTGATGACGTCATGTAAATGTGGACAACTTATAAAGTTAAAATCTTTAAACAATGAAATCTAACAATCCTAAAAACTGTTTCCATTTATTTTAGTCTGTGCAAGATCTGTGAGCATCATGACATGTGTGACTGCCTCTGCTGGCAACACTGCAGTATTAAGATGTGTATCTGGCAGTAGTAACCCAGCCACTACACTGACATGGTCAAGAGATGGTGTGGTTGAAACTGACACTAGTCCTCAACCAGACTCTGATGGTAGTCATGGAGGCATCATAACTACACTGGACATCACAACTAACGTGCTGACTAAGGATGACAATGGTGCTGTATTCCAGTGCAGTGCGTCTAATGATGTAGCTACATGTGGAGTCGATGGAGTGGACGTCACTGACTCGTGTACACTGAATGTGCAGTGTAAGTGCCTGGATGGGATTACTTCAAATACAACATATTTTTAGTTTGTTTGTCATGTTTGAATCAAAGAGCAACAATATTGACATCGATAGCAGGATAAGTAATAACCTTGTTTGATACTCCAAGACTGGGCGTATTTCCAATTACTATTTTTGTTAATATCAAAATATTGATATTAAAGAATTTAGCCCTAAAAGTACATCAGGTCACCATTATTATGTGCTCTATGGATTTACTATATATATTGTTATCTAGCGGAACAAAATGATGAGGCTCTGTTGTTTCTTACACAATTTCTAACTAGACATTAGACCTGATTTTTATATCCCTTTGCAGATACTCCTGAGTTTACTGAAGCCACAGTCAGTCCAGAAACCCCAGTCATTGAAGGTGGTGAAGTCATCCTGACATGTACTGCAGACGCTAATCCTAAACCTAATAACTTCATCATGTGGGAGAAGCTAGACCCCTCCAGTGCAGTACCTAGCAGTGTATACAGTGATGGAACCAGTAGTCTAACATTGAGTAATATCCAGAGAGATGAAGCAGGGAGCTATAGATGCAAAGCTAACAATGAGATACCAACAAGTGGTTCAGATGTGTTTTCTGAATCAGTGATTGTCAAAGTACACTGTAAGTACAAGTAAACCTCAATTTTACTGTTTGTAGTTTATAAGCAGAGATTTTTATAAACGAACTGTGATATTCTTGTAAAATCCTTTACACAATTATTTTCCTTGAAAATTTACAGCACAATGATTACAGTTACAAAGCAATTTTGACGATTGATAATAGGTGTACAAACTGTTGTATCAATGTTCACATGGTACAGATTTGGGTGCTGGGTTGGTTTTAAAACTTGTTTTGTATTAAGCAGTACAATATTTGTTGGCATACAGTACATGTATAGGTGCCATATTGAATTAAACTTCTCCATCGGCCTGTCTGTTTCAGTTGTATATTCTAAACATATTACCCAAGTTGAACTTCTCACCATTGGAGGAAAAATCTACATGTAGTCTATGTGTACAAAGTGAAAAATTCAAGAAAGAAAATAGAATGGCCATGTCACTGTGATTGGGGTTATACTTTGAGAACACTGTTGCACAAAGATATTTAAGGTGTTTTGTTTGCATCCACAGATGAGGTTGAAATCACCAACAAGGATGAGAATGAGATGGGTGTAAACGATGGTAAAGATGCTGTCTTATCATGTAAAGCAGTCGGAAATCCAGTGCCTGTCATGATGTGGCACGATCCAAACAACACCGTCATTACTAGTACCAGAAATCCTGATAAGTACACAGTGGAAGATACCACTACTGGCGGGAATGACATCCATGGATTCATGATGACCAGTAACTTGACCATCAAGAGAGTGGACTCACAGGTTGACTATGGAGTTTATACATGCACTAGCCATAATGGAATCGGACAGGCGGACATGCTGATGGTACTTCTTAATGGACCAAGTAAGATTGTTATGAAAACTTGAGAAGTTGCATCAGACTGTAAATTGCGTAAGCTGAAGCTGCTTGATATCACGTAAAATAAGTAACTCTTCCCAATTCCATATTATTTTTACAGGAAGACCAAACAAGCCGACTGGTGTAGTATTGACTGACCGTACTTCAAGCTCAATAGCAGTAAGATGGACAGCTGGTTATGATGGCGGTGAGCCCCAGTGGTTTCATGTCGGCCACAAGATGACTGCAGACTCCTCAGAGACAGTCAGCGATAGGATTGATGGAGGGGTGACTACATATAACGTAACTGGTCTTGAATCATACACGGA